>NQII01003214.1:175816-277518 GCA_002778355.1 Clitarchus hookeri
GGGGGGGGGGGGGGAGGGGTTTGCTGCACGGTATTAGGCAGGTGTACCAGTTTTTTTTGGCTCTTCAGCGTAGTTATATTTCCTGCATGCCTGGGCGTGTGGACGCTCTGCCCTTACAAACATGTAGGTATCACCTTCACCTAGGTCATCCTACTCTTCTCTAGGTTTTAAGGTATGTTAAAATGATAATGGTTAGTACCGTTGTTTGACTAGTTCGCACAAGAGGATGAGTTTCTCGTGGCTGCAGGTTGGGTGATCATTGGCGCGGTGAAGCTGACCATCGCGGGGCTGATGGCCTTCTTCCCCAAGGCCCTCCCCGCCAGCCAGGACAAGGATGAGGTCCTGTCGCCCACCACGTTGGAGATGACCAACAGCCACTGCGAGGATCGTCTGCAGGAGCAGGAGCCACTCAGCCCTACCCCTCCGGCACTACCAGCCGACATCCGCCTCAAGCAAGTCGACGACGATGGCAAGTGCAGTCACTGGCAGAAAGAGAATAAGTGCACTTCGCTAGGAGAGAAACAAAACCATGAGTGGCTTTGTTGGCGTCACGGCTCAGGGTTGTATGTAAATATGTACGACAAAATAGACTTACAAAGCTCTCTGTATAACAAAGGAAAGCATTTAGTAGAGGCGGTTTGGTTCACAGTAATAAATCTTCCTTTAATTTAATGGGAACATTTCAGATAGTTACATTTATTTTTATTGAAAGCTTTTCTTTATAAATCTTTGTTTAATGACAGTAGTATATTTACGTTAGCAAGAATAATTTTTTCTTTGATGTATACATTTATGCACTAAAAAGGATTTGTTTGTTGCCGTTGCTAATTATAGGTCTTCTTAATACCGCACTAATTAGAAGTTTAAATTTTATACAAATTTTACCTCACTCAAAAAATAAAATTTTTAATTTTTTAGCTTTGGTTTAATTTGCAGTTGTAACTTTGTTGAGTTATGATTAATTATTATCTTAGCATGTTTACTATGCATAAGTCTAGTACAGTCATAGCAAATATTAAGCCTGTAAAATGTACTTTCTGTTATAATCTACATACTTTATATTAAAATCAGCAGAAAATTTTACGATTTGACAGGACTAAATTTTAAAACCATTTAAAATTTGATTGCCATGAAACTAAATCAAAGTTTATAAATTAAATATCTTGTACACTCCTTCTAATTTATGGATTATTTCCTTGCTTCAATATAGAACATAACAGTCATTAACGCTCTGTCTTCACTCGTGTGGCAACTATAACAAATTAAAGGTGTATACACACAGTAAGTGTCAGAATCGCAGCTTTTAGTTCTTATTTGACTTGTTCAAAGCCCACAAAAATTCGGAAAGAATTTTTCTTTTGGTCTTCTGTGAAAAATCGTGCGGTTTGTTGTAANTTTACACTAACAGTTACTCTAACACGTAGGGCACCAGACGTAACAACTGCCAACAGCTAACAGCTACAGCTAACAGCTACAACTACGTGTTACGTACGCCTTACGTGTGAGGACGTAGGTAGTTAATACATTGCAGGGAGACAAAGTGTGACACAAATGTAAATAATTTAAATAAGTGACAGAAGAACACTCATAAATAACACAATAAAATAATACAGATGCAGAAATACCAAAGTTAACACTTGCATAAAATATGNCGACATCCGCCTCAAGCAAGTCGACGACGATGGCAAGTGCAGTCACTGGCAGAAAGAGAATAAGTGCACTTCGCTAGGAGAGAAACAAAACCATGAGTGGCTTTGTTGGCGTCACGGCTCAGGGTTGTATGTAAATATGTACGACAAAATAGACTTACAAAGCTCTCTGTATAACAAAGGAAAGCATTTAGTAGAGGCGGTTTGGTTCACAGTAATAAATCTTCCTTTAATTTAATGGGAACATTTCAGATAGTTACATTTATTTTTATTGAAAGCTTTTCTTTATAAATCTTTGTTTAATGACAGTAGTATATTTACGTTAGCAAGAATAATTTTTTCTTTGATGTATACATTTATGCACTAAAAAGGATTTGTTTGTTGCCGTTGCTAATTATAGGTCTTCTTAATACCGCACTAATTAGAAGTTTAAATTTTATACAAATTTTACCTCACTCAAAAAATAAAATTTTTAATTTTTTAGCTTTGGTTTAATTTGCAGTTGTAACTTTGTTGAGTTATGATTAATTATTATCTTAGCATGTTTACTATGCATAAGTCTAGTACAGTCATAGCAAATATTAAGCCTGTAAAATGTACTTTCTGTTATAATCTACATACTTTATATTAAAATCAGCAGAAAATTTTACGNCAAATATTAAGCCTGTAAAATGTACTTTCTGTTATAATCTACATACTTTATATTAAAATCAGCAGAAAATTTTACGATTTGACAGGACTAAATTTTAAAACCATTTAAAATTTAATTGCCATGAAACCAAATCAAAATTTTTACATTTGAAGTTTCTTACTCTCCTTTTAATTTATGGCTTCTTTCCTTGCTTCAATATAGAACATAACAGTCATTAACGCTCTGTCTTCACTCGTGTGGCAACTATAACAAATTAAAGGTGTATACACACAGTAAGTGTCAGAATCGCAGCTTTTAGTTCTTATTTGACTTGTTCAAAGCCCACAAAAATTCGGAAAGAATTTTTCTTTTGGTCTTCTGTGAAAAATCGTGCGGTTTGTTGTAAAAACACTACACTAACAGTTCCTCTAACACGTAGGGCACCAGACGTAACAACTGCCAACAGCTTACAGCTACAGCTACGTGTTACGTACGCCTTACGTGTGAGGACGTAGGTAGTTAATACATTGCAGGGAGACAAAGTGTGACACAAATGTAAATAATTTAAATAAGTGATAGAAGAACACCCATAAATAACACAATAAAATAATACAGATGCAGAAATACCAAAATTAACACTTTCATAAAATATGCTGCTACTTGAAATGATTATTCAGCAGAGTCAGAGCCAGAGAAAGTTGGAATTTAATTAGTTTTATTTAAATAAGATAAAATCTGACAAGAATAAATATTAAATTTTTAGACTATATTTTATGTGCGGCATCAGTAACACTAGCCTCTCTTGTGACTGAGGCGTTCCATTTTACTTTAGACTTCTAAGCTCCAAACTATCTCAGGGTTTTGAACAGTGATATTCTGGGCTACAAGGTGTCCGTGGTTAAATTAATTCGGAGTAAGTTCAACTTGATTAAAAAAACTGTAGTTACGTCTCAGCTTCGTAATTAAAATAATTCTGGAACTTAGCTGATTATAATTTAAAAAACGAATAATTCTCGCAGTTCTAGGCGTTCCTGTTAATCTCGTCGTCGGCAGTCGCATCTCCTTGGATGTGGCTGGACCTCTCATAGCGAACTTTCCTATTCAGGCTCTCGGGCATGCAGTGCCATTTTGCCCCCAGCACATAATAGCACACGTGATAGTTCGAAACAATTTCCCTGAAAATATACGCTGGTGGAGACCGAAAGAGGCCTACTACTTCCTTTAACTTGCCTCACGTCTTCGGTTCCTTTGAGACAACCTTTTTTCACGTTTGAACTCGGGTCCTAATAATATAATCTAATCTATAACCCTGCGTGCCAAACTCACCTGGGCTAGCGTTATGCCAGCAAACTCCAAGATGGCTAAAAATTCCTTTAAAACACTTAATTATAATAACGCCGTCTAAAGCCGACCAATCTCGAGAGAGCTAGAGGCTAGAAATACTCAACACGTCTCTTGGATACCATGGCAAGGGATCAATAACTGCTCATACACTGCCTCCGAAACACAGTACGATAATAACAGACAGGAAAAATCCATAATTGTGTTAACAATAAAAAAAAAAAAAATTTAGTTAGCAGGGAAACTACATATTAATTAACATATTTAGTGTGGCAAAGTAAATAATATCTGTGAAATCATATTGTCTTACAAATACATAAATGAGTAAATAATTACAATTCGTATATGGCCCGATTTTAAGACTTTACAGTGTTAATAATAAGATTCAGAACTTAGATCCTTTTGAAATATCAACAACCACTCTACTCCAGTAAGAATATAGAGAAAGACAAGTGTTAAAGTAAAAACATAATTTCTTGTCCGCTACGTACAAAATTAGTTGGTCTAGTGTTAGATGAATAATTTTGATAGTCATTGTAATTTCTTCTTCTAATCCCCCACGTACCTTTCCGCTGCACGTGTTAAATATCAGTGTCATGCAGCTTATGTCCTATATCCAGGCGTCGATGAAGGGAAAACAGTACATATTCAGAAAGATAAATGTTTTGTTGTAAGGCCATTTGATAGTCTGNTCCAGGCGTCGATGAAGGGAAAACAGTACATATTCAGAAAGATAAATGTTTTGTTGTAAGGCCATTTGATAGTCTGTAGCGTACATAAATTGTTTTAGCGGTAATTATTTTTAACATTATATATTTTTTATTATTTTAGCTACCAAAATTACTTTATAATTTTTTGCGCAAACATTAATATAAGTACTGAACTCAATCTTCACGCTGTGACATAAATTTTCAGGCTAGGGATTTTTAAAATGTTGATTTTCAAAACCGAGCCAAATAGATTTAGGCTACAGCGTGCCAACTGTTCAACAAAGAAACAATTTTTTTTCTGCTTTGAAGGTTTCTTCAAATCATTATGGCGTCTGATGAGAAACAGAATCGTGGTCTACAACGCCTGTAGCGCAGTATTCAGCTCCTTAGTCGGTTCGGGTACGATAACGTTCTCGTTGAAGTATTTGGAAACGCAGTTCTACACATCAGCAGCGGGTGCCAGCANCTTAGTCGGTTCGGGTACGATAACGTTCTCGTTGAAGTACTTGGAAACGCAGTTCTACACATCAGCAGCGGGTGCAAGCATTATATCAGGTGAGTGGTCGTCGTATATATATGCACTGTTACTAGTTGCCTGATCACTTTTAAACTCAACCTTTAAAAAATGTCACTGTCCCTAAACTGCATTTGTTCGAACGCACACACCGGCGGGGGATGTGCCCATTAAAGTTGTCAACAACCGACGGAAAGTAGTTACGTGTCAAAATGTTGAATTAAAAGTATTTGGTAAACTTTTTTGAAAACTGATATGGTTTTTCTTACTTCCTGGCTTTGAATGCATACAAGTGTAGGCACAAATTAGAAAATTTGTTAAATATTTACTATTCAAATGATTTGGCAGTTTCATTCGATCGACACATGAGTAAAGTGATGAGTCCCATGACAATGCTAATCTTACACATGGTAGAAGAAAATACAATGTGCGTGAAAGTAGATCTTAAGCAGGGCTTTCAAAAGTGCCTTATGTAAACAAAAATATTATTATTGTTAAAAGGAGCCGTTGTACTTCCTCGTGTTGGGCGAGTACTTCGTCATACCTGACGTCACAGTTCGCGTGTCTGTATAACGGCGTGTGGTGTTTGTTAGGAATGCCCGGGGCGATCCGTCTTGAGGCGATCCTCCTCGGCCATTTAAGCGAGATTAAATATGCCTACCAAGCATTTGGTGTTATTAGCGGAAGTGACGGACAGTGGAAACAGCTGCTGCCACCGCCATTTTAGTATGCCTCGGGTGCACTGCTGTCCCGAGACCGGGAACCGAAGTTTCCATAACATGTTCGAGTGGGTTTGAAAATCTAGTTTGCAGTCCGACAGACTTGGGTCTAATCACAGAGCCGGAGGCTGGACGCGGTTTCCGTGTTTGAGCTGGTCTCAGCTGGGGAGTGAAGCTCCTCTCCAGTCCCCCGACTGGCGTGTTGTAGTGTCGTGATGTCTGCAGAACACGTTGTAGTGATGCAGACAAGTGGCTAGTCAAACTCACGTGTAGTATGTCGGTGAGTTCCTACAACCAGAGTCGCTGTCCTTCGTTAAACTCGCAATAATTCTTGGTCTTGAATCCCTGCTAGCTAGGGCCAGTCCTGGCACTTATACTCCGGATATTTAATCGTGTGGCGTTTGTGAAGAAAAGTGCATGCTGCCTGCGCTTATGACGAGTTGTTTACAATAGAGAATGGACATTCTCGCAACGATACTTCGGAAAATGGTATGTGACAAAGATGCTCCTCCACCACGACCTTGAGTGTGCTTTGTAGAACAAGCGGGTCGTGCCTATTTTGACGTGCAGTGGAAAAAGGCCCAAACGTGAGAATACGGACATCGTCTCTGGAGTACTCATAAGTAAGTTACATTGCGATGCTCGCTCAAACACACAGCAATGGATAGGCTGCCTTAATGTGTAACTCAACGCTTCATACTGGAATCATTTGTTCTTTTCTTGATCATTAGTGTTTCCCGAAAGTGCGTCTATAGCGAGGTAGCTATTTTCATTTCCCTGCAGTGCAGATATAAAAACAGCACTACGAACTTATAGTTAATTCACAAAATGTATTCTGCCAAGTTTTGGTGGGACTGATAGTGTGGCATATCTATTACTTCGTTGTTCATGTGTTATATCTGAACTGTTTTATAAAGTCAGTAACTAGTTCGCTTCAAAAGGTAAATAAAAAACAGGAATCCAATAGGCCTCTAGCGACGGAAGCTTGCGCTTTACTCTTTCAGGCATGGCGGTCAATATAAATAACTTCGCAGAGGAAGTGGATTTGATGATGTGCATTGTACATTGAAGTAAATTATATAAAATAATGAAATTCCTTCACAAGGCAGAAGACAACATTCGTTGTTGAGACTATATTTCATAGACGCATAATCAATCGCTGCCAATAACATCAAACATAAGCACATGTTTCTTGGTCCCGAGATATGGCAGCGTTAAATGTTACTGTTTTAGTTCTAAACATACAAGTTATTGCAACACTTAACATATGCATTTTTATATACACCTGAAACAGTTAAAATTTTCATTACAGCATTTATTTATGTTTTGGAGTGCTGCGGTACAATAATATTTCAGTTCGTGCTATTCTTATTCTGGTTCAACACTTGCTTTATCCGTGTAACCAATAAAATATGTGTTTGGTGCCTGATACACCTTGAGAAAACCACTCACGAACCAGTATAGTCTTAGCAATGTCCGCATATCACGTTGCACTCTGTCGCTAAACATGTAACTATGCAGTTTTACAAAGTACCTCTAAAACAGTATTACCTTTCAAATTTTTAAATTAATTGCATTTATGTATAATGTCTAGAGTGTATCAAGCACTGTTTTAGAAATCCTCTTCCTACAACATAACCTACAATCTCATAAAGAAATGATGACAAAAACATATATTTTTCTTTTGAGTGTCTAAATGTTTGATATCAAACTATCTTACTACAAACTCCCTTAGGACTCAGCTTCACAAAGTATGCAGATAGTCTTATTTTCCGCGTCATAATTTCAGATTCGGGGTAATTACTGATAATTTATAATTATGGAAAGTTTAAATTTTAAGATTCGTTTAATATTTTTGTGCTCAATTTAATTGTGTGTTAATTGCTTGTTGTAAAAAGTCTGCCTTTTTGCAAGCAGGAAATAACAGACAGTGCAAATTACATACAAAAGACAGTAGTAATACATCTGAAACGGGAATTATGGCATGTACACAAATTATTTCTGCATAATAGTTAGGGACCCAGAAATTTCGCGAATTCATTCAAAGACAAGCTAGATTTCAAAAACATACATATTTGACCTTCTTTTTTCCTTGGATGGCAGTTTGTAAGCCATGCCCTTTTATATTTCGAGCCAGTAGGTAACAAGTAAAAGAGGACCTAATATCGTGCCACCTGGTCTGGGTTTAAACTGGTGCAACAACCAATAAACAACTAACTGAGGCTCGAGTACACAAAATACTCGTATAGTGAAGTCTAGCTTGATGCCGGATGAATCCGCGAAATTCCCGGGCCTCTGATAACAGGTGAAGGCAAGCCNCGTATAGTGAAGTCTAGCTTGATGCCGGATGAATCCGCGAAATTCCCGGGCCTCTGATAACAGGTGAAGGCAAGCCTTGAAGCACAGGTGACGTGTGCAGGCACAGTGCTGACTCTGGGGTTGGTGATCAGTTACCTGGTCTCTGGCTTCGTCATCGGCAGGTTGAGGCCGAGCCCTAGCTTCATCCTCGGCTGGAACATGGTCGTCGACTTCCTGGACGCCTCCAGGTTCATCCTCTACATCTTCCTGCCCTGCGGAAGCGCTGCCACCCTCGCCAACGAGGTCGCCTACCAGTAAGTGCATCCATCTATCGACGTCCTCGGCGGACCAGGCTGAACACATTCTTAAGGCCCCTGCCTACCTAGCCCTTGAACAAAGCTGTATAATGTTTGAAATACAGTTTTCCCATGAAACTATTCAACGTGCGTCCAGTGTGCTGATTACGAAAATAACACACACTTCAGGAGAGGGCTGCTGAGTACATTAGAAACACCATTTAAGATTTCTCCAAAACGATTTTTTCAAACACAAAATTACTCAAGAACCCTGCATTTAATTTTTCAACAGATTTTTCCCCAATAAAATAACACTGTCACCTCTGAAAATCCCATGGGTACTCGCAGTGTGACCAGAACACTGTGTGCCAGTCCAGAGCTTTGCACTTAACGGTGATGTTACACTTGATGCGCGTGGCAGCGTCGCCCTTACGACTACCCCGCTTCTCGGCCTCAACGCGGAAAAAAGCTCCAGGTATGTGGGAGCATTAAGGCGTATAGGCTGTTGACGGTCGATATAGACAATGTTTGATATAGACAAGGTTCGATTTAGACAAGATTCATGACTAAAGGATAAGACTACATGAAGAGGGTTATCGAAAAGTATCTGGTGGCTCCCCTCTTCACTGGATGTAACGATACAGAGTTTAGAATCGAAAGGAGAATATAAATTAATTAGTCAAGTGTTTAGTGCCGCAATATAATGACACAATTATAAAGTAGAAAAGATTCCGGGAAGTTGTGGATAACTGGGTGGCTGGCAGGTTAACCGCGGCACAAAACTACTCCAGACTACCTGGTTGGAGTTGTAATAGAATATGATCAAATATATGGCAGAATTACGATGTTCCGTTAGTAAGCAAAAGTCAAAAATAAAGGAAGATGATATTAACAGGAAAATTAAGGGAAAGCTCATATATATAACCCCACATTATGCAGAGAGGGCACAGGTGCGGGTGTGATAAGAAATCGTGCCCGGTCTTTAGTTGACTAACATAAATATAAAGGCTGCTTGCTTTTTTTCTTAAATCAACCTTATATACAAAAATATCACGGTCCATACTAGTGTAGAGTGAGGAGTACACTGACTGGAATGTGTCAAGTAAAGTCGGTTACGACGCCGGGATTGAATTCCCATGATTTAACAATGAATTTGAAGTGCTAGGTAAACATTTGAGAAAACTGAAATTATAATTTTTTTGCTTTTTGGATTGTTCCCTCAACAAGCATAATTGCAACAAACTGTAATAAACGTCAGGTTTCTAGTGTCATATCCGAAACACAGCCACGTGTTTAAGAAAATATAAGATTATTATACTCTTTGTGTTNAACTGAAATTATAATTTTTTTGCTTTTTGGATTGTTCCCTCAACAAGCATAATTGCAACAAACTGTAATAAACGTCTGGTTGCTAGTGTCATATCCGAAACACAGCCATGTGTTTAAGAAAATATAAGATTATTATACTCTTTGTGTTGACACTATTCCCCACCTGTGGTATACAGAGTGGTTCATAGGGTCGGAGTTAATTCCTCCAGGCACAGACTATAAGGTGCCTTGAATGTTGAGGGTATATCATTAAGGTAGTCTTTTGGTGTTTCACTTTACTGGATGGATATATTGTCTCCAGTTTAAACATACAGAAACACTTCCGAGGTGTGGTACTCTATTTTGGATTACTCGGATTAACTGTGGGCGTCGTCGTGGAGGAGGCGGGATTCTATGGACGACGACTTGATACTTAACTCTTCTGTTAGTGCTGGTATGGTATTGGCTGTGGATGAGATCCGGCGATGTGGGCGGCCTTGGAAAAGGCCAGCGTTTGGTGCCGTCTCCCCTGGACTGCTGCTCTGGGTTCGTTCCGACATCCTCTCGCGATTTCCCGATGCAACTGATTCTCTCGGTGCGGTGCTAATGAACTGTGCCTTCTTCTCGCATAAATTGGCTTATATGCTCTCTAGCCTCTCTCCCCAAGTGTCTGCACGTGTCTCTCTTATTGGAGGAGGGGGAGGGGACATGGTTGCCTGCAGTACAAAGCCCTTCTACCACGTGCCATGGTTCGTGAAGGTTGGGGGGGGGGAGTGGTGATCTGCCCCTTGAACTTACCCTGTCAGCTTATTCTTCCGCTGTTTGGTAAAAAGGGTGGTAGGGGTGAGGAGTGTTCGTGGCCCCACTTTCAATTGGTCAGCCATTTTCTCAGGCGTGAAGCTAGAGGTGCTCTTGCTGGGCTCTGCAATTTCTCCCACTTTCCTACGTATTTACGTAGCACCTTCTGGGTGCTTCGGCGATATGCCAGATCTTACTTGGCACAACCTTGACACGTGTAACTGCTATCCGTTCTGGCTGTCCATGTGTCCCGCGACACGTGTCAACTGGTAGGCGCTCGCAAAGGGGGTCAGCGAGGCTTCTACTCCTAATATGTATTACACGTCAGTGTACATAGTATTTTTTCCTTCGCATACTACACGATTTTCTTGTGTTGCACTTCATATTTCGCTTTGTTTGTGAATATTTGGTATCGGAGTTAAACTATTTATGAAATATGCAAACACTTCAATCCTGTCTCAGCACTGCGTGTTTCAAGTTTCTCTGAAGTGACAAATTTAATATTCTCCTGACAAGATGTTGCATGAGTTATGTATGCCATAACTATTCTTTACAACAAAAAGCAAATAAAAATTGCGAATCCAGTTCGCCCAACAAAAACCACAAACATAAATTCTCGATGCTCGATGACGATTGCCGTTGTTAAAGTACAGCAATCAAGCAGTGGTTGCAACACACATTGACATAGGTTCACACTCAAGAAATCCCATTGATTAAAAGGACGCAGTTTTATAACAACTTTTTAACTTACAATTTTGCAAAGAAATTGAAGCATATATTTATTATTTCTGTAATTTGAAGTATTGCAGAGAAAGTAAAAACTTCACAAATACATGAGAAACAGCAAGTGACGTCAGTAATCTCACCAACTCATACCCCATAATGATATTCATTCTGGCGTTTTACAAGCGTTTCAAGACGTGTGTGCTATATAATTATATGTATATGCGTATACGTGCTCGGACATGTGTGTACACCTATTACATATTATGGCAGCCATGCACAGATTTAGAAAAGAGTTTTCCCACTTAGCGCCTTCTGTCGTATCAATTGCATGTACCGTCGTTAGTACTTGAACACATCGTACTTAAGAATAAGGCCCACAAGGAGACGAAGGTCACATCACGTCCGTATTTATTACAAGTACTACCATGTTTATAGAACAAAATTTTTCATATATATTTTGACTTAAAGAAACTGAAAATAATCTTCTTGCAAAATTCAGTTCTTTTACATTATTGCGTATTGCCACTAATCCTCTTACCTAATAATAAATAATATTTCCGATAGCCAAGTGCCATGTTTTTGTTCGTTCTCTGTCTTCATATTGAAAGCGCATACTGCATACGCCTATAATTTTCTGTCTTTGGCTGTTTCTCTTTCACGAACTTTTTTTTCAGGACTGACTTCATGAACGAGTGCAATTACAACTGTGGCTGCAAAGGTATGAAGTATCAACCTGTCTGTTTTGTGGAAAGAGACATAACATTCTACTCGCCTTGCCACATCGGATGCCAAGACACATACCTGGATAGCAACATCTCCAAAACGGTAAGCCTTAATTCTGATAGGTTCGGTCATGTTAGTATCACTTGCTTGTAATAATATAGGTTGTTCACGATTACTTAAAAAATTTCTGAAAGCCTGCTAAATACAATTTCCAGGATATTGCTCCGCTTCATACAAACAAACCCAAGTATAGAAAATTACACTTTAGAGACATCGCAACGGATTCGTGCGATTTCAAATGATTATCATTTTGCAAAAGAACTGTTACTCGGTGTTACTATCACAGCTTTTTTATCCCACCTTTTTTCATATTAAGTATAAGTGAAATATTATAAATTATGTATACAATAAAAGTAAAAATAGAGTTTTAGTAAAAACGATAATCTTTTACATAAACACATGTACAAACCGCTTGTAATACGTGGCAAATTTAGGCAACGACCAAACACATCATACATAGGCCGATTTTTCAAAATTGGGATAAAAAGTATGAAGAAAGCGCGAATAGACTATAGTTTGACTTTTTCATCTTGTTAGATATTCTTTCTTGATCATCGGTGCTGGATGACAGTGGCGTGAACTGAGATCCACCAATCACGCAAGCCACTGAGAAGTAAACGCATGCACTTCGCCTGGCTGTGTATAGGCTGTTCACGGTAAAGTGAGCACTTTGGAGGCCCTCGTTACTTTTTCCCTATCAGATATTTTTCATGCTTTCGGCACTTTTAAAGATAAATACTGACATGTTAGTATTAAACACTGTGTATATATTTCACAGGTATTGAAAGTTAACGTATTATTCAAAATCAGAGGTCTTCAAAAAGTTCTCACTTTACCGTGAACAGGCTATACAGTGCTAGACACACCGGTTCCTGTGCAACAAGTCCACGATAACGTACACAGGGACTCAGTGGGTTAACACCTCGCCTGCTGCACGCGTGTTTTTGCCCGGCAGTTCTTCACCAACTGCACGTGCATCCCGGACGTGTGGGGCAACGCCTCTTCGGCGGCGTCCAGTAGCAGCTTCTTCAGCACGCCGCAGAGGTTCCTCGAAGGCGCTGACCTGGTGGTCTCCAACGGACCCTGCCCCGTTTCCTGCGCCTCCAGCCTCTACATCTACGTCATATCCGGCCTCTGCATACACCTGCTGTCCGGCTTCGGCCGCATCGGCACCATCATCATCGACTTCAGGTGCGCTGTATAAATGAAATGTGCAAAGAGTTCTGTTTAGCAAAGAAAGTAATTTGAAGGGTTGATCTGGATAAGGGTTCATCTCCTTAAAAGTATTTCCATTACGGGAGATCCTTTCAAGACCTCGATGTTAAGAGCAGCATGAATATCGCCGCTACTCGCTTTACAAGAGAAAATTTATTGTTCCCCAGATGCAATTACCGTGAGAATTTTAAAAATGTTATTATTTTATAAGTTTTATGGTAATCATTGTTAGAACCAGGCATATAATAAACAACTACGTAGATAAAGTATATTTTATAAAAAAATTAAAAACCTCAAATAATTATTTTTAAATAAAAGTGAAGAAGAGCCCTTACCCAATTTATCCCTTCATTTCTATGAGACTGTGTGTTTACAGTGACGAAATCTTGCATTAATTAAAAAAAAGGGTGGGTGTCTTTTAAACACCTTTTTATGTACAGGATGAGTATAAAAGAATATCCCAAAATTTAAGGTCTATCATATCAAAACCATACAACCTACAAACTTGATTGACAAATCAAATGAACCGTGGAACCGTGAATTTTTTTTTTACTATACATTCATAAATGTTCAATGTGACCACCATGAGCGGCCCGAATGACATTTACGCGATAATCAAACTCGTTCCACGCTCTTGGCAGCATGTCCGGTGTTACGGTTTGGTATGTACAGTGTTGCGAAAGCGATTGTCGTACAAACCATACAGGTTACAGTTTGTACACCTATAGGGATAAAGAACTGAGAGTTGATTTCTGCGCGTTCGTTCTTGCCCAGAACGAGGTAGACGATTCCTTCATGTATGAACTGGGTTTTACCGATGAAGTGACGTTTGATTCAAATGGTAAGGTGAACCGGCATAATGTTCTGATAAGGGGTCAGGAGCATCCACATGAAACACAGAACACGAGCGCGCTTCCCCCAAAGTGAACGTGTTTTGCACTGTATCCAAATACACTGTTCGGCCCTTTCTTTTTTTCACTAGCTCACTGTTACTGAAATCCCTTATTCGGACATGCTCATAGAGTGGTTGTTTCCTCAGTTAGAAGAGGTGGCGTGGGACTTCATTTTCCAGCAGCATGGTGCGCCACCCCTTTGGCACTTAGCTGTTAACGGATAACTGGACGAGACGTTGCCGCACCACTGGATTGGTCGAGGAGCAGCTGGTGACCAGGCTCTTCATCACTGGTCCCCAAGAAGCCCGGATCTTAACCCGTGCGTTTTTTTCCTAGGGAGTTACAGGAAGGATCAAGAGTTCCGTCCACCATTGCCGGCAAACATTGCCAACCTTAAAACAAGAATTACGGACGCCATCCAAACCGTAACACCGGACATACTGACAAGAGTGTAGAACGAGTTTCATTATCGCATAGATGTCGTTCGGGCCGCTCGTGGTGGTCACATTGAACATTTATGAATGTATAGTAAACGAACTTCACGGTTCCACGGTTCATGTGATTGGTCAACCAATGGTGTAGGTTGTTTGGGTTTGATATTATAGACCTAAAAAGTAGGGGTATTCTTTTATACTCAGCCTGTATAGTGAATATGTATAGCCTATTATCTATCGTTATGTGTTTTTTGTGTTTTTTTACAGTAAAGTAGTAGTCTGTGTCTGATCTCGCGTCTGCCTTTTGTCATTTTTCAGGTGGTATGTGGGTCTGGTTTAACTTTCATACTTAAGAACACAATGATAAACAATTGCAGGACCAACCTTCTTAGATACCTTGCACGTTGAGACGAGGGTTTCTATGGGTTGTACACGGTTAATAAAGCACTTTAGAAATCAACATTTTAAAAATGTCACTGGCCCTTCCTACACATACTTTGATGGGAACACTGACTGTCATGCGTCCAGTGAAGTGTGTAGTGACGCAGAGAAAGTAGTTCCAGGTTTTAATACAGAATTAAATGATTCACATTTACATTTTTGTGAATACTGAAATNTGACGCAGAGAAAGTAGTTCCAGGTTTTAATACAGAATTAAATGATTCACATTTACATTTTTGTGAATACTGAAATTACTTACTTTGCTTTCCGGGTTTTTTAATGCATAAGTGTAAGAATTAACAAAACGTATAAATATGTCCTTTTCAAATATTTTTAATTCGTACTTGTACTGACGCATGAATTAAATGATGAGGCCCATGGCAATATTAATTTTACATACGGTGGAAGGATACACAATGTGCATACAAGTATATCTTTTAAAGTCCTTACAAAAGTGCTGATTTAACTGTGAACTGCTTATAAAAGTCTTAGTCCATTCAACATAAGTATCCCTTATTTAAAGAAAAAACTCGTCAATAGTTTTAAAGCGGTATAATCTAAAAACATATAATTGTTGGAAACACTCGGCAGAATGAGTGGATGGAAGTTGGAAGTAAACCATGTACTGGGATAGAATTAAGAATAAATATTCCATTCTTACGCAACATTATTTGTGTAGGAAGTTTTAGTTTGACATCTCAGCGAGTGTTGCTTCGCATTGCCAAATACGAATCGAAAAACATTAAAATATTGAGTTATAAAATGGAAACCTTCGTAACCCTTTAAATCAAACCTTCCCGAAATCCAGCTTATTTCTGAAGTAAAATAAAATCAGTTGTTTATTTAGTGTAATTATGCCTGACTTGTCAACTTGTGGCTTCACTTAAATTTACTGACACTTGATTTGTATTTTATGTCTGTCTGCAGGTGTGTGGAGAAAAAGGACAAGTCTTTCACCCAGGGTTTCAATGTATTGGTGGTTTGCCTTTTCGGATCGCTTCCTGGACCAGTACTTTTCGGTGCTATAGTTGGTGAGTTCTTTGTAATATTACGAAGATGACAACCCATATGACGTTTATTATCAGAGCCATGCATGAAAAATACTTAGTTTACATGTTATTTTAATGGAATAAATGCTCACATCCGAATAATTACAGAAAGCAGGAAAACATTTTCTGTACTTGTTACAAATAAAACTTTGGAACTATTTTGCAAATACTTTCTTGTAAGTCTACCTACAACTGAAATATCGTATGTTTACACCACATTAGTTTAGAAAACAAACAAACTCGTTTATATAACACAATGTTTATAAAAACGTGAAGTCTACAACACTTGCTTGTTAACCATCATCATTAGTTTTACACATTCCACACCAAGGCTATGAGAAATTTAAACTAATTTATTTGTAGTGTTACAAAAATCTTATTTGGCAATGATGAATGCTTTGTAAAACGCAAACACATTTTTACAGTGTGGAATTACATAGAATTATCGGGACCCTTAGGAAAAGTCTGTTTTCTTTTGAAGATAATGGTTAATTTTTTAAGCATTCTGTACATGCAAACTTCTTGCATCGCTTTGTAAGATAGTGAGAATGTCATAAAGTCACGTGATACTACACATAACTACTGGGTGACTGAGTATTGTGATTCCTATCATTGCCTGGTTCCATCGCACCGAGGACGAAGAAATGTGTGGATTTAACATTTCTGTACCCAGAAGCCTTTCAAGAATTCTAATATAGGGATAGACTTAAGACGTGTTATTGTTAATATCGTCTAAAAACTTATTAAAACAGAAAACAATACCTATATATTTTTCTATTACAACCCTGATAGTGGATTAATTTCAGTCTACAAACATAGATCTATAGCGAAGTACTCTGTTTATGCTACATTAAAAGTAGTTTGTTCAAAGGAAAGATGTTTAGCAATGTTAAAAATGTTCCTTCTCAAACAAAAATGTATTAAATTATTACATTATAAAGCGAATACCAGAATGTTTATTCTTCTGGTCCTAACAAATTACAAAGCTACCCGGTGAGTTTTCTTCGGCATATCTTTCTCATTACACAAATTATTTTCTTTTGTATCATACGATGAAGTAACAAAAAATTGTAAAAAAATATCCTGCAGCTCTTTGATGTTTCCGTCATTTGGTCTATGCTTTCCAATATACACTGAGGGTTATTCTGAAATTAGCTTTATACTACTCTAAAATGGTGATTCAAAAGTCACCACACACAGGGGTTAACAAAAATGTGCCATTCATAGCACACAAGGAAGGTATGCTAAGATGCGATTACAAAACATGACCAATATGGCTACCTGTTGTTGCGAATTCACTTGTAATGCGTTGTACCCATTTAACTTGCGTGTAGTGCAAGGTTTGAACAGGAATCTGAGTACAAGCATCAAAAATAAGGCGTTGTAAGTGTCACGTTACCTAAAACACAGGAACAATCGATACATAGTTTGAATGGTGATTTTTGTGCACAAATAATAATATGAAACATTCCAATGTATGGTGACTTTTGTTTCAACCTGTAGACTTATTTTTGTAACGAGGCACACATTTATATTTTCTCTGGGACTCGCCCCTTGAAGACGTGGTTCAATGTCGTTCTAATAAACCTGGTCATCAATGATTTTGGAGAGTGAGCATACTGCAACCCCAGTCTCTCTCTATTTATCTCTCTCTCTCCATCTCTCTCCCTCTCGGTTATCAATCCAAGGATTTTTTGTAGCAATTTTCNCACATTTATATTTTCTCTGGGACTCGCCCCTTGAAGACGTGGTTCAATGTCGTTCTAATAAACCTGGTCATCAATGCTTTTGGAGAGTGAGCATACTGCAACCCCAGTCTCTCTCTATTTATCTCTCTCTCTCCATCTCTCTCCCTCTCGGTTATCAATCCAAGGATTTTTTGTAGCAATTTCCCACGCATACCGTTTTTCATCTTCCTTTTAAATACAACAAAGCTGTTCCCTTTATATGTCATTCATAATTTGGCTCAAGCAGGTTAGTCTTCTTCTTCCTCTGTGGTTTTTCCCATCTATCTGTATTATAACAGGCAACCAAAACAATACTTTCTAATAAAAATTTTTTATTTTGTTTACAGATTACGCGTGTCTGGTGTGGGATACGAGTTGCAACTCGAGAGTAAACTGCTCGATTTACGACAAAACCAAGTTCCTGTGGTATTTTAATTTAACAGCTGCATGTAAGTGAGAATTTTATTATTTATTAAATATATTTTTCTATTTAGCAATAATTTTCCATTTCCATAATATTAAAATTATTTTTTTTCTTATAAAACTAGGTTCTAACATATTTCGACTCCTAGGATAAAAATATCTGAGGTACCAATTATAGTTTTTCAGATTTTTTTATTACAATTATTTTGATTCAAGAGAAGATGAGTTTTAATACTTACTAATACAATTACAGACACAATTCAGGAAGAAATTATGGAATCTGGGCTACACAAGTTCTGTAAATCTATACTCTATCGTAATTTATAGATTCTGGTAATCAGTCTACATAGTATCAGTAATAAGCACACAGCTGCTAAAATACAGACAGTCGTGTGCATTCGATTTCCTCTTTAATATAGTAGATTACACAATCACTCAAATTTTGTATGTGTGATATTTTTTATTAATATGTTCATAACGCTGCCCGAAATTCACTCCCTTACATGGCAGTGGAAAAAAAATGAGTATACCATGAAACTAAAAAAAAAAGCAATGCAAGTAGAACATAATCATCAATGTTACAAACTGCTATGTTTTTATAGTTAGAATATATGCGATCTTAGCTATTGTGGGCTTGAACACTTGAGTCCAAACCATATTCGGATCTATCACTCTCCTCATACAGTACAACGCTATGTCGCAATCCACATTAGCACCAAGAGTGAACGCATTCGATCGGCACTGGAACAAAGGTCATGCGATGAGAATAATATCTAATCCCCGTAAGCCACAATGCACTGCAAAATACAATGTAATAGTTCTTGGGACCCTCTTAGCCACGCGGTCTTTTCAGGTCTTCTCCTTTCCTATTATCGGTTTGCTTGCCTTATGGTAACTATATTTATATTTTGGAAAGTTATCTCCAAACCACTGCTTCTAAGTCATTTGCTGTTGTCTAAGTTATCTTGTAAATACATGTCATGCATATAAATTCCTTTGAAAACTAGACGTGTAACTGATCAGTTTACTTTGTACGATATGCAATGCAAGTGACCCTGGGTGCGAATTTCCAACCACTGCCAGCACATGGCCTTCCCCTTCGTGACCTGGTGTCAGAGAGAACACCCGTCACGGGTCCATAGGTCACCCCGTGCTACTCCTTCCTTTTCGTGACACTTGTGGATTAAGGTACGGTCTGCTCGCACCAATGCAAGTCAACCTCGGCCAAGATCGACCCCCACAGGAGCGCGGACTCACCGTTCCATTCGTCCGTTACCAAATGAATGGGTTTCCCACTTTGAAACCCTTGATTTTAGGCCCTAGTGATCTGACAGTAAAGACGAACGTGTTGCGATGCAGATGTTCATTGCCGATCGACCATAGATCGCCGTAAGGACGAACAAATCGTGAGATCTATGTTTATTGCCATTCGTATGCAATGCACTGCAACAGCGAATGTGTCGTGAGGCTGATGTTTACCGGCAGTCATCAAAAATATTCTTACAAGTGTAGTATGCCTGATCTCCACATGTCCATTTGATGTCTTGCTGCAGTCTATAACCTTCTCCTTCTGAGGATATAAGCTAAGATCTATTAACAGTGGTGCACAACGATAACAAAAATGATAAATTGCAAGAAAGTAAATTCATAATTTTATGTTTCTTTATTTTGCATCTGTCTTGACTGAAAAGGATTTGTAGGTGAGTTCGGGAATTCAAAATACATATATAACTTTTTTACCTAAATATAATAGGCGATCATAGCTCTGGTAGATATTAAAGTAACAGCTATCTTCCATTTATTCCAGTTATTTATGGAAAGCCAGAAAATGATACAATAGCTTTATCAATTCTGAGCAGGTTCTAGGTTACGGCAACTGGAGTGAAGAAGAAAATACGTTAGTCCATAGCTGAACTCAATTCTACGTGAGGGACCGCGGTAGTGTAGTGGTTTGACTACTTGCCTCCCACCTAGGTGAACCAGGTTCGATTTCAGGCGTGGCCGCTCCCGGATTTTCGCATGTAGGAATCGTGCCGTAGGATGCCGCTGGTCAGTGGACCTTCTTGGAAATCCCCGGTTCCCCCGCTCCTACATTCCGACGCTGCTACTTACTCACCTCGATTCACCATCATCAGCTCTCAAGACCTTGACGTTAAGAGCCACCCAAATCTAACTACTCCACTCAAACCAATGTGTGGTACTAGAATTTTATTTCGTTCATATAATGAATTCTTAAGAGCTGAAAAGTAAGAGCTTAATAATTGCCTTTTTAAAGTTTTGACATGATTATTTTTTATCGATTTTTAAATCGCCTTAAAACTGAGAGTATTTATACCTATACTAGCTTTACACGTGGATTCGCTCGCGTGGTTATAGTAACACACTTATAGGAAGAAATAAGTGTATTTGTCAAGAAATTCAGCAATGTCATTAATCTGGCCTGTGATAAACGCTTGCTTGAAAATAAGCCCAGTCACCAATGTCTGATTCAATCGGCCTGACCATGTCCATTCAAGGTGAAGGGCCCGTGGAATCCGTGGACTTAGCCACCATCGGTGAAGAAAAATTTACATGCATGTACAATGCCATTAATATGTCCTGCGATAAACGCTGGCTCAAAAGAAGCCCAGCCACCAATTTCTGCTTCAATCGGAACAGCAATGTCAATTGCCGGCCGAAAAGAAAGTTTGGGTGGTGCAGAGTCCATTATGGTATGAATTCCAAAATTATCGTACGAAATAACGATATGTGAGGTGCAGAACTAATTATGGTACAACCCCTACCATGTTCATTCAAAGCAGAAAGGAAAGCTTGGGTGGTTCGGAGTCTATTATGGTACGAATTTCGAAATTATCTTACGAAATAACGATATGTGTGATGCAGAAACAATTATATGGTACTCCCCAACCAAGTTCATTCCAGGCCGAAAGGTAAGCTTAGGTAGTGCAGAGTTCATTATGGTACAAAATGCTGGAGTATCGAACGAAATACCGAAGTTATGGTACATTGCACAATTCAAATGGTACACCCCACCATAACTATCGTACGTTAGCCATATATGTCGTATGTAAAAAAGGAACGTAATTACTCTGTACTATTATTAGGGTACACATTTAGGTGTCCTTATGTAACCAACATAAATTTTTTTTCTGAGGGAATGACATTTTTATGCGATAAAAAGAAGCCTATGTCACTTTCCAGCCCTCGAACTATCACTGTGAAAAAAATCACGTCGATCCGTTGCTCCGTTGCGGCATGAAAGAGGAACAAACCAACAAATAACACTTTAGCATTTATAATATTAGTAGGATGACGTATTATGACATAAAGGTAGTAAAAAGATAATGTATTATATTAATTTCCCATCAAATCGAGTAATCAAGAAAACTAAAATAATTGCAAATTATGTAAGTTTTTATATTTATTACATTTGCGAACATTTAAAAAGGCCGTAGAACTTGAAAATAAAGATTTACTGAGAAGAATATCGATTAGTGCTGGAAAATCTTTAAAATTTAATGGCGAGTTAAACAATTACGGGACTAAAATGTACTTGATTCCGTGTCTACGAGGTGTTTACATTTGATAGCGTTTAATACAATTAGACGATTTACGGTTGGTGTAAGTTACACAGGTAGACCACAGAATTAATTTACCATTTTGAACATTAAATTTTATCTTCATAAATTCTAGACGCGCTTATTATTTTAGGCTATGAGTAAGGTAGCGGTGAATTTTCCTACAACTGCCAAAGTTTTAGAGCAAAATACGCTGCACGAGGCAACCCTTCGCACACACGATGTTATAAAAGTCTTGTTACAAACTCAGGGAACTAAGTAGGTAATATCTTATGCTGGGGCCCATGACCAGAAATATACAGTTCTTTGAATATGAGGCTTAACACATTCATCAATGTGTAGATTCAACAGAAGGTGCATCACACTTTGTTCTTTAGGTCCGAGATATTCTCTTTCAAATATTGAGATATACACACACACAAATCAATTGGCTTCTGCGATCACCGTATATAATGCCACTCGTTTTTTTTTCCTTTGGCCATACATGAAGAGTCTTATTTGCAAGACTCTTGTAGAGTCCCAGGAATATATGCTTCCAATAAATAAGCCGTGACATAAATTATTCAAGAAATGCCAGTGAGTGTAGCAGAAGATGCTTTGCAGTTACGACATTCGCAACGGATTTCGTCGGTGCCACACAGAATACTTCTCTTAATGGACCCAGATGCAGTGCTGAACAAGCCACTGGAACACCAAAGTAATAATATACTAATTAAATTACTGGAAAAAGTTCTGTTAGGTTTGTATAAATCTTTCACTCAGCAGAAGGAGATTCTAAAAATCGGGTTATTTTCCTTTTAGTTAAAGCACGACATGTTTTGTAACACGAGTCGTGTCCAAAATGTTTTAAATTAGATCCTCTTTAAAAGCAGCAGGAGTATGTAATTGAAATTTTCAAACCCCTTGTTTTTTTTGTATTTCATGCAAGAAAATTAGTTGTCATTGTATACTAAACTGATAAAATATTTCGCCAGACATGAATTTGAATTGTTGGTATACTGATTGTAATACATAGCGAGATTCAACCAACTTTTCAAGCTGTTTGTCGTGGGAAGATAAAAAGCTACAAGAGCCATTGTGAATTTAGTTATAACATATTCCCACGAAAAAAATACATTTGCTAGTTTCTGCTTTGTTTTAGCACGGAATAAATACAGGATACAATAAATGTATTGCATCATACACTTTAGCCACTCTTGTGCAACTTCAGTAGATTTTTGATATCCTACATATAAGTAAGTAAGCACTCAATATGTATCGCATGCATTTCTGCTGTGAATTCACAGAAGCGGTAGAGACGCAGATTACTATTAAATTAGAGGGAAATTAAATTTAATTAAATAACGAACACACCAAATAATATTATCTTCAATATTATCTTCCTTTTTAATAAATTATATATAAACGTAACTACTTCACAATGCTTGTACATCCATGCGAAAAATATTAACATTTTTTTTTTACTTCAGAGTAAATTATTTCATTTTTATAATGGAAGAAGCATTGTTGGAATGACGATAATGTAAACAGTAATGTATATGGGGCCCACGTTGAAAAGTTATCATGTGATAGTAATGCCACCATGAAACTATCCAGTATAATTAACTGTTTTAAAATATTTTAAATGACGAGTTTGCAAGTATTACAATTGTAATAAATGAATGTGGAATGGCCCACGAGAGTAGTATATTTACCTAATTTTTCAAACGTGTTCGGGCGATTTTTTGTAATTATTTACTATAAAAGAGAAACAAAAATTTAGAACACCTTTCATTACTATATATGTCGAAAATCGGGTAAATGTGCTGCCTTGATAAGGTGCAACATTCCGCTTTACTGAAAACATCAGTAAAATAAACTGAGTAAGTAGATATCAATAAATCGATATCGGAATTTTGGTGATGCTGACTACAAGACTTTCTCCGTTTGTCTTGTTCCCTCGTTGGTGAGTGAAGTTTTCAAATAACTATATTCTCCCCTTTTTTAAATTGCTTAGTTATTTAAATTATCATCCTTTGTAGTCTCTGTTGCAGATAGGGTCCAAATAATACAAGTAATTCACTTATAACTGGTTACTGCAAATTCTCCCAAGTTGTGTGTTTGCGACGAAGTCCTGCCTTAACCTCTCAACTACTAGTCAAAACTGAATGCCATAGCTGTTGGGCTTTTAATCTGCTCTCGGCGAAAGTCCTTGTCTCCACAGCAGTTCTGTTTTCGTGCAAGTGTTCCCTAGACTCAAGCTAAGTGGATAAAACATTTTGTATAAACTATCTTCGCGCACATGTTACTGAACGACATTAGACGGCTTTCAAAATGTTTTGTAAAATGGTTGTTTCTAATTTAAAAAAAAAAATATATAATGATTAGTAGTTTTAGATGTTAGGGATGCATCCCACCGGGCCATACGCTTTGGTTACTTGATAATAATATGAGCTTACCATAAATGGGTTTTTCTGCACTTTATTTGTTTTATGTATAGTTTTGTGGATACGTAAGAGAATATCTTTGTAATATAAAATAACTAACTTTTACGCGTGGCTTCGCTCGCGTGGTTATAGTAACAACCTTATAAGGAGAAATAACGGTACTTTTTAGTAGACGGACACTGATCATAAACACAAAACAGAGCACTAACGATGTCATTTTTTGGTGCTAGAATGGTTTTTTTTTACGTAGCCACTGGTCGTCATCTATATTTCTTTGTAGATCTGGGTAAACGCTAGCAATCAGTTCCGTATCACTCTGCAACAAATTACTAAAAAACATCCGTTAGTGACACACAACCCGAAGCATCTGTTTCTAACCACCCATCTCCAATTTTTAATAGTGTATCAGCATAATTTCCTGTATCAACGTCATTGTAGAGGTACACTCTCATATTTGTCGTCAAGCTGAATTTCTTGATATTTATCCATAAGCTTGACGACTTGAGACAGGTATTGATTTCATCTGCAGGTGTGCCCCTCTGAATCACCGGTAGAGTTTGGCGGAAGTCACCAGCCAGTAATACATCCATTCCTCCCATAATATCTGTATTGTTTCGAATATTATGTAGAGTTCGGTTTAGGGCCTCTATCGCTTTTTTGCGTGACATTGTGCTTTCGTCCCACACTAACAACTCACATTGACGTAGCATTGTAGCGCGAGCGCTTTTTTTTACTAAAATTGCAGATAGGTGACTTCCTGAGCAAGATTAAGTGGCAACTTTAATACGGAATACGCGGTACTTTCCCCCGCTCAGTAGTGTGGCGGTTATGCCGGAGGAAGCTACGGCTACAGTCATTTCTTTGTCTTTTCCTATATGGGTCAGAAATAAATTTAACAAAAATTTTTTTCCCGTTCCACCAGGGGCATTTAGAAAGAAGAGTGCACCCTTCCCTGACTCCACTTGCCGTTACACTTAATCAAACACGTGTCTTTGTTCCGGTAATAACCGGGGCACCATTTCAGTCGCTTGCTGCTGCAACGCTGAGACATCGTAGTTTAACTCTCGAACAATTTCGTCACTTAAGTCACTTGCGTGAGGGCTAATCATTCCGAAATCGCTTAACTTTTACTCCACAATTGCCATTATTTTATCTTCAATTTTTGCAATGGCTTCGTTATAAATGTATTCATTAAATTTATTGTCCGCCTGTCTCTGCTGTAGCCGTTGCCAAATGTCTTCCGCCATGAACTCATTGTACTTATCCCACAACTGTTGGGGATTGCTAAGGCCGCAAGATGATATGAAAGTTTCATATAGTTCTCTGATTTTGGCTGGTGACCGGCACTGCACGGCTTCCTCCATGGTTTCGTCCCAATGATTATCACTCTCTAACAGACGCAGATATTCACATGCCTCTCTATACGTTGCGCATTCCTGACCATTGACAGCTTTAAGGTCTCTATGGCTTGTCGGACCCCGGACGTTGTGAAGCAGCATACGCCAACAGAAACATTCAAAATTTGTTACATGGACGGAGTAGACACACCCAAGGGCATATGATGATTTAACTCCCTGCCAATTTTCAACAGGCGTGCCTTGAACGCGACGTTTCCACTCCTTTCTTGAAGTGTTCCAAGTGTAGTAACGGGAGACTTCGGCATACAACAAAGTCTTTGCGAAAGAATCGGTCTGACAAAGCTGGTAAAAGGCTGTTAGTGTGGTCTTGGGCGGTGATGAGACCCTTTCATTAAACTTGTTCTCATTGAAGTACACGCACTCCCCGTTTTCCAAGTGCACGGCAAGATGAGTAACAGTTGGAAGTCTCCTATGTAAGGGGAAACCAAGGAGTCTCCACGCTGCCTCGTTGCTTCTGACATAACGCCCTGCTTGAAATGTCTGGACTTCATTAACGGGCTGCAACCCACCTTCATTTCTGAGATTGAATATAGCTTGAACATTTCCTTTATTTATATACTTGCATATATATATATTTAATAGCGCGGACATAGCTGCAAGCTTCTACATTAATGTGCGCATTCAACATTTTACATATAATGGGCGAATATGGCACAACCCAGCTATTGTCTAATGTTACGAAAGTCCCGTTGAGAACCTTGACAGTGACTCTCCTACCACCATCCTCTGGTGCTCTGCGCCTGTATAACGGGTAGCCTTTGACATTGTGCACTGTTTCTTGTAGTAGCGCTCGTGGACTTTTTTTGTACATTTCCCACATTTCATGCAAGGCGATGCTGGATTATGCACACCACATGGACCGTGAACCACGTTTCGGACTATGTTGTTGTACAAATCTTTATCTTGTGCTGGATCCGGAATCTCAGCGCTTATTAAGTCGTCTATTTGGTTGGGGCACAGCTTCTCGTTGAGCCATATTAGGAGGTGCACATGTGGCAAACCTCGTTTTTTCCACTCAATGGAATACATGTAGCATTGTACGTCTCAGAGTATTTTGCCTTTGGTAATAACATTAATTATTTTTTTGTAATTTCAAACGAAAGACTTTGGCAATTAAATCGTGTCTGTCAGTAGCTTTTTGTCCGGGCATTAGCTCCTCTGTAATTTCCTTTCATGAGGAATTGCAAGTGAAAGTGACAAAAATATCTGGTCTACCGTAACTCCGTACATAGGCGAATGCATCCTGGGTGTATTCGTGCAGGTAGCGGGGGCTGTTGACGAATGAAGACGGAAGAATGACCATTTTACCAATATAGCTGGGGTTTACATTAGCATAGCTATTAATAGCATCTTGCAGATGTATGTAATTCTCAACTCGCAGCTGTTTTTTATTTAAAGAGATGCAGCGGAGGCGTTCGCTTTCTACTTTCATATACATGTCGATCAGAAATTTATGACAAAGTTGTCTGCACCGCGCGAAGTGGTTAAAATAATTCTCTCGCAACATCATGTGATACGCATAAAAATCCATACAAGAAACGTTTTTTGTTCGGAAAAGGTTGTTTTTTATAGGATTAATGAGTGGAATTTCAAAATGATATCCCTCTTGTCCCTTGCTATAAATAAACGGGTATTGCAGGGCGTCATAAAACTTAGAATTGTTGGCTACCCGTGTCAACGTATTGTCATGTGCTCGCAGGACAATGTCGCCACTCATCGCTGCAGTGATTTCATTAATTAAGGTGCATTGTAGCGCCTCTCATGCTCTCCACGCGGAGTCCGACCAGATTGAATGACTACCTTAAAATCCTCTTGAGGCAAGTTCTCTAAAGCGGGTTTAAATGTGTTTATAACGATGTTGTGTTCATGCAAAANGCGCCTCTCATGCTCTCCACGCGGAGTCCGACCAGATTGAATGACTACCTTAAAATCCTCTTGAGGCAAGTTCTCTGAAGCGGATTTAAATGTGTTTATAACGATGTTGTGTTCATGCAAAATTCTTTGAATTTTCAACACCGTGTCTTTTTCAACTCCTTGAATAAATTGGCAGCGGCGGTTTGTTTCAATTTCTTCGTCACAAATGAAATATACCTGCAAGAATTTCTGCTGTTCATTGACAGCTGGAAAAAGCGCACCTATTATATAATAAAAATGCCATTGAACAGTAAACATTGGCGAAAATCCGGGCATTATTATATATCTGTCAACTCCAAAAGATGTAATTTGGAAACATGAGTTGTACTTTCTGATCCTATTTAAAAAGCGCCGTGATTCATCAACGTCATACAAAAAGAGAGTTTTCAGAGGCCCTTCTGGCTCACCAAGTAACGAAAGGAAAACTTTCCCTCTGGAACAGCACATCCCTGCGGCATCATCTTGCCGTTTCAAAGCGCTACAAAACCGGCACGACTCGTCCATGAGCCCGATAACGATAAGCCTGTGGTTCTTATAATACACTAAGGGATCGTAATTAAATGCTGTCTCATTAAATACAGAACAAGTGCTTCTTTGAAAAGCTCGTCGACGTTCCGCTTGAAGTTCCGCGCTTGCGATTCTTCTCGCTTTTGACTGTTCAGGTGTTCGGATACCCTTAAAAAATCCTGACATTCTGCTGCTTGTTCTTCCAGTCGTGGTTCAATCTGAACAGGCGTTTCGGAGGCTCTTAATAGTGCATGACGCTCTGCCTGTTCATTTCGACGGAGTTGAGTATCGGCAGGAGTCTCTAATATCCTGAGATGTTCCTGGCGTGCGGCCTGTTTTTCGAGCCTTTCCTGAATCTGAGCAGGCCATTCTGCGGCTCTCGAAGCAGCTTGTCGCTGTGCTTGCGCTTTTCTTCTCAGTTCGGCATCTTCTGAAGATTCTTGCGGTCGAGCAAATATTTTCGCTTATGCTTGAGACGATGCTCTTGAAAGACTTGATTTTCGTTTGCGAGGCATTATTCTCAATTTTGAAAACTACAATTGGTATGTCTTTTTACATAGAATGATTAAAGGAAATTTATTTGAGTAAATTTTTTGAGATATTTTTTCGCGATAAAAAGTAGCAAATAACACCGTTCAGCCCTCCAACTATTTCCGTGCAAGAAATTACATCGATCTGTTGCTCGGTTGCGACGTTGCATTGTTTTTCCATTTTTGTACATTCATGTACAGGATAACTGAAATTTTGATAATATAGAAAAGTCGATATATCGATATTTTTCAGTTACATATCAATATATGTTATTTTCCATATCGATAATTATTGATATATCGATATATCGAGCATTGATGTAGCATTGTACCCGAGAACTAATTTTACTAAAAAAAAATTTCCCGAGGGAATGAGATATTTTTTGGGACAAAAATTAGCCTATGTCACTTCCCGGCCCTCCAACTANTTCCCGAGGGAATGAGATATTTTTTGGGACAAAAATTAGCCTATGTCACTTCCCGGCCCTCCAACTATCTCTGTGCAAAAAATCACGTCGATCCGTTGCTCCGTTACGAAGTGAAAGAAGAACAAACAAACAAACAAACACACTTTCGCNTCGACGGAGTTGAGTATCGGCAGGAGTCTCTAATATCCTGAGATGTTCCTGGCGTGCGGCCTGTTTTTCGAGCCTTTCCTGAATCTGAGCAGGCCATTCTGCGGCTCTCGAAGCAGCTTGTCGCTGTGCTTGCGCTTTTCTTCTCAGTTCGGCATCTTCTGAAGATTCTTGCGGTCGAGCAAATATTTTCGCTTATGCTTGAGACGATGCTCTTGAAAGACTTGATTTTCGTTTGCGAGGCATTATTCTCAATTTTGAAAACTACAATTGGTATGTCTTTTTACATAGAATGATTNACTTGATTTTCGTTTGCGAGGCATTATTCTCAATTTTGAAAACTACAATTGGTATGTCTTTTTACATAGAATGATAAAAGTAAATTTATTTGAGTAAATTTTTTGAGATATTTTTTCGCGATAAAAAGTAGCAAATAACACCGTTCAGCCCTCCAACTATTTCCGTGCAAGAAATTACATCGATCTGTTGCTCGGTTGCGACGTTGCATTGTTTTTCCATTTTTGTACTTTCATGTACAGGATAACTGAAAATTTGATAATATAGAAACGTCGATATATCGATATTTTTCAGTTACATATCAATATATGTAATTTTCCATATCGATAATTATCGATATATCAATATATCGAGCATTGATGTAGCATTGTACCCCGAGAACTAATTTTACTAAAAAAAAATTTTCCGAGGGAATGAGATATTTTTTGGGACAAAAATTAGCCTATGTCACTTCCCGGCCCTCCAACTATCTCTATNAAATTAGCCTATGTCACTTCCCGGCCCTCCAACTATCTCTATGCAAAAAATCACGTCGATCCGTTGCTCCGTTACGAAGTGAAAGAAGAACAAACAAACAAACAAACACACTTTCGCATTTATATATAAGTAGGATATTATTTACGTTTGAAGTGCAGTTAATATAGTTACAATTCTAAGAAGTTTCGCAACAATTTTTGTTTAAAATAAAGACTTTGTAAGTACTTATTTTAGTGATGCATTCCAGTTTTACTGGATTTGTCTATTTGTTGATAGATTTTCTTTTCGTCCATCATTTGGTTACACTATACTATTTTGTGTTTTCCTTTGCTTTCTCTCTTTATGTGCACATGTAGGTAACCAAAATTTATTATTTATTAGAGCTTCCTTTTTATATTTTTATGTTGTGTCTGGTTGCAGGGTCTTTGGTGTTTATTATGTTATTCATTTTTTTGAGCCAGTAGTTCGTTTGTGTCACTTGTGGCTTTTGTGTGATTTCTGTGTGCCTAGGACTCATGCATTTTGTTGATATGTTAATAAATATTTGTGGTTGTATTTTCATCGTACGTGGGTTACATTGCGCTAAGATAAACATGAAATAGTTATGTTGTCCGATCCTCAATAGCCAGGTGCACGACTTTTATATGTGTAAGTGACATCGGTGTTCGTGCACCAATGTTGCGAGGAGGCTGCACTGTTGGCAGTCCACTCCCCAAAACTCTGACATAACTCACCCTATAAGTCGGGAAGCAAGTGGTTCAAGAGCGCTCTTAATTCACGCAGGTCTTATCTTGTGAATAAACGTGCTAATTATCACCATAGTTTACCGCCGATTAGTAAAGTGCAAGGCGTGTGAGGTTTCTTTTCTATGCGAGCATTGAAGTCACCAACCCTAAAAAGAATGTAGCTTGCCCAAATATCAAAAATGAGTTCCGCGAGCCTGGAGAAACTTTACTTCGCTGTTTATGCATTATGTGATTTTTTTTATACCGGTTTAAATAAGTGCTAATTTCCTTACAGATGTCTTGGACACATGAATACCAAATAAACCACTCTGATGTCGTGCGGGATTTTAGACACAATCAGTTGCGGATCTAGCAAGCAATTATAGGTGACGGGGCTAGAATATGGAGAATAATTAGCCCATTCTGACCAGTTGTATAGTTAGATAATTATAATATTCCTTGCGAATTTATAAATAATGTTTTAAATAATTGCCTTCAGCAATAGTTTTTTGCAAGTATGCAATTTTTATAAATTAGTGATTCAACATAACTTAGACCTCATATTCAGCTGACAAACTCACGTACGCAGGTACAGATGTACAATGCAGGCCAGCGCAAGCTGTGAGCGGAATGGTCTATTCTACCATACGTGTAGGTGTGGTTAGGTAGCACTACCCGTTGCATCCTAATCACGTCCTTACGAAACACACGACATGGTTATTTAATGCTTTATATACATTTCGGTAGTAAAAGAGAAAATTAATATGTGATCATTTTGAAGTTTCTTATTATTTCACTTGATGTCTCTACTGATATTACATTCATGACAATCTGCTACATTTCCATACTCTAATATTATTTATCCAGTATAGACTCCAGCTCAATAGAAAATGGACTCAAACTCCCTTAGACTTCCCTGCCTGATCCGCCTCTGGATATATTGTGTTTGTACTTGCAGCTTGTGAAAATTAGCACATCTCTAGCTGTGCCACGCTAATTGGGTAGTTACATTCGAAACATCAATTTTTTTTCTGCTTACTGCAAATTGTGTATCTTTCCACCTCATCTCAATATATATGTTCCCAAATACTTGGAGCTGGTTTGTGGTCACTCCTCACANTAAAAGAGAAAATTAATATGTGATCATTTTGAAGTTTCTTATTATTTCACTTGATGTCTCTACTGATATTACATTCTTGACAATCTGCTACATTTCCATACTCTAATATTATTTATCCAGTATAGACTCCAGCTCAATAGAAAATGGACTCAAACTCCCTTAGACTTCCCTGCCTGATCCGCCTCTGGATATATTGTGTTTGTACTTGCAGCTTGTGAAAATTAGCGCATCTCTAGCTGTGCCACGCTAATTGGGTAGTTACATTCGAAACATCAATTTTTTTTCTGCTTACTGCAAATTGTGTATCTTTCCACCTCATCTCAATATATATGTTCCCAAATACTTAGAGCTGGTTTGTGGTCACTCCTCAAACAAACCTTTGCAAATATCGCTGCAGAAAACTGCATTTAATTTAAAGAAAATACTGATTAACATTATCTCTGTAAAGTTAGAAGAGTTGTACGAAAAGTAGCCCCATGGCTTAACATTTCAGGACCACCAATTCAGCTGTGAGTTTTATGTCTACAAAAGTTATAAATTACACATTAAGTAACATATTTAAGTTCTCAACTTACTAGTTTCGTTTAATCGATGCAAGAGGAACAAAGCATGGCAATGATTGTTTAAAATTTAACGAAATAATACAAAAATAAAATAGCAGAAAATGTATTCTCGTGAGAGTTTCGAAGGTGTTCGCTTAAACGTGAACGGCCTTTAGCGTCATTGCAATGATTGAGTGACTATATAAAAAGTTGTATTTAACTGTAGAATTATTTTTGTTCTGGTGTGGATAAATTAAAAATAGATCGATTTCAATTGCAACAAATTTTTGAAGATTAAATTTGCTGGCCACCAAACTATTCATTATTTCGTATTCGTACGAAATGCTGTTTAACTTGAAGACATTGCCTACAAGTTTTATTTCATAGCACAACATTTTTTAAATCAATTACTTATTGCAACTGGCATGTCAAAATCAGAACTATTGAGTTTTTGGTATTTACAAATCACATAAAACCAACATATTTACTGAAATGAGACAGTTAAATGTAAAATAAGATATTATGAGTTACTTTAAGAAATATTTAAAATCACGGCANTATTTACTGAAATGAGACAGTTAAATGTAAAATAAGATATTATGAGTTACTTTAAGAAATATTTAAAATCACGGCATAAAATGTTTTCGTAATCTTTAAAAAATTGCTAAAACCAATAATAGATGTTTGCTTAAATTTTGATTACTAACAGTTTGACGCCTGCGGCGTCCCTATATTTTATTCGTCCGTACCACGCTCTAACGAAGCTCACAGGCGGTCGACATCAATCAGGATTTAGGGCCTGGCAGCCGTGACGAAGAGAACGGCGCCAGATCGGCCCTACAAGACGACCATTTGCATGGGAAGGCGGACATGCGGGAGAATAGCGTCACGGTATGGTATCAGGTGACAGCGGGAAGAACACGAGTGCAGCGGCCAGGGGGAGATCCTGAAGTATTCCCACAACGCCGAACCAAACAACAAACCTCCAGGCAGAATAGAGGGACAGACGCCAGACTCCGCGAGCAGGCAGGAACGGCGAGACGTATTTATGACCTCGCCAGGCTGTGCTTTGTCCCAGGCTTTTGGCCACAATAGAAACCGAGAGAGCGTTTGGACGAGCGCGCGGAAATAATAGCAGCCAGACAGGGGAACTACACGGACGCAGAAACGAGAGGCCCCTTCAATTATTTCCGCACGGACAGAACGGAGTGCTGAAACTGGTAAACCAGAACAAAACAGCAGACGCTGGACCCAAGTATGGAGCTGGAGTACACGCCCGCGGTTGATTACCCAGGGGGGCGGTCCGCGGCTACCTGGAGAAACCGGGGCAGTTTAATATGGCAATGAGGGCCTACAAAACCGGAGGAGTCCGAGGAAACATGGCAGTCGGCCGACGAGATTCCGGGAGGGAGGAGTGATTCCGCAGGAGACGAGAACGGCAGCCAGCCGCCATCAGACGCAGAGTCCTGCGTCGACCCGAGAAGGAGGGACGTCGAGACGAGTCACCAAGGCGCCCTTGACAGGACGAGAGCAGTTCCAGCTCACAGGACCTCATCTGCAGGAACAAATACCAGAACAGCAAGCCAGATAAGTACAGTCATCCAGCGAGTGTGAAGGATCTTTTAGAATCATCCAACAAGTGCGACGAAGATCCCCCCCTACCCCCTTTTACGACGCGAATCGTACGGAGCATACGTAGAAAAGGGAGGGAGTTGTCTCAAGAGTTCATGTATCAATTCACATGTTCATGCAATAATAAAACATCGATTTGTGAAATATTAATTACCCTGTTTTCATTCATTAGTGAATTGGACCATTAAACCACAGTGTCGAAGCATTCCTACGCCCGATCACTGAGGACTAGTATTAAGTGTTGGCGCCTCACGCCACAGAACAGATTACAACACCTACGTCCAAAACTCAGCTTTGGCAGGTGTCAAGTTTATAATATTTTGTAAACAAACTAATGATAAACATACCTTAAGACACGACCTTTCAGCAATTCTTGCTAAATTTTCTGTAGATACTGTCGTTAAATTTGTTTGCACATTCCAAAAATTCTAAAATTGTGTTTTTGACACATCATGATGCAAAAGCTATGCGATCTAATTTTTTTATGCAAGGAATCTGCATACTTACAAGTTAGACGGTATTTCGTATAAATTTAAAATAATGAATATTTTGGTTGCCAGCACCCTTGCACTTCTAATGGTGTGTTACAACATAGAATTATTGATCACTTTGGCGCTTCAAACACGACTGTCTGTGCTTTCTGGTTAGAAGTTTATTTTTTATCACTTATTAGTATTTGCAGTTGCGTGTAAGGAATGTTTACTAAGTATATTTCAAAAGTTTTGAATAAACCGCGATGCAGCTATGATAAAGATGCATATATATAAATATGATGACGTGTTTGATAGGAAAGGAAGCACTGCCGGAATGATGTTTGGTGTTTTGTGTCTTTGCAGCGCTGTCCTTCATGGGAACCTTCATGGATTACAAAGTGTGGAGTTTGGGAAGACGTCTAAATTTCTACAGCGAGAATCGGGAGAGAAGGTTAAGTTTAAAAAAAAAACTCAAGAGGCGAAACACGTCGGATGACAAAGAAAATTCCTAATAAAAAAAAACAATGATAACACATTATTTCTGAACGATACCAAACCTTATTTCAGACACTGTAATAAATTTTACTTTAAAAAAAATACATTAAAAATTTTCTATTCAGCATGTTTTGAGTACAAGACGATGCTAAATACCTGATCTGTTTTTGTAGTTAAAGTAGGTTTAAAATTTTACGAAAATAATCCATAGTTCTGTGCAGTAAAATATTTTCTTTTTTCATTAATTTTTATTATTTCTTGTATTATTACTGGTGTAATAAAACTAATAGGTTTGCGGGGAAAACGTTATGTATACCACAATAACATAATTAAAAACAATAGGTATTACGATGTGATTTCGATTCTTTGAAATTTCCCCCAGCCAATAATACGAATTCATTCAAGTTTGTTAATATTATTCTGTACAAATATCTTTTAATTTCTTTTATTGCATTATTTAAACTTTTTCTGCTTATTTCTAATGTTAGCGTTGTGTGTTCCTGAATGACACTTAAANTTCTTTTATTGCATTATTTAAACTTTTTCTGCTTATTTCTAATGTTAGCGTTGTGTGTTCCTGAATGACACTTAAAAAGTCATTGCATTCACGACGTTAGATCAATGTTGTGCTGCAGGCATGTTCGTTAATTCAATTATCTGAATTATGTAATTTACATCGTAAAAATCTATACGTTCGTAATTTCAACAGCTTAAGTTCCGATTTTTGTATATCTTAAGAGTAGACTTATTTAAATGATATAAAAAATTTAGGAGACAAGAATTTGCACCGTTTTTTCATTAAAGTTATATTGGTTAAGCGACCGAATTTCAGGAAAGTTATCATATGATTTCAGTTTTGAATAATGTGTGCATAAAAACAGAGAAAATGAGAAATTATTAATTTTTCCATTCCTCATTAATACTTTTTGGTTGCTTCTTCGTATGCTTATTACGTCATATAAATCGTTTACCAAATCGAAATGGGTATTAAACCTTAAATGNTTTGGTTGCTTCTTCGTATGCTTATTACGTCATATAAATCGTTTACCAAATCGAAATGGGTATTAAACCTTAAATGAGAATTTTTTTTCGAAAAATATTTTTAGTTGCTTTTATTATTTTCAAATAATACAGGAGGTTTGCTTTGAAAACTACTTTGCAAATTTAGGAAGATAACCCACATTTCAGTTTTATCATTTAAATAACAATACGTACTCTAGATTAGTTAAATGTATAAAAGTTTTCAGAACGACGAGAATGCCATACATTTCTAAGCTATGTTTTATTTTCATGTGGATGAGCTACTTCTTGCTCGCTTTTCAAAATATTGTTCCCTAACATTCCTACTTCATGTCTGGAGATTAACCGGAGGAAGAATAACAATTTCAATTTAAGTAAACTTATCCTAAAATAGTTCCCACGTTCATGTAATTCTCGAGGCTCAAATCCTGAGCATTGCGGTTTAAAGGTATCTTAGCGAGGCAACATACTTCTTACAGAAAACATTGGGATAAAAATTGGCAGATTTTTTGTACTGAAGAGTTCCCCATTGTTGAAATACCAGTTTACCCAATCAGCCTAGTGAATCAACAGAATTGAACAATCACTCTGTTGGAAATATAGAATAAATTTTTGGAAAACCATTTTGCCAAAAAAATGTTTTAATGTACTACAACACAAAATTTTTTTAAAAATGCAATACATATGTTTGTAGTATAGAATAATCTAGGTTTGTATTTCAACTTTCCCTACTAAGAAGTGAAAATATTTTTTTGTACTCCCAAATAAACTGTGATGAATATATAATAGTTTCGCAGGAAAAAATTCTTTCGAAATTTATAACACATTCTTAAACACAGAAATTTGTTTTAAGTGAGATAGTGGTCAAATAATGTAATAATAATTTATAAAATGCACTTCGCCATTTAAATTTATTTCTGGATAGTTTTAACGTTTTTATATGTTGCCTGTCGCACACGTGGTTCTTGTAACAATACAAAGAAAAAGCANTTTGGTTGCTTCTTCGTATGCTTATTACGTCATATAAATCGTTTACCAAATCGAAATGGGTATTAAACCTTAAATAAGAATTTTTTTTCGAAAAATATTTTTAGTTGCTTTTATTATTCTGAAATAATACAGGAGGTTTGCTTTGAAAACTACTTTGCAAATTTAGGAAGATAACCCACATTTCAGTTTTATCATTTAAATAACAATACGTACTCTAGATTAGTTAAATGTATAAAAGTTTTCAGAACGACGAGACTGCCATACATTTCTAAGCTATGTTTTATTTTCATGTGGATGAGCTACTTCTTGCTCGCTTTTCAAAATATTGTTCCCTAACATTCCTACTTCATGTCTGGAGATTAACCGGAGGAAGAATAACAATTTCAATTTAAGTAAACTTATCCTAAAATAGTTCCCACGTTCATGTAATTCTCGAGGCTCAAATCCTGAGCATTGCGGTTTAAAGGTATCTTAGCGAGGCAACATACTTCTTACAGAAAACATTGGGATAAAAATTGGCAGATTTTTTGTACTGAAGAGTTCCCCATTGTTGAAATACCAGTTTACCCAATCAGCCTAGTGAATCAACAGAATTGAACAATCACTCTGTTGGAAATATAGAATAAATTTTTTGAAAACCATTTTGCCAAAAAAATGTTTTAATGTACTACAACACAAAATTTTTTAAAAAATGCAATACCTATGTTTGTAGTATAGAATAATGTAGGTTTGTATTTCAACTTTCCCTACTAAGAAGTGGAAATATTTTTTTGTACTCCCAAATAAACTGTGATGAATATATAATAGTTTCGCAGGAAAAAATTCTTTCGAAATTTATAACACATTCTTAAACACAGAAATTTGTTTTAAGTGAGATAGTGGTCAAATAATGTAATAATAATTTATAAAATGCACTTCGCCATTTAAATTGATTTCTGGATAGTTTTAACGTTTTTATATGTTGCCTGTCGCACACGTGGTTCTTGTAACAATACAAAGAAAAAGCTTTACTAGGGATATTGTATTTTTACTGGTGTTTCTAAATGTAAAAATAAATTCTCAGTTTAAACTAACAAATAAATTTAATGGTGTAAAAATCATTTCAATGTGGAAAAATAGTTCCAGTGTCATTTGTGACTGCGGAGGGTCTGTTTAATAGACCTAATTCAAGATTGTATCCACGGTGCTCTTTTGATATTGCTTTACCATAACCTTACGCATATGGGTACCCGCCACAGTTATGAATAGAAAATCACCATAGGTCACGTTACGACGATTTGCTGTATAAAATAAACAATCGGAGTCCTCACTCTACAATAAGTACGAACTGAAATATGTGGTAAATCGATGTGCCAAAAANATGTGTGCAAAAAACTACTTTCCCTCAATAAAAAATACACTTCAAGAAGGTTAAATAATCCATGACGTTCTAAGGCACCAGTTCATAGCAGTGAATAAATGAATATTCCAGTAAAAGTTAAACGTTAGTTTTCAACTTCTTTAGAACCATGCTCTAGGAAAATTTTCAAAAATATTACAGTGCCATTTAGAAAGGCAAAACGATTTCAGGTAAATATTTACGTCTGAAATGTAAAATGTAATAATGGAGTAAACATAATTCCAATGAGACTTACAGTATTATTTTCTAGGCTATATTAGCATGGGGGTCAACAGTAAAAAACCCAAAACCAGATGAGCAGAACATGAAAAACTGCAATTAATAGTTTGAGTTGGTTCACCGCAGGATACTCAAAAATAGATCCCATACTGCAGTTTAAATTACTGGATTTTCTGGAATTCCCCTGCGTAAAGCAGCAGAGGCCAGAAAAGACTATATTATAAAGTTGTGAGTCGAACTACTTTGTATTTTGGTGTATTTACTCGACAGTCGACTTGCATCTATCACGAATAATTTATCTACATTTTCGACACACTTTCCCGATTGAAACGAAATACACAACGTAAATAAGATTGGGACTAACTATACTTATTGATCATGTCCAAATGTTAAGAAAGTGATCAGGAGTGTGTTTAAAGTTTCTGAAATCGTTTGAAAGAAACACTGATTCGAATCAAACTTAGTACACCGGCCCTATATTATTCGTAGGAATGCTGTCATACTTTAATTGACATATTTTAACTGCATCGGGTTTGATGACGCAATTTTTAGTAAATTGTTTAACGCATGGGGTTACAACAAGATGGTGGACAAGTTAGGTAACAATGGCGAATGAGAGTCGGTACATGGTTGATGTTACAGAACCCCTGCAGGAGGGAGAGAAAGANCAAGTTAGGTAACAATGGCGAATGAGAGTCGGTACATGGTTGATGTTACAGAACCCCTGCAGGAGGGAGAGAAAGACAGGGAGAGAGAGAAAGAGAGAGAGAGTGATAGATAGAGAGAGAGCCTACACCTATTATATAGAGAATTACTTTCGGTCTGACAAAAACAAATCGAAAGGAAAACTGGAAAAAAATTCTTGGCTTCAAAACATTTAACGAAAAAGTGCCATTTTTTAATGGAAGATACATTGTAAGCATGACGAAGCCATATCTTTATACAAAATATATACATGAATCATGCTGTAAAGTTGTAAAAATGCCTTATTTTTATTGATTCGTAAATGCTCTTTACTAATACTGTTGTACCTCATTACGGCATGTACGTATCTGGCATAAAAAAAAGTCATATCTGAAATAGTACGCAAATTCGTGGACCATGGCCGTTCTTATAACAATGGTTTCCTCATTAAGGACCCTGACTGCCTGGAAATTTAACTGAGCTGCAGTTTTTGAAATACAATTTTTTTTATGGAAATGTTAAACTTTCGTTCAATGTGCTGAACTACGAAAAGAACACTCTCTTCAGACTATGCCTGTCGATTACTTTCATGACGTCACGCTCTTTATAAACACCGTTACACAGCACTCCAACATGGTCATGAACAGATTATTTTTCAAAGTGCCGTATCTCAAAATATATNTATAAACACCGTTACACAGCACTCCAACATGGTCATGAACAGATTATTTTTCAAAGTGCCGTATCTCAAAATATATGCGTTATATACATACATAACTACTCTAGGGCCCCGTATCAAACGTTCCTACAGATTCCACCAATAAAATAATAGTGTCACNGCCGTATCTCAAAATATATGCGTTATATACATACATAACTACTCTAGGGCCCCGTATCAAACGTTCCTACAGATTTCCCACCAATAAAATAATAGTGTCACCACTTAAAGTCCCCTAGGTACACGCAGCACTACGAGAACACTGCACACCAGTTCAGAGCCCTGCACATAGTGGTGATGGCGTACTTGTAACGCGTGCTAGTGTAGCCCTTACAGCTCTTGCGCTTCTCGGCCTAGAACGCGGAAGAAAGCTCCAGGCCGTTGGACCTCTTAACAATACCTTTAATGCGATATTGTAATAAAAGTCGTATTGAACTTACTAGAAGGATGTAATTTCCGGAAGATATATTTTACTTGAAACCTAAAAATGCTTACATATTTGGCTAAAGCGCAAACTAATGAAAGTAAAGGGACAACGAATTTAATGTGTTTTTTAATACTTCGACAAATTTAATAAAACGCAGAAATAACTAAAAAAATACGGTTTACAAACAACGTTTCGATTGTGATTATATGAGATTTTATTTCCTTTGGTTTCCGTCATTTCTGGTTAAATAGCTAAGCATTAAAAGTAGCATAGAGACTGGAAATTAAATAATAAACCAGGAAGTAATTTATAGAATCTATGTTGCGAAATATACCTGCGAGAGTCAGGCGAATATGTTATAACATGTGCTAATAGAGTATTTTAGTAAATAAATTTGTTCAAAAGATTTAAGATGAAAACAGAAACTTGAAAACATCCCATAATTGTGATGTATATATTATTTGAAAAGAAAAATACTGTTTATTATACAAATTTTTATAAAAATCAGATACGACGGACCTAGACAGTGTCGCACTCAATAAAGCAGACATTTGGAAAGTCAGGCAGTTATTTGTGCAAAAACATCCACCATTATAACGTTACCATACAGTAATTCTTACAACCACACGTCGTTAACATCCGAATTGTTTACGGCTTCCACGCCCTTCAAAGGCAGAGAACGACAACTAACAGAGTCTGGTATCCACTGCGTTATAAGACAACTGACGACTGCTTTGTAAGTGCCAATTTAAAAAGTCCAGTTCTTTGTCAACACGTGGAGAAATAAGTGTCTTCAAGCCTTTCTACGAAAAGTTTTCTTGAGGGAAAAAGTCAATTATGTATGGTTGGAAATTTGATTCTTATTAGATTTTTCGCGGTTTTTGTGTAGCCTTTCTACTAACATCCTTCGTAAATGCCGGTAATTGACAAATGCGTGATTGACTGAAGCCGTGATTGACAGAATCCTGTGGCTACTGCTCTCTTTAAAAGTGTGGCCTTCACTTGCTAAACTCATGAGTCATTATTCATGGATTTATTATAATAAGAATTCTATTACTTGTTTTAATTTTATATAACCTCAGACATTTCACTTTCCTTCCGCGGGGATGGTCCACCACCGCTGTCTCCTGTTCTTGTGTCACTTGTGGCTACTCTTCACAAATATTCTACATATTGTGTATCAGGAATATAATAATTATTGCGAATCAAAGAAATTAAAAAAATCGTCCCATGAATGACAAGTTTCGTTGTTTCCTAAANATAATTATTGCGAATCAAAGAAATTAAAAAAATCGTCCCATGAATGACAAGTTTCGTTGTTTCCTAAACTATTATTTACACAAACATATTGCACTTCCGTTAACATTAAAGTAGATCATATGTTTGGTTTGCCATAACAGTCCCCTAATAATTCTGAAAGTTAATTATAATAGTGACACGTAATTTATTATGACGCATTTGTTGGTGACAGCCAGTAAGAAATAGATCATATGTAAGTGTTATTAATCTGAGTTTCGGTGCCTTATATGTGTAGTTGGCAGGCCACAAGAAGAAGAAGAAAATTTGGAAAACTTTAAACCCCACTTAGCCAAATGGCCATCCGAGGCGTGTTGGCAGGCCACAGAGAGAACTTAAGGCTCCCACCTATGGTCCATACGGTATATGAAGGCCACTTTCTGACAGTCAGTGAGTGGCAATTTGATGTATACGAAACAAACAAAGTGCCATTTACAAAATCCTGTATCAGTTGATGCACGAACGAACAAAAGTAAAAGTTACGTTAGCTATTCTGAGTGCATTGCCGATGCACATCACAAAAGCAGGAATAAACGGATAAGAAATAGTTATTACATTTATTAATTCATTTTATTTTACAAGGTTACAAAACAATGGTTGTTAGTGTTAAAAACTAAACTTCGTGATAATGTAGTTATGTATAGGTGTTCAAAATGAAATGTACAATATAACGATACGACACGGAAAAGTTTTCTGAAGTTGTGCTAACTTCAGAAAGCTTTTTCACGTCGTATGATCCCTCTCCAATCTCGCTTTCAACACGTCCTTGATATTAATTCCAAAAGCATACATAAATATTGCATAATATTGTTGAATTGTTCTTCTAATAATTTGACGAAACGACACGAATTTGAAATATATTTCCAGCCCGTAATATAAGAACTATCAACTTTAAAAAAGACGCTATCTGTTATCCAATAACAGCGGCTCAAACTTCGCCGTGACGTGCTGTGCACGCCATCTGTGGGATATTATGCGAGCTATTACCAGCCTGAAATGAACCGCTTTCCTGTGCGATATATAACGAATTTACAAAGAGATGCCAATAGTTATATTTTTCCACGAGCTCTGCATAATTTTTAAAGTAACATATATTTCATGTACAACGATTTAGTGAACAAGTAATTTTTATGCAGTCGGTAATCGTTCGTCTACGTAAATTATACGCCATATTGTTCTATCGAAACCCATCTTTTTTCCGTAGAAAGTGAGACACGCGTGAATCGTTTTTAAGCAATTTTAACGTTATTCCACGTCACATATTTCCAACTCGAAAATATTAGATATAACGTCCAAAGTGTGATAATATATACAACAAACCGTCTCGCAAATGTTAACACAAGCTCACTATCTTGGACAAATTAAAAAAAGAGTTAGTAAATATTTAATTATTTGCAACATTTAATATTTTTACTTTTATAACCTATTTATTTTTTTAGACAGATGTCAGTCTTAAAGTATCTTAAAATTAGTTTAGAATACAGTACAATGGCAAGTGGATTAGCTGATAGCGTGTTGATAAAAAAATACAGCCCCGCCTTGACGGACCAGCTGATGGCGGAAGGATACGTAGTCAGATGTAAACAGTGGCGCTACTTTCGCAGACCTGTCAGAAAGTGGCCTTCTTATACAGTATGGACTAAACCTGGAGTCTTCTTTTCTGTATGTTGGGGCAACAAGTGCGGAAGCCATAAGGGCGAAACTGCCACGCATATCAAGTGTGCCATCGTCGCTAAGCACTGGCTCTCAACTGGCATACATCATTCTCGTCATGTTGCGTGTACATACGGGACTAACAGCACTGATCTTATAATTTTATTTGGGAAACGTCTGTGGANCATTCTCGTCATGTTGCGTGTACATACGGGACTAACAGCACTGATCTTATAATTTTATTTGGGAAACGTCTGTGGAAATGTTCAGTGCATCTCGCTTGAGTTGATTTGCATGTATATGAAGCGTATATTGTGAGATACAGCACTTTGAAAAAGCAGTTTTTTTGCTGTGTTGGTGTGCTCTGAAGGGGTTTTTGTATTGTGCGTGTCGTCTTAAAAGCACTGAACAGCCTTGTCTGACGAGTGAGTTATTCCGTAGTTGTGCATAAGTTTAACAGTTTCATATATAAACGCGTATTCCGAGCACACTGTGGGCGAAAGTCTTAAGCAGGTCTTCGGAAAAGCTGGATCATGTTAGAACTGGCATGAGACAGGAGGCACATTAGCAGAAAGGGGGGCGGGGACTATATTTCAGTCAAGTGTACACTTCAGTTACCGTTGCTGAACGAATAACTTNCATTAGCAGAAAGGGGGGCGGGGACTATATTTCAGTCAAGTGTACACTTCAGTTACCGTTGCTGAACGAATAACTACAAATCAGTCACAAAAAGGGACTGAAATAGGATCAAACTGCTTGTTGCATGGCGTGGGGTGAAACTAGCTGCTCACTAGCGCGACAGCCAATTGTGAAAATGGGCAAGACTTCGGTATAAGCAGAAAAAAAAATNGTGAAACTAGCTGCTCACTAGCGCGACAGCCAATTGTGAAAATGGGCAAGACTTCGGTATAAGCAGAAAAAAAAATTATACACATGTATACAGAGGCAAAATGGAATGGCGGTTCCATTAATATAGGCGAACCCATTCTTGATTGGTTGCGTGAATCCTGGGAACTGATCTTGTGTCTGATTGGCTGCTGCGTGCTGCGAAAGATTCCCCATTGGCTGGTCTGCCTCCTGACAAGTAGGTTACCAGGCGCTGATTGGCGGAAGGCGTTCATACATGTTGCTGACTAGTGACGTTATTTTTTTTGCGTGTGCAGTTGGTGTTCGAGGTATGCCTTTAGGACGTTGTTTCACCTCTGTATTCTGAGGTACTCTGTAGCTNTTGCGTGTGCAGTTGGTGTTCGAGGTATGCCTTTAGGACGTTGTTTCACCTCTGTATTCTGAGGTACTCTGTAGCTGGGCTATGGAGCATATTCCGTAAATTAATGAACATAGGAAATATTCATCTCGCCAGTTGTCTGTAGATTTACAAGTCTTGTGAGGCATATTTATTTTACAACCAGGTGCGCGGGGATTGCAATTACCNGCCAGTTGTCTGTAGATTTACAAGTCTTGTGAGGCATATTTATTTTACAACCAGGTGCGCGGGGATTGCAATTACCCCCCCTCCTCCCACAGTTTACTCTTAAAGATGATATTAATTATAGGCTGTTTACGATTATTATAAAACTTGTGAAATCAACATTTGAATATTTTACTGCCCCTGCTTGCAAATATTATAACGGGCACACTGACTGGCAAGCACACGGTAAATATGGTAACGAAGGAGGGAAAATTGTTCCGTCTAATAAGGTTGAATTAAAAGGGCCAGGTAAAAATTTGATAATTCTGAAATGCTATCTTTTTCTTTCAGTTTTTTAATGCGTAAAAGTAAGAATCAGAAATGGGTACAATATTTACTTTATTTTTAATTATTTCGCAGATTCACTTGACCGATGCATGAATAAAGCGACTAGGCTCATGACAGTGTAAATTATACATACGGNGAAATTGTTCCGTCTTATAAGGTTGAATTAAAAGGGCCAGGTAAAAATTTGATAATTCTGAAATGCTATCTTTTTCTTTCAGTTTTTTAATGCGTAAAAGTAAGAATCAGAAATGGGTACAATATTTACTTTATTTATAATTATTTCGCAGATTCACTTGACCGATGCATGAATAAAGCGACTAGGCTCATGACAGTGTAAATTATACATACGGCGGAAGGAAGAACACTCAATGTGCATTTAATTATATCTTGAGCAGGTCTAACAAAAGTACTCAATTTACAGTGAACACCCAATTGTATGAAATATTTTAATAATCCTTTAACCATGATAAATATAATCGTAATTGCCGTAAACTATGATGAATGTTATTATATTACGAACTAATTTAATCCTAAAATTCGTCTTAGGTAACACTTGCGTCAGCATTGTTAATGCTTGTATGACCTCCGCCCCTTTCCTAAAGGCAATGTAACCCCCACCACTCTACAGATGCTTTGACAGTTCCCTGGCTACACCGCTGGTCAGAGTTGGGTATTCCCCGCGCCTTTTGACGTGAACCAAGCCTCCTGGCATCTGTGTAGGGTGACTTGCTGCTGTTCCTGCCAACCGCAGAGGTCAAATCTTCAGCGACCGTTCAAAACAATAAAGTTTCCAATCTCCACACTCGCATCAAGAAGGTTAGCTTCGCGTACCGTTCTTCACGAGCTCTTGCCAGCATGGAGGCTGAGGTGGGTGAGAGGTTAGCCTGCTCGCCTCCCACCAAGGTGAACTGGGTTCAATCATCGGCCCGGTCCATTGGCAGTTGCTTGGATGTTGTGGAGGCGGGTGATGGAGGCGATCTGCCCCTTTGCTCTAAACACCCAGCTTGGATGCAAAAATTAACTGCAATATCATAAAATACTAATTCGTNAAATTAACTGCAAAATCATAGTATACTAATTCGTTAAATGTTAGATTGTAAACAATGTTGGAAAAAACCGGGAAATTAATAATGCCTAAGCATTGAGAACTTTAAATCTGCTATTGGAGTGTTTATCTAGTAAACGGGTAGATGGAAAAATGCTTTTTCTGTCCCAAAGTTACCACATTAATTAATTATTGTAATTTCCTTTTCAAATGCAAATTATATGTAATTGAGTAAAAACAATAATTAGCATCAACGAAAGTAGAAGGAAATCAGTATGTAATTTAAGGTAAGTTTATTTGTATGTAGAATATTGTGTCTACAGTGTATAATTTAGGTACGTTATTTTAAAGTAACACTAAAAATACGATACCACGCACATTACAAAATATATTGGCGTTGTAGGTGCCTCCAAAGGACAGAACTACTGTGATATCGACGAAAATGTTGGGTATAGAAGGTATAACGAGATCATAAGTTAAATTGAATGTTACAAAGAAACGTGAATTTTGTGTATATATTTTATATATATTTTACCAAGAAAGGTGAATTTCCCTTCTCCCCGATTATTACGATACTTTTAATTGTGTACAGTAATTAAGTTTCGCATTGGAAATATACCTCAAGGTTCTTCTAGAGACATCCAGCTGCCTGCTCGCCAATGTGATTCATATAGTCATATGGAACTGGCACTGCAGATATCTGTTAACAAGAAAATAATACATTTATTACTTTACTTCTGTCTGTGCATCAGATAATGCAACGTTGAAGATTGTACTATTAGTTTTCAGTATGTAGCTTTCTTAAAGATATTCATCAATATCACAAATTTAAGTTGAGGATTATAGTCCAATATACCACAAAAAAATTAATTTTGATTTCCTAATTGGTCGATTCCACCAATGTTTACTTCTATATTACTGCAATAATTGTATTAATTAATATTTTTATTCAATAACACTTTAGTAATTGTATTGAATTTCTGGATAATTTCAGATGAAAATGACAGACATACATGTATGCACGTATAATCAATAATTGCCATTAAAATACGATTGGAGAAGAAACAAATTTTATGGCGATAAGGGTGTTATATTATATGTACATGTAGGGGGAGTTTCTTTCCTCTCTCTCATAGGTTTTGAGACACAAGATATTGGTTTCCCTCCCTCCTCAGCCACCTCAAATAGCAGGCCTGGATCCGTCCCTGGCCGGGTCACTGCCCCCCTTTTTTAGCATGTGAGAATCGTGCCAGACGATGCCACTGGTCAGCGGGTTTCCCCGGGATCTCCCTTTCCCCCGCCCTTTCATTCTGGCGTTGCTCCATACTTACCTCATTCACCCTCATCATCTCTNGTGTTATTGTAGCGTTTACTTCTACTTGTCAGTCATGGCCAACGGAGGCTATCTTGGATGTCCCCACTTCACGCTCTTGAATTCCGTGTGTGGAATTTTCTCAGAGTCCTTCCGATCTCCTTTATTATCTCAAAACTCTCTCATATCACCTGGCGTCCTGGCAGGGACGAGTCTCGTGCTCTGTAATTCCACCTGCGCGACACGGAGTGAGACCTCGCCACGCATGCTAGCCTAGAGTCACACCGTGTGTGCGCCAAGTCTGTCCTAAGCCCACCTATAAGAATAGTCGTCAAATTCATAACATAAACATCGCCGCAGACAACGAACAGGATGGCATTGTCAAGTACGCCCTAAGCCCTCGTATGAGCATAGTTGGCTACAACTTTCCACCAACTGGGGTTATAGTTACCAATTTCATAAAATAGACATCACTTCCGACAACGAAAAGGACCGCAGGGTCAATTACACCTTAGGTCTTCGTATAAACATAGTTGGCTACCATTTCCGATCTACAGAATCTTTAGTAACCAAATTTATGCCATAGGCATCACCTCCGNTATAAACATAGTTGGCTACCATTTCCGATCTACAGAATCTTTAGTAACCAAATTTATGCCATAGGCATCACCTCCGATGACAAACAGGGTGGAAGGGACACATACATCTTAAGCCCTCTTCTCAGTATAGTTGCCAGACGTTTCCCACCCTACGAAGCTACGACCACCAAATTCATATCACTGTCATCACTTCCGACTGCAATCAAAGAGATAAGGCAAGTAGGCCATAAGTCCTGTTACAAGAATAGTTGGTCGGTATTTTCAAACATTTGAAGTTCGGGAACATTTAACACCGGTCCACACGTGTAAGGAAAAAAAAGGTAGGTATACATACAAGTGCTTCACGAAGTAACCGTTGCATGCAGGAGTGTAGTGACTGAAATATCACACACATACGCGTCGACCAGCACACAGTCGTCAATCACCCACCATCGCCCTTGTGGTCTGCTACCACAGGTGTCTACCAACTCGGATCCCTCTCAGCGACAATTAGCCTTCCTTCGTTTACCATCGTCCAGGTTGTACATGTATATATAAATGTGGCATTACATACATAAAAACGTCAGCATGTGTAACATTCAACAAACAAGTATACGCAAAAAATCAAGATATATACAAATGCNTACATACATAAAAACGTCAGCATGTGTAACATTCAACAAACAAGTATACGCAAAAAATCAAGATATATACAAATGCACAGCGTGCATGATGTACATAGTCGTGGGTAATAGTAAAATATACATATATTTATGTAAATAAACACAATCAGTCTTACACAAGGGTCGGCGGACCGAGTTATCGCTGGCCTTGGTAACCCTTAACAACCAGTCTTATACTTGGAAAGAAAGCGGTGTACAATGGCACCAACAACAAGACATACGTAGTCGCAGGCTGCACTAAAACATGTACAAGTTTTAATAAAAAAGCACCACCAGCCTAATGCAAGGCTCAGGGAAACCAAGTGTAAAAGAAATGAAACCACCCGTTACATGAATATCAGTCACAAACAAACAATAAAGGAATAGCATATGTGGAAGTACATACCGAGCATGATTTCATAATGAGTCACAATATATTAATGGATACCCTATTGAGCCACAGTCCATAATAGTGATATCAGTGTTGCTATCACACCAAGAAGGTAAGTAAAACCTAGAATGCACGTCGTCATGACAAAGAACGAACGATCACATGGGCCAACCGCAAAAATGACTACAATGTGTCAAGTGCGTAACACATTATGCGTCTGGTAAAGACTGTGGTCCTTTGCTTGCCANCCGCAAAAATGACTACAATGTGTCAAGTGCGTAACACATTATGCGTCTGGTAAAGACTGTGGTCCTTTGCTTGCCCCAATTTAACATACATTTTCAACCATTATTTGTGCAAAGAGACCACACTGCTAAGCGCTAATGGAAACCGATATAAAAAATATATAAAAGCAAATAGTTATAAACACTTACCAACAAGGGCATTTTGTGCGAGCATCGAGCACTGTACATTATCATAGATGAAATTAATTCCATTGTGAAGTACGGGAACGATAAGGTCAACACTGCTACACCCTGATGTAAACTTATATAAAAATAACATATAAAGCCATATACTCGTAGTTATAAGCACCTACCAACCACCGCAATCGCATATTACACATGCATTTCCCTTTACGATTGGAATTCAGTTATACAGAACAATGTTACTTAAAATATGTGGAATTGCTGACCAACTATGCTTGTATCAGGTCTTAGGGCCTACATGTCCTTATCTCCCTGATAGCAATCGGAAGTTATGACGGTGATATGAATTTAGTGATCGTAGCTTAGTAGAGTGGGAAATATCTGGCAACTATGCTTATAAGATAGCTTAAGGTTTACTTGTCNATATTTGGAATTGCTGACCAACTATGCTTGTATCAGGTCTTAGGGCCTACATGTCCTTATCTCCCTGATAGCAATCGGAAGTTATGACGGTGATATGAATTTAGTGATCGTAGCTTAGTAGAGTGGGAAATATCTGGCAACTATGCTTATAAGATAGCTTAAGGTTTACTTGTCATCGTAAGTGGTGCGTATGATTAGAATTTGGTGACTATATATTCTCTGAGTGGGAAATTGAAGTCAAAAATGCTNTCATCGTAAGTGGTGCGTATGATTAGAATTTGGTGACTATATATTCTCTGAGTGGGAAATTGAAGTCAAAAATGCTTGTACGAAGGCCTAAGGTGTACTGAGCGTATAAGTGAGTTTTGTCCTACTTGATCCTTTGGTACTTTTTGTCGTGGGAGATGATACCTATGTTATGAATTTTGTGGCTGTATCTTAAATGGTTCGGAAATAACATCCAACTATGTTTATAAGATGGTTTAAGAAATACTTGCCATGTGGTTCTTTTCGTCGTCGGGGGTTATGCCAATGTAACGAATTTGGTGGCTGTATATTAAATGGGAATAAATTACCGCCAACTATGCTTATAGGTGGGCTTAGGATGTACTTGCTCGGCTTGAGGTGTGACTCTTGGCTAGGTGCATGGACAGGCATTGCTCTGTGTCGCGCATGTGGAATGACAGAGTATGATGCTCGTCCCCATAAGGACATCAGGTGAAAGGAGACGAGAAGGAACGTGAGAAAACCAAGGGGGAATGAAGAAGCATGAGACTCGTCCCCGCTAGGACGTCAGGGGTAAAGAGCATAGAAGGAATATGAGAAAACAAACGTGGAACAACAGGGCATGAGCCTTGTTCCCACCAGGATGCCAGGTGAAAGGAGAACAGAAGAAATATGAGAAAACCATGATAGTAATACAGAGCATGAGACTTNCCCACCAGGATGCCAGGTGAAAGGAGAACAGAAGAAATATGAGAAAACCATGATAGTAATACAGAGCATGAGACTTGTCCCCACCAGGAGGCCAGGTGAAAGGAGACCAGAAGGAGTATGAGAAAACGACTGTGGGATAACAGAGTTTGAGACTCGTCCCAGCTAGAATGCCAGGTAAAAGGAGACCAGAATAAATATGAAAAAACCAAGGCAGAATGTTAGAACAAGAGCATGAGACTCATCCCCACCAGGACGCAAGGTGGTATAAGAGAACATGAGAAAATAAAGGCGATTGGAATTACTCTTCGAAACCCAACACATGGAATGCAAGAGCATGAGGTGGTGTCATCCAATATGCCCGCCATTGGCTAGGAATGACAAAATTCCCGGTGGAACTTGTGCTGTCCTCAGCAAACCTCCCTTCAGGTGGCCGATAGCTATTTAAATGTTATTCTTGGAGAGCTGCGTTCGAACTTTACGTTATCCATCGCAAGCAAACAATATCTAAATAGGCTCTTTTTGTTTCTCAGTTATCACCGGGAACTATGTAATTTTGTACCATCATGCTGTGTCTGAAATGNCCGCAAAAATGACTACAATGTGTCAAGTGCGTAACACATTATGCGTCTGGTAAAGACTGTGGTCCTTTGCTTGCCACAATTTAACATACATTTTCAACCATTATTTGTGCAAAGGAGACGACACTGCTAAGCGCTAATGAAAACCGATATAAAAAATATATAAAAGCAAATAGTAATAAACACTTACCAACAAGGGCATTTTGTGCGAGCATCGAGCACTGTACATTATCATAGATGAAATTAATTCCATTGTGAAGTACGGGAACGATAAGGTCAACACTGCTACACCCTGATGTAAACTTATATAAAAATAACATATAAAGCCATATACTCGTAGTTATAAGCACCTACCAACCACCGCAATCGCATATTACACATGCATTTCCCTTTACGATTGGAATTCAGTTATACAGAACAATGTTACTTAAAATATGTGGAATTGCTGACCAACTATGCTTGTAACAGGTCTTAGGGCCTACATGTCCTTATCTCCCTGATAGCAATCGGAAGTTATGACGGTGATATGAATTTAGTGATCGTAGCTTAGTAGAGTGGGAAATATCTGGCAACTATGCTTATAAGATAGCTTAAGGTTTACTTGTCCCTACTACTCTGTTTATCATCGTAAGTGGTGCGTATGATTAGAATTTGGTGACTATATATTCTCTGAGTGGGAAATTGAAGTCAAAAATGCTTGTACGAAGGCCTAAGGTGTACTGAGCGTATAAGTGAGTTTTGTCCTACTTGATCCTTTGGTACTTTTTGTCGTGGGAGATGATACCTATGTTATGAATTTTGTGGCTGTATCTTAAATGGTTCGGAAATAACATCCAACTATGTTTATAAGATGGTTTAAGAAATACTTGCCATGTGGTTCTTTTCGTCGTCGGGGGTTATGCCAATGTAACGAATTTGGTGGCTGTATATTAAATGGGAAGAAATTACCGCCAACTATGCTTATAGGTGGGCTTAGGATGTACTTGCTCGGCTTGAGGTGTGACTCTTGGCTAGGTGCATGGACAGGCATTGCTCTGTGTCGCGCATGTGGAATGACAGAGTATGATGCTCGTCCCCATAAGGACATCAGGTGAAAGGAGACGAGAAGGAACGTGAGAAAACCAAGGGGGAATGAAGAAGCATGAGACTCGTCCCCGCTAGGACGTCAGGGGTAAAGAGCATAGAAGGAATATGAGAAAACAAACGTGGAACAACAGGGCATGAGCCTTGTTCCCACCAGGATGCCAGGTGAAAGGAGAACAGAAGAAATATGAGAAAACCATGATAGTAATACAGAGCATGAGACTTGTCCCCACCAGGAGGCCAGGTGAAAGGAGACCAGAAGGAGTATGAGAAAACGACTGTGGGATAACAAAGTTTGAGACTCGTCCCAGCTAGAATGCCAGGTAAAAGGAGACCAGAATAAATATGAAAAAACCAAGGCAGAATGTTAGAACAAGAGCATGAGACTCGTCCCCACCAGGACGCCAGGTGGTATAAGAGAACATGAGAAAATAAAGGCGATTGGAATTACTCTTCGAAACCCAACACATGGAATGCAAGAGCATGAGGTGGTGTCATCCAATATGCCCACCATTGGCTAGGAATGACAAAATTCCCGGTGGAACTTGCGCTGTCCTCAGCAAACCTCCCTTCAGGTGGCCGATAGCTATTGAAATGTTATTCTTGGAGAGCTGCGTTCGAACTTTACGTTATCCATCGCAAGCAAACAATACCTAAATAGGCTCTTTTTGTTTCTCAGTTATCACCGGGAACTATGTAATTTTGTACCATCATGCTGTGTCTGAAATGAAGTTAAAACACAAAACTACATTCCTACATGCGTACCTACCACGTCTCGTGCATTTCCTTCTTTCACCTTTTAAAAATACTAGGCATGGCGGTAATCCCTTTAACAGCTTACACGGCCCAGTGCGCTCGAGTATGAACGGGACTTAGATTCGTGGTTTTGCCGATAACCAGTGTCGTTCCCCTCCTCCTCATCCCCAGGCGCAAAGGGCAGTAAATCTATGCCACGCTGAATTCAATCTGTACCTTCTCATACAAAGATGTAGGTAGGAAATGTCATTACTAATATTCAAACGGGAGAGAAGAGTTTCCCAGTTTTGCATATCTGTTGCCCCAAGTGCGAACGTGACTTGGGACTCCTCGAGACTCTCTACCACGTCCACCACTCACTTCTTCGTCCTTCTTCAATCTCTTCCTAATATTATACCTCCTTCCTCCAGGAGGGGCGAATCTTTGTGGCAGAGAAAGGGAGAGTTTCCCTGGGCAACTGCAGCTGTAGCGCCAATCAGTGCATGCCTGGGTCTCGTCGCGATCGCAATCTGGCAAGTCAGACCCTCCCACCGACATCGCACTCATTCAATACACTCTCTTAGCCCTCTGCCAAGGTCACATCCAATACATGGGAGCTTCAATCCCACCATCAGCTTATTTCATAATCCGGGGACATCGCTTGGTCGTAATCGGGTTCTTGGAAAAAGAACAAATGTCTTATCCAGGAAATGGTTACATGAATAAAAAAGGGGGAAGGAGGGTATTCCCCTGTAAANCTTATCCAGGAAATGGTTACATGAATAAAAAAGGGGGAAGGAGGGTATTCCCCTGTAAAGTCTGGGTGGAAGCCATCCGAGAAGAAATAATAGTACCTATCACAGTGTACCCTTTGAAGGGTTACTGTGATCGAATGTACGCCTTCTATATGTGTGGACAGCATCTTTAAAGATTTCATCTGGGCAGGACTTTTCTCCTCTGTGCCAGCAGCACTCTGAGAGAAGACTCAGNTCCCACCATCAGCTTATTTCATAATCCGGGGACATCGCTTGGTCGTAATCGGGTTCTTGGAAAAAGAACAAATGTTTTATCCAGGAAATGGTTACATGAATAAAAAAGGGGGAAGGAGGGTATTCCCCTGTAAAGTCTGGGTGGAAGCCATCCGAGAAGAAATAATTGTACCTATCACAGTGTACCCTTTGAAGGGTTACTGTGATCGAATGTACGCCTTCTATATGTGCGGACAGCATCTTTAAAGATTTCATCTGGGCAGGACTTTTCTCCTCTGTGCCAGTAGCACTCCGAGAGAAGACTCAGNGGACAGCATCTTTAAAGATTTCATCTGGGCAGGACTTTTCTCCTCTGTGCCAGTAGCACTCCGAGAGAAGACTCAGCAGAGCTTCCTTGTGGGTGGGCCGAACCCTCTTCGTAACAAGAAATATGTCCATGCACTACATGTGCGGGAGGAGAATTTTGTCTCCCCTCTCCATAGGTTTCACGAGGAGGGCAAGGGTAGCCATCAGACCAGTCGGCTACTCCAATATGGACACATATTATTTTGTTATATAGTTCTAGAGGGTCATTTGGATTCGCTCCCGCGGGCCATGTCTGTACTACATCATCATCCAAATTCATTTCAACTAGCCATTGTATTGTCGTGATTTTCTGGGAAAGGTGTGCTCNACTAGCCATTGTATTGTCGTGATTTTCTGGGAAAGGTGTGCTCATTCGTTTCTTCATACAAATACCTTATGTACAGGACTAGGTCTATATGACGTGGCTTATCTCGGATTTTTCCTCCACCTTTGTATATCACTTTCAGCAAGAGTCCTTTCTTCCGCTCCTACGGGTAACGTACCTATTTCCAAGCAGTCACAAAACAGGTCCACCATCTCACATTTAACTCTTGGATATGCCCAGTGAAGTATCTCCCCAGTCAGGGCATCTAACCCAGGAGCTTTCATAAGCCTGATGTTCCTGACTATCAGATTTAATTCCTCTATAGAGAAAGGTGCTGTGTCGGTTCTGATCTCCAGGTCCATCNCCTGATGTTCCTGACTATCAGATTTAATTCCTCTATAGAGAAAGGTGCTGTGTCGGTTCTGATCTCCAGGTCCATAATTTTTCTGACCTCCTTGTGATACTCGGTTTTCCTATCCTTGTATCATTTGGAAAGAAAACTTCCATCATGTGCAATGCGTTCTCGTTGTAGGACTGCAGTAGTTGTCCAGCACATTCAGGGTTTGGCAGCTCCTCTGAGCTCCTCAGTTTCCATCCCGCCAACCGGTAGAACAGGCCCCATGGGTCTTCGTTTCCCCTTTATATGACAAGCTCTCTCAAAAACTGCTGTCATTTCTTTCTCAGCTTTCGCTGATAGTCCCTCATCGTGACATTGTACTGCTCAACTACTCTTTGCCGTTCTTCTGTCCTGTAAGTTTTCTTAAAACATTTTCTCAGACTCATCACTGTTGTGCGTAGTATTTCAAGTTCATAATACCACCAGGAATGATGGGGTACTTTCCTGGAGACCCAGGAAATTGCTTACACACAGGAATCCATTTTCACCTCCATCATCTTTTCTGCTTTTTTTCTGTAGACATTACCTTGTGGTTTTGTCTATATGCCATTACATTCTTGAGCAGCACTCTGCCCAAGAGGGCCCAGTCAGCTTTGACTGTCACATATCTTGGCATTGTTGGTCTGTCTCCCTTACCATTTTCCAACTGAATGGTGAACAGGTTCATTTTATGATCACTGGTCAGCTCATCTGACACTCTTCAGTCCCCAACACGGCCAATCGCATGCGTCGTCGTTACATTCATGTCTAGAGACGACTCCGTATCATGGGCAGGCAACAAGTATGTCACTTCTTGACCACGTGTGTTCACAATCTGCAAGGTTCTCGCCATGAGGTATCTGTTTACCTCATCTCCTTGGTCGTCCGCCTCTTATGATGTCATATTTCTGATATGGCGTAGATATCTGTGCCANTCTTATGATGTCATATTTCTGATATGGCGTAGATATCTGTGCCAAATATATATATCTTTTCTTTTGCTTTTTGCACTACGATGGCCCACTCGGAGAGATGTAGTTCCAGGGTGTCTTCGGATTGGGAATAAGACAATTAAATCGTCGGGCTGCCTCTTCCCATTTCCAACTGTATACACACATAATGTGTGATTGAAAGAACCTCTAGCAGCATATATAGTTAATCTCTGGGTTAAATACCCAGCTTCCCGCCATTGCTTTTTTATCCAAACAAGGCGAAAAGATGACATTGGAGACTTGGTATTTCCCCATTTAGTTGGTAAGGTTCCTGCATTAATACCATGTTCACGTTTTGCTCCGTCACAAGTCATTGCAGTTCCATTGTCGGAACTGCCTCTCTCTGCAGGTTAATTTGCCCAATCTATAGTGGCCCATAACGACTAGTCATACTGGGTCCTTTCGAGTTCCAGAGCCAACATTCTCTGATGGACTGGACACTGGACAGTCTGGCTACCCAACCTTGTGGTTCACCTCTGTCATTTTTTATTTGTGACATTTATAACATTTTACTTTCTCTCTCCTTTTAGTACATTCGCTGTACTGTACAGAATTACAGAGCAGGAAGGGACATTCAACATGACCTATGTTGACAATGAATGACAGAGCGGGAGTTTACCTCGTGACATCATTCAAGATGGCCGCCGTGGCTCTGCAACTACGCAGCCCCCAGCTCCTAGTGCTCAACCGTCATTTTATAACTTCTATCAGGGGAACGTAACTTTGTTCGAGGCATGGCAGACAGCTTAACTGCTACACGCGTACTCAACATTCAACCTTCCATTTGCATACGATACCATCAGGTTCGTTGCTGTACATGGCGTAACGAAGTGAAACGCAAACGCCTTCTGTTGACCGATGTCCATTAAAAGTTCATCAGTTTAACTGCACTCCTCCAGTAAGCAGCTGTTGTACCTACATTCAGTTGGTTAGCACTCTTTAGGATGTTGCAAATTTCTTTGCGTCAGTGTATCTTCCACAAACTGTAGAATGATTAAAAAGTAATTTGTAAAGGATACAGAGACGTACATACGACTAGATATTTCTTCAATTTAATAAGTCTATCTATAAAAGGGAAGTAAGCTAATATTAAATTATTTTTCTTGTGGTATCCTTATCATAACNCAATTTAATAAGTCTATCTATAAAAGGGAAGTAAGCTAATATTAAATTATTTTTCTTGTGGTATCCTTATCATAACCTCAATTCCCATAAAAAAATCACTTCGCGATATTGTAACCTGTTTTTTCAAAAGCCGGCCTTTCTTAGTGCCAAATACGTCTTTCTTCACGTAAAACAAGAGAACAAAGCGACTGATACGTCAAAAGAAATAAAGTGACGGGATTAATAAGTATAACATAGTGTGATGTCAGGTGAAGAGAACATAACGTAACAAGACTTGAAAAGCCAAAAAACGTGAAGGTGAAAAGAAGAAGGAAATTAGAAATAAAAACACTCGAACAAACACAGTAAACATGTATTCGTCATGTGACATCATGCTGCAGTATGTTTATTTTAAACTTCGCTTTATCCATTTTTCGACACACATAATGGCTATCGGCTATTTGGTCTTGCTGCCAAGTTAAACAACTGAGGTATCTCGCTGGTGGAAAGGTTCTAGCTGGTACTGCGACACACATACACTCATGAGCATTTGAATTAGAGATATTTACTTAGTAGTAACACCCTTTATCACCTTGGTGATGGTGTTGATGTGGCTTGAGATGGACTCCAAAAGGAACTGACGTTGCCGGGATTCACAATGATACATGACCTCACCACCCATTGCCAAAATACCACTTTCCTCCCCTTTTTATAGCATATTGAATATAAATAAACATTACAATGTATAAATAAATTGTAAGGGAAAGTTTTATTTATATAAAAAATGCATCATGTTAACACAACTATTTAATACATTGTAGAAACAAAAATAATTCATGTTAAGCGAGATTTTTAAAGGTTTCATTCGAAAGGTGTGAAGATACCCTTAACGCTTTATATTCATTTTCATACAGTGGAAACCTTTGTTTTGTAGATAATTCACGGTAAACTGAGCACTTCTGAAAGCCCTGTCAAAGGTCTACTTTCCTTCTCATTTTGTATCCTTTAACCTTATGTAAAATTTACATTGTTTATGGGCCTAATGGGTTTATTCTTGAACCAGTCATTTTGAAACTTGAAATTGTTAGTATCCTTAATGTGTTAATAGCATACAACTTCGTACTCTAATGTACTGGTCTATAGAGTATAAACACACCAACTTGACTTTCGATGAATTTAAACATTACACTCCGAATACAAAATCAAGATTTGGATTTGTCATTCTTAATTCTTGCTTCAAGTGATTCTGGAGGAATCTTATAAGTGAAGAAGAGAATGTGTTTTTTTCAAAGGTTAATTTCAAAAGTGCTAATTTTACCGTGCACTGACTACAGGATGAGTATAAAAGAATACCCCAACTTTGAAGGTCTATAACATCAAAATCAAACAACCAACAGCCTTCACTGACACACCAAATGAACCGCGGAACCGTAAAGTTTGTATATCATAAATTCATAAATATTCCCCTTCGACACGTCAATGTGAAGGGGACGGTCTGATGTTTCCTTTATAGTGCGCCATCCCATTGGCGCATAGCTGTTTTCGGATACCTAAACGAGACGTTGCCGCAACGCTGGATTGGTCGAGGAGCAGTTGGTGACCCGGCCCTTCATCACTGGCCCACAAGAAACCCGGATCTTACCCCGTGCGGTTTTTTTATATATGGGTACATGAGGAATCAAGTGTTTTGTCCCCCATTACCGACTAACATTGTTNGCGGTTTTTTTCTATATGGGTACATGAGGAATCAAGTGTTTCGTCCCCCATTACCGACTAACATTGATGACCTGAAAACGAGAATTACGGACGCCATCCAAACCGCAACACCGGACATGCTGACAAGAGTGTGGATCGAGTTTGATTATCACGTGGATGTCGTTCGGGCCGCATGTGGTGGTCAAATTGAACAATTATGAATGTATGGTAAACCAATTTCACAGTTCCACGGTTCATTTGGTTTGCAATGTAGGTTGTAGGTTGTTTGGTTTTGATGTTATAGACCTTTAAATTTGGAGTATTATTTTACACTCAACCTGTATATCAACAGCATCACAGTATAGTAATCAACAAATGGTCACAAGATATCAGGTAGTTGGCAACGTCTCTTTTCATACGAAGTGTAATGGACTGAAAACTAAGGTTAATTCTACTCAGGTTGGGAAGCTCTATGCTAATAATTCGACACGTGGTATTTCTCGTCACTTTGAGTAACTGGTATTGCATGTGTATTGGATTTTCCCGTTATGTGTTAGAAATATTATTAAAATAAATATATTTTTTATCTTGCGAGTTGCGTTGTGTTAGAACCTATACACTAAGAAAAATATTTCGTTCCTATACAAAGTAAACACTGCGTTAACTGTAAAAGGAAGAGGCACACACGTGCTGAACGACAAAAACACCCCTCTTGCGTGTGTCGTTAAACATTATTTTTCCTTGGTAGTCTTCACCACCTCTTCTCCACAATTACGATTTAATGCAATACAAAATTAACTTTTTGTTTATGTTCATGGTGTATTATTCAAATATAAACATATAAGATAAAAATGTGTTCGTGTTAAGCATGACAAGATATTTTAGAACAACGTTCACTGTAGAAAATAAATATATTCTTTTTCCGTTTGTTCTCAAATCGCGGACTTCATATCCTCCCCATTTATAATATGTATGTGACTATTTTTAAGAAAGGGGTATGCATCTGCTATAGCCCCCATCCCCTTTTTTGAAATTCGCGCATTAATATAAAATATTATATCTAAAACAAAATCTCAAGAAATTTTATACGTTTTTTTGGAATTAGAATTTCTGCGGTACAAAACAGCCCTATAATAGATTTCTTTACTGCGCTATCTTGCGATGAGTCCACTAATTTGAGGGGTTTGTCTACCTGAATTGTTTTTTGCGTCTGAGGTCGAGAAGTGCGAGATTAATACGGGCTACTTTGTTACGCACAAGTGCGTCACCGCCGATATGCGCAAGGCTCTGATAGAATGTGAAGTGATCTCGTCATTCTGCGTGCACCTATGCGGCATTAATCTGCAAACTTTCAATTTTATTGGTGAAAAGTCTGTAGCAAGGTCCCCTGTACGGCTAATGACGGTTTTTGTAAGTGTCTGGCCCGTGTGTTATGGTATACGACGTTCTGAATGAGCGGTTTTTTTTGTTGCAATTTATGCCGTTCTCAGAAATTCTATTTATATTTTGCGGGTTGTTTTAAAAGCACTCAACAGCCCTCGACTGAAATGAGTGTAGTTTTCGTACATCAGCATATTGGACGCACGCCCAATAGTTCCTTTGTAAAACGTGTATTCCAAACTCACTGCAACGAAGTTCAAGCGTAAGGTAAGCGAGCACCTCTCGTTTTAAGAGATTCCAAGATACATATTACAAAAATGTGTCCCATTTTCACTGCTGAACAAACATTTTGAGTGGCTATAAATATTTGGCAACATGCACTGTTCGTTCAACCGTTTTTGTTCACATTTGGCTCTGTTTTTCTTTAGGTTTACTTTAATTTCCTTGAAATGTATTTCCGACCTAACAATATATAAACATTTCATATTTATAAACATTCTGTTGTATTAGTGCATTAACGTGGGTGGATAAAGTTCTATAAAATTTAAATTTCAATAACATTTTTTGTATATATTTTGTAATGCAACATAATTTTTTACATCCTATGTGAAGTTATTTCTGCTCAGATGCATCTGCCTTCAATCTGGAAATTACATTAAATGGTAAGCTTTACGTGAAGCTGCATGGATACATCTTCACAAGGAATTCCTATAAGACCGTGTGATGACACCACAAGGTACCGAACGCTGCGTAGTTCCAAGGTCACACGTCAGGAGGCGCTGGTGTCACGAGAGCGCATCGCTAAGAACGTTAACAAGATACAGCAGGCGTGGTTGATAGTATACACCAGGAGACTTNTTCACAAGAAATTCCTATAAGACCGTGTGCGGACACCACACGGTACCGAGCGCTGCGTAGTTCCAAGGTCACACGTCAGGAGGCGCTGGTGTCGCGTGAGCACATCGCTAAGAACGTCAACAAGATACAGCAGGCGTGGTTGATAGTATTAACCAGGACACCTCAGAGTGTCCCCTGCAAAACTTAACTTGTCTACCTACCAGCTCCTCGCAGAACCATTGCCGGTACGTATATACTTACTTCATTAAAGTAGTCTAAATGCCGATTAACAAATTGGCATGTAGTTCGTAGCATTAACACTGTGTTGCCGTTATGTTCAGGCATATATCGCATAGTCATGTATTTACATTGAATTAAGAGCGACGCAAATATAGATTTTCCATGTGAGAAGGTGACCCGATTTCAACATACATATTGTAAAGGTACCATATTATTGACTGATCGGATTCAGAGAACGATTCACTTCTTCTGCTTTCTGTATACATTTTTAATCCTAGAAATAACCTTCTTGATATTACATTGTTGCAACGGACGTTGAGTTACAATTTACTTCGTTTTTATTATGTTGGCAAATAATTTAACGCTTTCAAAAGCTCTGTAATTAAAGAAAATATATAGGTGCAAATTGGCATCAAATCATGTTACAGATGAGAATACTTATATATGTAGAGGCAAATGATTTCTGTATTATAACAACTGCACATATCCATTTTTAATTGCAAATATACACATGTATGCACTCACTTGCTTTCATTTATATTCCAGACTCACATATTTGATGGCCATTAATTAAATCTAAGTAAAAGCGAGACTCTCTTAACTCGAAAGAGAACACAGTTACAATTAAAAAAACCTTCACATAGTTGATGCAAAGTTGACGTAACGAGTTCCATGTTAACTTAATTGCTATCCGTCATTTTAAGTATGAAATACTTGTTTCCTACATTATCTTAAATAATACACCATTTGAGCAACAATGTATACATTTTGGTGGGAGTATTTCTTGATTTCCTTCTCTTCCTATATCTTCAATAAATCTAAAGCCAATATAAAATTTTCATCGTTCTAACATTTACATTACTATGACATACCGCAATTTCTTTCATCTATAAGCGCAAGGCACACTGACTCCAGTTGAAAATTTTAATTACATTACGACTATATTTTATAATTGTCATTTTTTATTGCGATAATCTCTATGCATGTGCTCTACACCTCTCCTGTATGAATATCAACACACACAACCGGTTCCAAAACAATACGTTTCAGAGAACGAAGTTTGTCTTTTTAAGGAAGCGCAGATCAGGAGTGAATGCCCTAAACATTCTAGAATGCCCAGAGACATCAACAAACGGGAAAATTATGACAATAATAGAAAGCAGTATTTTTCCGCATGGCAACATATATAACGTTAGTGGTTTAGAATGAGACATAGGGCTTTCTGTACAGAGATCACACAATTCTTCCTATTTACGATTATTCCAAGAAACCATCTTCGTTGTTTACATGCCTGATTTTTTTTTAAGAAAATAAACATTGCTACTGGTTAAAAAAAAACGAGAAAATCAAAATTTCGTTAAGTATAGATAGTGTTTGTAAAATATTTTTAAGTGCACCGGACCCTCTCCTTTTCTTTTTCAACTGGGTAAATATTTTTGTTGATTAGACATTCATATCAATTTATAAATTGGTTATATTGGAATCTTGAAGATAGCTTGCAGAAAATAACACAAAATTTGTCGGGAAAAGGCTATATTATTATATTAATATATAAATAAGAATTGTTACTTAATATACAAATTTTAATATCTGAAATATAATTTCAATGAAAAGTAGAACTAATAGTATATGTTTTATCGAGGAAAAAACTGAAGCAATATTTAATTAACACACTATCGATAACATTAGGTGTTAACGTTAGTAGAATTTTCGAATATCTGGGTTAACCTCNCAATATTTAATTAACACACTATCGATAACATTAGGTGTTAACGTTAGTAGAATTTTCGAATATCTGGGTTAACCTAATAATGTGCCTAAAATTGAGGTCTTGCTTTGATTTTAAGTATATAGTTACAAATACAATTTATAATTTCTATGGTTAACATAACTGCTGTCATAATGAGCATTTTATTATCCCAGCATTTATTTAAATTATAGTTCAAACTATTATATACAAGTTCCCAACTACAATATGTAGCAGAAACAGAGTATACTACGTATTTAAAAATGCACACTCAGAAATTGCTATCAAGGCTATTGACTAACAAACGGTTTTCAATCTTTATTTTTCATTATATGCTTATGAAGTCGTTTTTATATTTTAAATAGTAAAATAATTTACATTGAAAAAATCCCCCAATTTACTGAATTGTTGCGAAACGCCCACCTGAGAGCGAGAACCCTGTCCGTTGCTTTGAGAGGTCCGAGACAACGAGAATCCACCCTCACAGCGATACTTTGNATATACAAGTTCCCAACTACAATATGTAGCAGAAACAGAGTATACTACGTATTTAAAAATGCACACTCAGAAATTGCTATCAAGGCTATTGACTAACAAAAGGTTTTCACACTTTATTTTTCATAAAATACTTATGATGTCGTTTTTATATTTTAAATAGTAAAATAATTTACATTGAAAAAAATCCCCAATTTACTGAATTGTTGCGAAACGCCTACCTGAGAGCGAGAACCTTGTCCGTTGCTTTGAGAGGTCCGAGACAACGAGAATCCACCCTCACAGCGATACTTTGGCAGAGCAAGACTTCCATACTGAAGCATTGCAAGGAAGCCGAGGAAGAAGAGACGACAAATGTACTAAATAGTACAAATAGAAATTCAGTTTTTCCAAAGGACATCAGACAATTCATTGCCTTCCACGACAACCTGCGACATGTGAAATGTTAGGTAGTACAATAGCTGTGCTAACGAACTAACTGTATAGAAAGAAACTTCTGGAAATATATGAAAGTAAAAATACATGTAATAAAACCATTACTTACTTCTATAACTAATGACTCTACTTTCCTCAACATGGATGCAATTAATTTGTAAATAAGATCTTAAAAGCTGAGTTGGTAGTCAGGACTCGTCTCTTGGAAAGCAATATAATCATACATGAAAAAAGGAACATATGCAACAGTAGTACGACAATTACAAATAGACTCGTGCCTTACCCGAGACTCGAACCAAGAAAACCTACTATCATAAGTTAGTGTGCAATCAACTCCATTGCGTAGGTTGGATACGGAGCATTAACTTAAGATTTAATCAGTCTAATGTTCCGAATGATACGGTTATTTACAGGACCGTTATTTTGAAAATAAGCCACTGATATTCTTAATACACGTATGATTCTATTACCTACTCTAGGGCTACTTGTGAGAAGAATTTTGTGAAGCTCGGTTTTGGTCCGTGATATATGGTATATAATGTATTAGTTCATTCGATGAAAGTTAGGTCTAAATATATAACAAAGTTTCGGAGATAAGCACCCAAGATAAAATAATTTTATATCCGCCATTCTCAAACTAAGTGTGTGTAGCNATAACAAAGTTTCGGAGATAAGCACCCAAGATAAAATAATTTTATATCCGCCATTCTCAAACTAAGTGTGTGTAGCACTTAAACACACACACATATATACATATATATTTTTGAATGGTCTATCACGGTTAAACCCCTTCGCAAAATTAGGTAAGAATAGGTGGATTGTATCCCGGGATAAAACTAGAAATTTAATTTTTATTGTGACGCTATCTTAAAAACATTTGATGGTTGTAATAGGTACTGCTAATAGACAAAAAGTTAAGTTGGATTTCGTTTTTATTTTAATAAATAAACTGATATTATATATAAGCCACCGTTTTGAAAATAAAAGCCGCACCTACTTAAATCATATAAATTTACACCAACTGCTGCAGTATTATTTGTTTGCCAAATTTTGTAATAATCCTTCAGTTGTATGTAATTTTACTTATAATGCCATCAAACAACACTAATTGGGAATTTATTACACGGTTAATACGATATAGCATTCTGAGTTAAAATGGATTTATATCCGACATTTTATAAATGAGTGTCTCCTTAATTGAAACACACCTTTTTACATAACTTGCCAGAGTACTACTTGTTTGTAAAATTTTATAGGTATCAGTCAATTGTTTCCTGATACATAACATAACAATTTATTCATTCTTGTAGTGCTATCTTATAATACGACCGACAAAAGATGCTCCGAGTAGACAAAGTTGATATTTGTAATATTGACTGCCAGCATACAAAGTTAAATTGAAATTGAAATCATTGTTTCGTCGATATAGCATTCTAAGGTAAGATAGCTGAATGACCGCCATTATGTAAATAAATGCCTGATATAGCTAAAATATACTCTTTAACATCATCTGCGGCGGTATTATGTGAATGCTAAATTTGGTAGGAATCGGTTAACCATTTACCGAGATATGACAAAAACATTTTTCGTGATATTTAACAAAATAGCTGACTAAAGTAGCTATGTGTTGCCACATATGATGATTGTAATAGATGCTTTCATCATATATACATATTCTTTTAATTGGTCTAATATTATGGTAGAAATCCTAACTAATATTATAAATGCGAAAGTTTCTTTGCTTGTTTGTCCTTATTTAACGTCGCAACGGCGCAATGGATCGACGTAATTTTTTGCACAGAGATAGTTGGAGGGCCGGGAAGGCCCTCCAACTATCATAGGCTGACATAGGCTACTTTTTATCCCGAAAAAAATATATCTTATTTCTTCAGGAAAATACGTTTTTTTTAAATAGCGCTCGGGGTACAATGCTGCGTCAATGTAAGTTGTTAGTGTGGGACGAAAGTACAATGTCACACAAAAAAGCGATAGAGGCCCTAAACCGAACTATACAGCTTATACGAAACAATACAAACATTATGGGAGGAATGGTTGTATTACTGGTTGGTGACTTTCGCTAAAATCTACCGGTAATTCAGAAGGGCACACCTGCAGATGAAATCAAAGACTCTCTCAAGTCGTCAAGCTTACGGGCAAATGTCAAGAAATCCAGCTTGACGATAAATATGAGAGTTCACCTCTAATATGACGTTGATACACGACATTATGCTGATACAATATTAAAAATTGGAGATGGGTGGTTCGAAACAGATTCCGAGGGCTGCGTGTCACTAACGGCGGATTTTAGTAATTTGGTGCAGGGTGATACGAAATGATAGCTAGCGTTTACGCAGATCTACGAGAAAATATAAATGACGACCGGTGTCTATGTAAAAAAGCGATTCCAGCACCAAAAAATTACATCGTTACTGCTGTGTTCTGTGTTTATGATCAGTGTCTTTCTACTAACAAATACCGTTATTTCTCCCTATAGGTTCATTTCTATAACCACGCGAGCAACAGTCAATATGACGAATTTTTTCATTTTGCACTCATTGGAATTGAAAGGCAAGTGCCGACATTGGCAGGACAAAGTATAAAAAGCATGGACGTTATTAAAAAAAAACCTAAACAATAATTCTGTAGTCCACGCAAGCGGAGCCGCGGGCACAGCTTGTACCAAATAAAGATAATACATTTGCATGGCCACAATTTTAAAATAAGAACCTAGTAGAATTCAATCACTTATGTTTATCTGGCCTGTAATAGTATTACTTACATGCCAAATTGAGGTAATTGTAGGTTTTATATTTTTCCATGTATAATGTAAAATCTTAGTTATTTAAATAATGCTATTTTTTAAAACTAGGGAATAACAAGAAACATATGCAAAGTTATTGCTCAAACGATGCTCTGCCATCATACAAAACTTGGTTGAAATCGGTTATATAGATCCCAAGATTAAATATATCTCGTAAATATAAAAACGGCCGCAATTTTCAAATAAATGCCCGGCGTCGCCGAAGGCTACAAAATTCAGATACATTACTAAGTATTTTTTTGTGTACCCAGTTTGGTAAAATTTGGTTGAAGTATTCAAAAAATTATGGGAACGACACACACACGCGCGCACACACATCCAAAGAAAGTAATCTATTAAGCATCTCGCCTTCGGAAAGTAGGTTAAAAAATTACTCTAAAACGGCCCCGTCAACCTGTTGCTTGAACTGCGTCAGATAGTTTGAAATTATGATTTGTTTAAAGGAAAATAATAAATGTCCGAGTTGTTTTTCACGTAAATTTTTACTATAAGGCACAATAATGTATTTAAAATTAATATTAACGAAAACAGAGAGAAAATGTGTCAGTAGTGTCTAGTAACAAATAGTTCTCATGCCAAATGTTGCTAAACCGAGTTGCCACGAATGTGGTGCGTTGTCTCTTAAATTAAATTTTCTAGACTTTGCCAAGCCTTGTTTGAATGAGGTGAAGAAATAGCTTGGAAGTTAAACTTTCGCAGGGTTTTAGGAAAGTTGGATGTAATACCTAATGAAGGGACTAGAAATGCTGACTGAAAGTTTGGCGACTGTTTCAACTGTCCTTGATCAACTGCAGTGATAGGCAGAACACAACTGATGAGCTGGAATATATGTATCCTGTTAGACTTGTATACTACTTATAGTCTCCCTAGAACTCTGTCTCTCTCCTTTCGTAGCCTAGTGGCGTGACTCAACTTTTCAGATATCCTGGGCACGTTATATGAACAGAATTTTCTAAATATGTGTTAAGTCATAGTGGAGTAGATATTACGCCCCAAAACAACACATAATGTTCCTGTGAACATAAGGCCTAAATTCGATAGTTTCCAAGTTTCAGACCTTCCAAAGTTGCACTGTACGTATGCACAATGGTCTTCCTGAACAATTCCAGTTTGAGTAGTTGTTGCCATGTTCGTGTAGCAGCTGTGATACTTCACTCTTTTAGAACTGCCCAAAATGTTTGCCTTGTGCCTGAATGCACGCCCGAAAATGCGGCGTCAGGAATTGCACGTATCTGTTGGCAACCTTTTTCCACTAGCTTGCAAGGCACTGCTATACCAGAAACTGGGGTCTCATAACCAACGGCCTTGTTATGCCCTTAGATATAATAGTTGAGTGTATTGAGATCAGCGTATCGTGTAGGCCAGACGATTTATACTACACGACCTTTCTATCTGTGCAATACAGGCAATAATACTCACGGCATTCCAGCTGATCACATTAACAGGCACACATCGTTAACTATCGTCTACATACAAAATATATGGTAAAATGTTGGAAGGCNCCAGCTGATCACATTAACAGGCACACATCGTTAACTATCGTCTACATACAAAATATATGGTAAAATGTTGGAAGGCCTTTAACTCGGCAACTGTCGACTTTACAACATATTGTAACATGGAAGCCTGAGGAGAGTGTCGGAGTATATGAGGGAAGGAGTTCTCAATAAAAATAAAAGAACTAAATTTGACTTCTAAATTATTCACACAGTAATTATTTGCAGCATTAAANGAGTGTGTCGGAGTATGTGAGGGTAGGAGTTCTCAATAAAAATAAAATAACTAAATTTGACTACTAAATTATTCACACAGTAATTATTTGCAGCATTAAATTATCAATCTCTACTATTACTCTTTTGATTTTTTTGGTGAGCGCAAAATTTGATGTCTATTTTAACTCTAATTAACGTCCTTCTTAATAGCTCTATTTGGTAGTAGTCTATATACTAATACTCATCATTAACACACTTTTATTCTGTCCATTACCATAATTTGTTAATGTTTTTCACTCACGCATCCAGTCCACTAGTCCAGCCTGCAGTTGTACTCTTCGCTGTGTCAATGCTCGCAGTCACAGATTTTCCTCCTGCTGGTCACTTCTCTCGGCGCTCGCTTTATCGTCCTTCCCTTGATGCTCCAGCCACTCATTCACTCATCAACTCACTCCACTCATCAGTTCTCGGCTCGGAGGCCTGTTACACTTTTATATCGGTTGCTCTGACCATCTGGAAGGTTCAAGGCNCCACTCATCAGTTCTCGGCTCGGAGGCCTGTTACACTTTTATATCGGTTGCTCTGACCATCTGGAAGGTTCAAGGGACCCCGAGTTACACTGAGAGAAAGAGGTCAGTAATTCAGAGCATTATTAAAAAAAACGCAGAAATCCCATCCGCTGAAGGTTAGAAGTGGTGAGTCGCCAAAGGGTCATCGTGGCAGAATGTNTTAAAAAAAACGCAGAAATCCCATCCGCTGAAGGTTAGAAGTGGTGAGTCGCCAAAGGGTCATCGTGGCAGAATGTCTTCATAACTCAAAATACTGGGAGGACTATCACTGGCATGTCATTCCAAATATTCAATTGATTTGCCGCCCCACTANCATCAGTTCTCGGCTCGGAGGCCTGTTACACTTTTATATCGGTTGCTCTGACCATCTGGAAGGTTCAAGGCACCCAGAGTTACACTGAGAGAAAGAGGTCAGTAATCCAGAGCATTCTTAAAAAAAACGCAGAAATCCCATCCGCTGAAGGTTAGAAGTGGTGAGTCGCCAAAGGGTCATCGTGGCAGAATGCCTTCATAACTCAAAATACTGGGAGGACTATCACTGGCATGTCATTCCAAATATTCAATTGATTTGCCGCCCCACTATCATATCACTAATCTGTCCTTTTCTTCCGCCCGCTCGCGCGGGACGGGACAAGGTCAGCGGTGCAGACAAGCAACATGTAACACTGCCCCCTACTAGACTCTGTTTGTCACGAACAGACTCTGCAACATCTGAACGTTCAGGGTTCTTGGAATTAAGTTGCTTGCATAATGAAACCCAGTCGGTTCTTAGAATAAAATGTCTGTCATAATGGTAGGGGAGGTAGTGTGAAATTATCTTCACCATGGCCACAATCTTCCCGCATGTATTACAGTAATTTCTCCCATGATTATGCAATACCTTACTGAAGTATTCTAGTGGTATTTCCTTCCTATCTTTAACCTGAGATAACACATCTACATTACCTACACAACTAGTATCAGTATCCAAGATGAAAATGCCCTCAATTTTCGGGAAACCCAAGAATGGTGGAAATATCAGAATTTCATTTAGCATACTAAAAGAAACATCACCTGCAGTGGTCCAATTAAATTTCCTTTGTAGTTAAGTCAGTTCATGTAGAGGCTTGGCAATCATGGTGAACCCAAGTACACATCGACAGTTATAGGCACATAATCACAGAAAACTCTGCACTTTAATTTTGTCAGTTGGTGCCAGCCAAAATCTTGTCGATTTGATCTTCTCGGGGTCTGTTTCGATTACATGGGCTAACACTACATGTCCGAAGAAATTTATTTTCTTTCAGAACCAGGTGCACTTCGTAGGAACCCATTTTAAGTTAGCTGCTGCTACTTTCCGGAATATAGAGTCTAGGCATGATATGTGTTCTTAAATAAAATTCCTGTCACAGCAATGTCATCTAGTTAAACCTGACAAATATCTAAATGCAGAACTTTTCCTTCAGACGTTCGCAGGTGGCAGGGGCATTAGAGAGCACTAAAGGAATAAATTTGAACTGCCAGGTTCTTTTCTCATGGACACAAATTGCAGTCTTCTCTTTGTCCTCTGGAGCCAGTTCACACTGCCATTAACCACTTTTCATTTCCAAAGTAGAAAACCACTGTGCTCCAGTCTGTTTTATGTGTCATCTATCCTTGGAAGTGGGTAAGAGTCCTTCTTTGTCACATTATAAAGCTGGCGATAATGTACACAAAACCTTAGTGAGTAATCTTTCTTCTGAACAATGACTATTAGTGATGGCCATGGACCAACTTATGGCTTTATCACATCTCGATCCTTCGTATTATTCAGAATTCCCTGAACTGCCTCATGCGAAGCAAGTGGCAAACGTATTGTTGTCTGCTTTATGGGTCTGCCATATCATGTATCTATATGATGGCAGATCTCATTAGTCCTTTCAAGGTCATTTGGTCCACAGGAGAAGGTATCTCTGTTTGTCTGCAGTAACTCACCGACAGCCTTCACCTGGTGGCAGCGAAGATTTTCTTTTATTCGTACTAGCTGTTCATCCAGTACTTCTAGTAAAGGACATTATGTTTTTTCAATACTAGAATATTTTGGAACATTTGGAAGTATCTATGTACCCTCATTGTAAATTCCTATCATGGTCCCCTCCACAAGACGAATGTACCTATCGTACAAATTTATCAGATTAACTGGAAAACTGCCAGAATTAGAAAATACCAAAGTCCTTGCTAAACGGCTGTACCTGTCAAGACATCAATCCTCTCTGTGGGCCCAATTAGATCCAAACATATGACAAACATTCCTTACGATCTGGCTTTAATGACAATTTCACTAGAAACTGGCAGCACAGTAGGTTGACCNCTTACCTGTCAAGACATCAATCCTCTCTGTGGGCCCAATTAGATCCAAACATATGACAAACATTCCTTGCCACCTGGCTTTAATGACAATTTCACTAGAAGCTGGCAGCACAGTAGGTTGACCACATACTACTGTGCATCTAATTAGAGAGGACAAACAATGCAGCATTGACACCACACACTCTGTGCTGCCTTCCCATAGCACACCAAGTTGAGTATCGATACAGCCCCCCAGGCTACGTATTACATCAAGCCCCAAAATACATTCATACTCTATTTCTGCTGTGTAAACTTTTGTCACTTAGCTACAAGAGAACTTTCCTGTTACTTCTAATCGGCGAGAGCTCACCTGTTAATGTAGCCAAAGAGCACAATTTTCTACTATTGTCGGACAATTGCGCAAGGAGGATGTCTGGACTCACTACTGTTATGGTCGCCACAATGCCGCTGACCATCTGACGAGGAATATCATTCAGCTCTTCCCCTCCACCAGAATTGTATTCCTCTCCTTTTTCACCGACCACCATATATGTAAGATCTTTGGGGCCTTCTCTCCAGAAGTCACCAACCTTCGCACCGTAAGGTCGGTGTTTATAAGTTTTCCGAACTTTCTGTATTCTCACCTGCCTCTTACTGCCACTTTCCCGCTGCGGCTTCTGTTGCTGCTGCCATTGTGGGCAGTAGGCTCTCAGGTGCCCCAGCTGTCCTAATTACCAACATTCAGGCCGNGCTTCTGTTGCTGCTGCCATTGTGGGCAGTAGGCTCTCAGGTGCCCCAGCTGTCCTAATTACCAACATTCAGGCCGTTTAGGTTGGGGCTGCTAGGCTCTGTAGCACTGACCCTGAAAACAATGTCTTTCATAGTCGTCTTCATCTCTTTCAGTGTCTTCGTTAAACTGTCTTCGACATCTTCGTTCAGCGTCACTGCCCGCACNTCATAGTCGTCTTCATCTCTTTCAGTGTCTTCGTTAAACTGTCTTCGACATCTTCGTTCAGCGTCACTGCCCGCACCGGACGTTGAGGTGCAGCTCCCTGTCTTGTGAATTCACCCACAGAGCTCGGGCCAGGGAGTGCTGCATGTTGTGGGNCGGACGTTGAGGTGCAGCTCCCTGTCTTGTGAATTCACCCACAGAGCTCGGGCCAGGGAGTGCTGCATGTTGTGGGGTGTATCCAGACGTACCACTTGCCATGCCTCTGTGTCGGCGATGGCATCGTTGAAGAAGCCTAATGAGATTATGTCACGTGGCTCCTCGGGGCAACCTTCTAGAGATAGGTGGTAAAGCCCCAAAGTGTCTTGCAATAGCTCCTACAGTGGCTCCTCTGGTCGCTGGGTGCAGCTTCGCAGTTGGGCATGGCGGGTATTTCGCAGGTATCGGTTGCCGATACGTAGCTCCAAGGCCGACACCAGTGTGGGGTACTCCAGTCCATGTCACACCTGGCAGAGATTGTAGTATGCGCAGTGTTGGTCCTCTCAGTACAGCAGCGAAGTGGTAAGCCCGTTGCTCGGCTGACTACTTCAAACTGGTGTTGGTACTCCCACCTAAGAGTCTGGCAATCGTAAGGGGCGAGTTTAATTGTGGTCCCTTTCCGCACTTTATGGCTGCGCGGCACAATGCCGCAGATCTTGCTATCCTCCGAGGATGCTGTATTGATTTCGTCTTGCATGGCTACTTCACGTTTATCGAGTGCTGGTGTTGTGATACTGATACTCCGTTTTGAAGAGATTCGTGCAATTCCTTCTCTAATGCACTGATCCTATGTTTTTGTTCATTCTCGATACTGTCCATCCTTTCGCTGACACTGTGCATTCGGTCGTTTATAACGTTCACTATTTCGTGTACACTGTCCATTATTTTATTCACACTGTCTATTTTCGTGTTCGCTAACTCGCTAATTCTTTATATTCTCCTCTCTACATTATATGTTTTCTTAGCTACATGATCATATACCGAGTTTATTTTCCTGTATACATTTTCAAAAACAGAGTCAATTTGCCTTCCTGTCTATTTTCAATTTAACTCTAATTAACGTCCTTCTTAATGTCTCTATTTCGTTATGGTCAATTAACTCATACTCGTTATTAACACACATTCAGTAGGTCAGTCGCCATCATTTGTAATATTTTTCACTCACGCATCTAGTCCACTAGTCCAGTCTAAAAACGTACTCTTCGCTGCGCCGATGCTCGCAGTCGCAGATTTTCCTCCCGCTGGTCACTTCTCTCGCTNAGTAGGTCAGTCGCCATCATTTGTAATATTTTTCACTCACGCATCTAGTCCACTAGTCCAGTCTAAAAACGTACTGTTCGCTGCGCCGATGCTCGCAGTCGCAGATTTTCCTCCCGCTGGTCACTTCTCTCGCTGCTTGCTCGTCGTCTTTCNATCATATACCGAGTTTATTTTCCTGTATACATTTTCAAAAACAGAGTCAATTTGCCTTCCTGTCTATTTTCAATTTAACTCTAATTAACGTCCTTCTTAATGTCTCTATTTCGTTATGGTCAATTAACTCATACTCGTTATTAACACACATTCAGTAGGTCAGTCGCCATCATTTGTAATATTTTTCACTCACGCATCTAGTCCACTAGTCCAGTCTAAAAACGTACTCTTCGCTGCGCCGATGCTCGCAGTCGCAGATTTTCCTCCCGCTGGTCACTTCTCTCGCTGCTTGCTCGTCGTCTTTCGCTCGATGCACCAGCCACTCATTTACTCATCAACTCACTCCAATCATCAGCTCTCGGTTCGGAGGCCTGTCACACTTTTATATAAGTCGTCGTGACCATTTTGAAGGTTCAACGCACCCCAAGTCACACTGAGAGAATAGCGTCAGTAATACAGAGCATTCTACAAATAAATGTAGAAATTATATCCACCGAAGGTTAGGAGTGGCGGGGCACCAAAGGAATATNCACTTTTATATAAGTCGTCGTGACCATTTTGAAGGTTCAACGCACCCCAAGTCACACTGAGAGAATAGCGTCAGTTATACAGAGCATTCTACAAATAAATGTAGAAATTATATCCACCGAAGGTTAGGAGTGGCGGGGCACCAAAGGAATATCGCGGCAGAAAGCCTTCATAACTCAAAACACTGGTAGGATTATTGCTGACTTGTCATTCAAAACATTCCAATGAATTGCCGCTCAACTATCATATCACTACTCTGTCATTCTCTTCCGCCCGCTCACGCGGGGTGGGCCAAGGTCATCGGTGCAGTCCAGCGATACGNGTCATTCTCTTCCGCCCGCTCACGCGGGGTGGGCCAAGGTCATCGGTGCAGTCCAGCGATACGTAAAAATATGTTTACAGGAACATTTTGTGTTGTTTTGGGGTGTATTATCAACTCCTCGATAACTTCCCTCATATTTTGGAACAGTGTATATATTGTTTCTGTGTTGTCGGCAGGAGATGAAACCCTCTGAGCAGCGATTGTGCGGCCTGTGGAGGTTCCGGCCTAGATGGTTGCAGAGACTGGCTAACACCACATGCTACGTCGTCGTCTTCAGCCTGATGAGCGTGGTACAGGGCNGCCTAGATGGTTGCAGAGACTGGCTAACACCACATGCTACGTCGTCGTCTTCAGCCTGATGAGCGTGGTACAGGGCATGTCTGTCACCTACAGTGCCGCCACCTTCACCATGATCGAGAAACGCTTCAAGATTCCCAGCCGCATCATGAGTAAGTGCTGACATTTATTTCGCTCGTCAGCAGAATATAANTCGAGAAACGCTTCAAGATTCCCAGCCGCATCATGAGTAAGTGCTGACATTTATTTCGCTCGTCAGCAGAATATAATCTGTAACGGTTCAAACACTACGCTTTCTATAGGCAGTTCGCGGTAGATTGGACCCTTTTGAAATCAACCTTTGAAAAATGTCGCCTTTCCTTACTGCATATATTTAAACGGACACGCCTACTGAGTTGTAACTAATAAAGTCGGTAACGACGCAGGAAACGCAGTTACNACTGCATATATTTAAACGGACACGCCTACTGAGTTGTAACTAATAAAGTCGGTAACGACGCAGGAAACGCAGTTATATGTACATCATTAAATTAAAAATGTTAGATAAACATTTAAGAATATTGATATTATTTCTTTCGTGTTATCCGGAATTTGTATAAGTGTAAGAATTAAGTATTTGTAAATTTTTTATTTTAATAACGTATTCACACTATCACTTGACCGACGCATGAATAAAGTGATCAGGAACATGGTAATGTTAATTTCACACATGGTCGCAGAATACTCGATGTGCATTCAAGTATGTTTTTAAGCACCGTTTTCAAAATTGCTCGGTTCACCGTGAACAGCCTATAGAGAGGTGACGTGTGGTGAAGTGCTGCAAGGTCAGCTGGTGCTTGCTCAGTGCTGTACACACTCTGCGCACGCAGCAGGAACCAGTATCAGAGTGGACCCAGGAGAAAATGAATGTAATGCTACCACTCACGAGAGAGCGGCGATGCACCCATTACACACGTGCTGCGACGTCAGTAGAACTACTACGTTTAAGTAGCCGATGTGTACACTAACAANTATTATTTCTTTCGTGTTATCCGGAATTTGTATAAGTGTAAGAATTAAATATTTGTAAATTATTTATTTTAATAATGTTTTCACTTTATCACTTGACAGACGCATGAATAAAGTGATCAGGAACATGGTAATGTTAATTTCACACATGGTCGCAGAATACTCGATGTGCATACAAGTATGTTTTTAAGCACCGTTTTAAAAATTGATCGGTTCACCGTGAACAGCCTATAGAGAGGTGACGTGTGGTGAAGTGCTGCAAGGTCAGCTGGTGCTTGCTCAGTGCTGTACACACTCTGCGCACGCAGCAGGAACCAGTATCAGAGTGGACCCAGGAGAAAATAAATGTAATGCTACCACTCACGAGAGAGCAGCGATGCACCCATTACACACGTGCTGCGACGTCAGTAGAACTACTACGTTTAAGTAGCCGATGTGTACACTAACAAATGATTATATACAGCGCAGAGCAAACACCGGTTACCTTGCAACAGTTCAACTCATGTCGCTGTTATATAGTCATTTACTTACTAATGACGTAATGTACCCCCCTCCCCGATGTGCGCTGAAATGAAATGGTGATGTGGTCCCTTGATGTTAGTTTACGCACTTGCTGATTGGCTGCGCGAGTTTCTTGAAGTAGGCTTTATGAGTTAATTGGCTGTTGCGTACAGCGAAATATTTCTTGTCCACACAGTCGCTGGTTTTTTATTTTCGCGGATAGCTCTACGCTCAGGGTAGANGCGTACAGCGAAATATTTCTTGTCCACACAGTCGCTGGTTTTTTATTTTCGCGGATAGCTCTACGCTCAGGGTAGATGTCAACTTCTTACGTGCAAGCTCACACATTTTCATCAGCTATTGGCTGCATGGCTGTTTTGCGAGGACAGTTTATACTCGACTGGACCAATCAAGTTACACTGAAACAGAACCTCCGTGATTGGCTGTCAAACACNTGCGAGGTCAGTTTATACTCGACTGGACCAATCAAGTTACACTGAAACAGAACCTCCGTGATTGGCTGTCAAACACTTTTATAGCATGCGAGTTGAAACCATCCAACAACGATATTGGTTTTTAACCAAAGTGTTTGGGATACAACTAGTCGTGAAATCTTTTCACGGAAAACCGGTGGACCTTCCCATCGGTTATACTGTCAACTAGCAAGTAAGTCACCATTAGCTGATTTGCAAACATCGTGTCCCCACAGAATACTTAACTATACATAGGTGACATAGTCGCTTATTGCACGAACTCCAGCCGCATGTGCCACCAAGATGGCGTCTATGACCAGCTATATGTCGGAACGCTGTTTTACAACCACTCCTAGTAGCTTACTTGCCTGCCGGTAGTCTAACCGTTATTTGANAGCTATATGTCGGAACGCTGTTTTACAACCACTCCTAGTAGCTTACTTGCCTGCCGGTAGTCTAACCGTTATTTGATACACTTATTAAGGAAGGCTTGAGGTGTGATATAACAGCCAGTATCCAAAGAACTAATGGGATATAAATATATTACACTGTGTTCTAAGCCCGAAAATTGTCATATGTGCTAATATGNAAGAACTAATGGGATATAAATATATTACACTGTGTTCTAAGCCCGAAAATTGTCATATGTGCTAATATGGCAACTGATTCTATTCTTTAACAGCAATATCACATTGGATGACTGGTTCAGTATTAACTGTGAATTTCTAAACTGTACTTCCGTAATGTACAATGTTAGAAAATTCTCCGTGAAATTACAGTGAAGTACCGAAAAGATGACCGTAAATTTCTCAAAACGTTTTGCGAACTCACGGAAACTCTCCATTAATTTGCTATTAGCTTTTGTCTATATGAAGGTTATAAAGTAATAACGAAAACGAATGTTTTATTTTCGTTACATGGGTGTATGCCAAAGTAAATATAAAAGAAATCTACAAATATCTTGTCTNTAATTTGCTATTAGCTTTTGTCTATATGAAGGTTATAAAGTAATAACGAAAACGAATGTTTTATTTTCGTTACATAGGTGTATGCCAAAGTAAATATAAAAGAAATCTACAAATATCTTGTCTTAGAGCGTGGTTTGAATACAAGTGATAACGTTACCGCAAATCATACCACTGCACTGTCACATCACAGCACAACGACAATGTCAACATACTGTCAAGATAACTGATGTTCAGTTGATGAATTTAAATTGAATTATTTTATAGCAAAGCCTTGTGACATTTTTTATGAGTTTACGGTCTAGCCTAATGATTTATACTCCACCGTAAGAACGTTAAGGTATTGGTTAATTTTGGTTTGTTGATTTAAATTGTTTGGTTTGGTCTGAATTAGCATTTACTAATTATTAGTTTTAAGTAATTGCCGATAAGCGAGTGACACGCAATAATTATAATTTCAAGCCATGTTTATTATATTTATGAGCTATCCCCCTAGTATTTGGTTGTGGTGCAAGTTTCAGATATTTGTGTTTACGGGTTTAGTCCCCGCATCATGACAATTAGATTAAAATAAATTCAAGAATGGAATTGTTTAAATTTATAAAAATAGTTTGAGTGTTTGTAGTATTACTAGGACTTGCAGGTAGCACGTACTGCTATTTTCTGTTCGAAACTATAGGTTTAAGTAGGACGAATATCCTAACTGCTGCAGGAAATACACCGAAGAGCCAAAAAAAAACTGGTACACCTTCCCTATATCGTGTAGGACCCCCCGAGCACGCAGAAGTGCCGCAAAACAACGTGGCATGGAGTCGACTAATGTCTGAAGGTATGCAGGAGGCAATTCACACTATGAATCCTGCAGGGCAGTAACACAAATCCAATATGCGCCAATTTAAGAAAGGGTTGCACGTATGTCACGTTTAATGATTCTCGTCAGTCGTCGTTTGTCCCGTTTTTTTTACGATCTTTTTCCGGCCGCAGTAATGTCGAAGNCACCGAAGAGCCAAAAAAAAACTGGTACACCTTCCCTATATCGTGTAGGACCCCCCGAGCACGCAGAAGTGCCGCAAAACAACGTGGCATGGAGTCGACTAATGTCTGAAGGTATGCAGGAGGCAATTCACACTATGAATCCTGCAGGGCAGTAACACAAATCCAATATGCGCCAATTTAAGAAAGGGTTGCACGTATGTCACGTTTAATGATTCTCGTCAGTCGTCGTTTGTCCCATTATTTTACGATCTTTTTCCGGCCGCAGTAATGTCGAAGACGTGATGTTTTACCGGATTCCCGATAATCACGGTACACTCGTGAAATGGTCGTACGAGAACATCCAAATGTTATCGCTACCTCGGAGATGCTATGTCCCATCTCTAGTGCGCCGACTTTAACACCACGTTCAAACTCACTTTAATCTTGATAACCTGCCATTGTAGCAGCAGTAACCGATCTTGCTGCCGACCGCGTCGCGTTACTCTGATTGGTTCAATGCCTCCGNTAACCTGCCATTGTAGCAGCAGTAACCGATCTAGCTGCCGACCGCGTCGCGTTACTCTGATTAGTTCAATGCCTCAGTTATTTGCATACGCACGCATATCCAGTTTTTTTGTCTCTTCAGAGTATAATGGCTGCAAGTTTGCTCTGCAGTAGCGGTTAGGAATACTAATAGGTTTCGTGTTTTGTACTTACGGAGGTCAGTTTCTTTTTATATCTTTAGGGTGTGTTTTGCCATATATTAACTATATATTTTCGTAAACATTTCCGTGAATATACGGAAAATTCTTAACATTTTGTTAAATAAGCCAGAACAATGTGGTCAGTATGATAGTAGCCTTACGTTCGTTCTAACTGCAGCAATCATTTTTAGAGTAAATTAGCAGTTTCTTCACACTTTACTGAACGAAACCGTAGAAAAACCACCCAGTCGTGTTTGGTTGTTTCCTAAGCGTTTTGTACATCTCTTATTAAACAAGTATAACATTTTTGATTAAATCGAACAACATTCACTTATATTTTAACTGTGAATTATTTTATCTTGTTCATAATCAGTATGAATAAAACAAGTGAAAATAGGTGTGTTGGTAATGCATATTAAAAGTAGTTCTAATACAGAGTATTATAAAAGTGAGTGCGCACGAATGCGTTGCGTCATACCTTTTGCTTAACTTTTCTAAGCTTGGTTAAGCTTTATTTGCACGATGCAGAGGAATAGTTTGAAAGTATAACTTAAGAAGGGCTTCAGAAAAGTTTGTAGTAACCTCGAACGGACCAACCGTATTTTCCAGGTACTCTTACGACTGGCATGAGCATAACCCAGATAGCCTTGTCCATGATCCTGGCCTACTACGGCGGGCGAGGACACAGGCCACTATGGTTGGCGTTCGGAGGCGTCTTGGCGTCGATATCTGCGTTCTTGATGGCTGTATCGCATTTCCTCTATGGGCCAGGGGGAGAAGCTCTGGCCCTCACTGAAGAGTTCTTCGACGCCTCTGTGCTCAACGTCTCTCACACTTCCAGAGGTAAGGGCTATTCACTATAAAGTAAGCTCTTTTGAATCAAATCTATGAAAAAAAAACTACCCATAACTATAAGGGCATATGGTATCGTCTATTTGCCTTATCTTCACGCTTTGAGTAAAACCTTTAAATAATTACCCCATGTATGGTGTGTTTTGTTATTTCCTAAATATGCCGTGTATCACAAATGCTTTATACTTCTGTTCAAGTAGAAATATCTTAGGTTTGTTAAAGTTTATATTTTACATATACTTTAACAATCAATTATAATGTTTAATTCATATTTAATACAAATAAATCAGTAAGAAGAAAGGTGTGTTGGTAATGCCATGCAATAAATAGTCCTTATGAAAAATATTATTACAGTGCGTTGTTCCTTTGATGTAATATTGGAGATTTTGAAAACCTTTCTTGCTGGCGGAAGAATATTCTGTAAGTAGAACTTTAGGAGGGCTTCAGTATAGTTAGAAATAACCGTGAATGGACTGTAAACACTGAAATGCAAACTCACGATTATTTAATAGCGAATTGAGGCAAATAGTTCTAATTATTTGACTTTGATTTATGAATATAATGTTAAAATTGATAGCACATTGAGTTATTAAAGCTGATATATATTTTACACACAATAGAGTATGAATTTGCATATGAGGAACAGATTTTCATTCATAATATTCAAGCGGTTTCATATGGATGGCGCATGAACTTAGTGATCAGGCCCACGGCAATTTTTATTTTACAAAGGGAAGTAACACAACACGCAGCCATTATCGAATCTCTCTTCTGCTGTACTGGAATTTACAAAGCCGAGGAAAATAAGGAGACCACTCGAACAGTTACAGGTACAAAAACCAAAACGTAGCAAATACATGAGGTATATAAAAAAAGCCTTAAAAAAATATGGCGATACGCTAATTACAACTAAAATAAAAACAAACAAAAAATAACACTTCAAGGACTATTAAAAAATTAGAACGTATACAGAGACAACGAAAAGGTAAGTGATTGCTTCATGGAGTTGGCATGTTTCCACCATCTTTGTCCGAGTACTAATGTTTCCAAATTATACAAGTGTACCTAATTTTTGTGTTTGAAATACACGGTTTTGTCCAAGTAACTATTGAACATGTGTCCAATGTACTGATCTACAATAAGAACACATACTAGAGACGAGTTCTGTTCCGTGCTTTCAAGACGTCAGACAAATTAGTAATACTAACGGGAATGTCGGGGATTGTGGTTATAGTATATTAAGGTTTATTCACAGTTTTTTAATCACCCCATGTATGATGTATTTGGTTGTTTACTAAATATGCATGTATTACAAGCGTTATATATTTTTGTTAATATAAAACACCTTATTTTTTGTCAAATTGAAACTTTCCTCATATTTTACCTTTCGGTTATAGTATTTCATTTACAATTGATATGATACAAATCAAAGCGAAAACTGGTGTGCTGGTAATACATAGTAAGAAACCGTCCTTTTACGAAATATAGTTACACTAAGTGCGCACGAATATGGTGCGTTGTCCTTCTGGTGCGGTTTTCTAGAATTTGCTGAAATGAAGCGGAGTAAAACCCCAGAAATATAACTTATGCAGGGATTCAAAAATTTGGAATTTTACAGAGAATGAACTATACTAAAAAAAATCAAGGGCACTTAAACGAGGGCATGTTGAATGGAATTGGAACACAGAATATGTGTACCTCACATATATTCTGGGTGTACACTTGGCTTGGTGGAGTAGTAATCGAGACACTGTGCCTCATGATAAGTGTGTGTTTGCAGAAGAGAGACACCTGGTGTGCGACGTCGGCCTGAACTCTTCAGCGACGTGCGATGGGAAGCAGCAGTCCATCGTGGGAGAGTTCTCTCTGGTACCGCTGGTTCTCATCTTCATCTCGTACATGCTGATCGGCGTCGGAATGGTGATCAACACCGTACTAGGCGAGACCTACATCGACGATAACACCAAGCGCGAAAACACTCCCATCATGCTTGGTGAGTCCGCCCGCCACTCACGTGCTCACACCTCGACCACANTAACACCAAGCGCGAAAACACTCCCATCATGCTTGGTGAGTCCGCCCGCCACTCACGTGCTCACACCTCGACCACAATGTAGATTCAAGATGAGGTAGACTGATGTCGCTGGCTGCGCACAACCAATCTCCGTGNGCTCACACCTCGACCACACCGTAGACTTTAAATGAGGTAGACTGATGTCGCTGGCTGCGCACAACCAATCTCCGTTTCCCAACATTTTGAGAACAGAACACTGTTTATTAAACAAGTGATTTAAGATGTGCATTTCTCTAACCAACTTAAAATGCAGATATATTTAATTCAAATTGGTGAAAGTATTTTATTCATCTAAAATTGATTGTCCTATGGAAATAAATATATGAACCAATANATTTAATTCAAATTGGTGAAAGTATTTTATTCATCTAAAATTGATTGTCCTATGGAAATAAATATATGAACCAATACGTTTATCCCTGTTGTGCATGTGAATTTCACAGTTTTGTACCTTTGGGTTAGGTCAATGTTGGGTACATGCGCAAAAGACGAGTAAGCTGAATACTTTATTTTAAGTCTATGGTCCACATCCGGCGTTGACTGGCACAACTAAACATTCATTAGGGTTGCTAAGTGGCGTGTATTTTACAGCATTTACAGCATCCTGAGGCTGATATAATTATCTCGCATATATATCGGATGAGGTGTCATGTTTTAGATGTTCTGAAATCGTTGGGAACCATTTTATGGGTTGGTAGGGCTGCTGAGACAAACATTATGATATAAGGAGCATGTTTTCGGGAATTTAAACCTACCAAGCTACAGCCATCAAACGATGTTCGGACAATTTGATTTTGGCGCGCTGCGTGGGCCAATCATGTGCGGGCTATAGTCGAGTTAGACTACGTGCGAACAGCAGGTGGCAGCCACCGATCCTGTCGCCTGACAGTCAACAGCTGACCGNACACCAAGCGCGAAAACACTCCCATCATGCTTGGTGAGTCCGCCCGCCACTCACGTGCTCACACCTCGACCACACTGTAGACTTTAAATGAGGTAGACTAATGTCGCTGGCTGCGCACAACCAATCTCCGTGTCCCAACATTTTGAGAACAGAACACTGCTTATTAAACAAGTGATTTGAGATGTGCATTTCTCTAACCAACTTAAAATGCAGACAGATTTAATTCAAATTGGTGAAAGTATTTTATTCATCTAAAACTGATTGTCCTATGGAAATAAATATATGAACAAATACGTTTATCCCTGTTGTGCATGTGAATTTCGCAGTTTTGTACCTTTGGGTTAGGTCAATGTTGGGTACATGCGCAAAAGACGAGTAAGCTGAATACTTTATTTTAAGTCTATGGTCCACATCCGGCGTTGACTGGCACAACTAAACATTCATTAGGGTTGCTAAGTGGCGTGTATTTTACAGCATTTACAGCATCCTGAGGCTGATATAATTATCTCGCATATATATCGGATGAGGTTTCATGTTTTAGATGTTCTGAAATCGTTGGGAACCATTTTATGGGTTGGTAGGGCTGCTGAGACAAACATTATGATATAAGGAGCATGTTTTCGGGAATTTAAACCTACCAAGCTACAGCCATCAAACGATTTTCGGACAATTTGATTTTGGCGCGCTGCGTGAGCCAATCATGTGCGGGCTATAGTGGAGTTAGACTACGTGCGAACAGCAGATGGCAGCCACCGATCCTGTCGCCTGACAGTCAACAGCTGACCGCAGTGCATAAACAAACAAAGTGATATGAATCATGACCCACCTTTACAGGAGTTATTCGAAGTGTCGTTCTCCGACTTGCATGCAGGGAATAACGCGACCAAACATGTTGTTAGGCACTCTATTAAAACTCTTGCGTACTTTTGAAGGATTACTTAATGTTTCTAGACTATAGGCTAATCATGGTAAAGTGAAGACTTTTGAAAGCCCTCTCACTTCCGATAATAGTTAATAAATATATTTTATTTAGGCCTTCGACGTTAATTTTCGAGTGCGTTGGATTATACACACTGCGTTAACTTCTAACATTGCAAAATGTATTTAAGGGGGGTAGTATACTTAATAGATTTGCTCATTATTGTGTATTTTCGTTCTCGATCTTTCTTTAGTACACTATAAGATATTAACTAAGTACTTACAATTTCAATTATTTGTTTTTTAAATACGTTGTTAAGGACTAATTAAGTTTTTATTGTCCATTTGTTTTCAGTTGCTNAATTTCAATTATTTGTTTTTTAAATACGTTGTTAAGGACTAATTAAGTTTTTATTGTCCATTTGTTTTCAGTTGCTCAATGATCTGAGGATAATCTCACGTGTTAAGCAGCCCTTTTTTAAAACTAAGTTGAATGTATTCTACGCTTTGAAGTGCCTTATTGTTATGTTTTTCATTCGTAACCCACCGAAAACGGTTTCTTCCTGTACTTCTCGAAACTTAAAATCTCGACGCGCATTTGAAAATACTATTACAGACAAACGAAAGGGAGCAAAAATAAACTAAGGCCGCCAAATCACGAGGGAAAATACATAGAAATAATTACTTACTTGAGTGTCTGGTTAAAATAATAACTGTGGAAATTTAACGGAAAAACTGGGTTTTAGCAAAAAGCTAGTGGAAAGTGGTGCCCTCCTCACTCTGTGGCCACTGTCCGAACTCGGTGAAGGCGTTTCGTGTGAGCATCCCCTAGGGTATTCGCATAGTCTTGGTAAAGGGTGTGAAGGGGGGAGTATACAGGGAGCAAACAGCGAGAGCCAGTTTCCGAATTCCTTGGGTTTGTTGTTGGGGTGGAGGCGGGGTTGTGGTTGGGGTGCTTATTTTCCTGTAAGCTGTGGCCTTGGTGTGGCGAGGAGCCTAGCAGTTCTCAGAATTGAATTGACAACTGGCAATAACAACTCTCTCCAGGCCTTCTTCAGCTAATTTCTCTATACAAAAATTCCATCGGAAGGAATTGCTCTCTATATAATCTTTTTTTATAGGATGATGAACATTTTTGCATTTTCATTGTTCATTTTGCATTTTGCATTTGCATTTCAAATAGTTTTTTCATTCGTAAAAGACAATCCCAAAATTTCAACGGATAGTAAATTTTTTTTCAAACAAAAATTAATTTCGAATATTCTAACCGTATGAGTATGTAGAGGTACTTTGCAACTTCTCCCATGCACAATGGGCCTTAACAATTTGGTTAAAGGATAAAAAATGCCTGAATAGAACAGGTAACTAGGACCTCAAAAGTGCTCACTTTACCGCCAACAGCCTATAACTACTGGAACTAGGAAGGGAAGCAGGTTCTAAGTGTGGTCGGGCCCTTGGCCTATACGCTCTACAAACCAAAGTTGGGTGTGGAAGGAACCTGTATCAATCGTCCAACGGAGGTTTTGGAGCTAGCCAGCGATTGTGGCCAGTTCCTACACTCCAATTAAACTAGGACTAAGTCCGTGGAAGAGGCGTTGTGAACCGGCAAGGCATCTGGAGGAAACTATGACGATAGACATACTGGGTGGGTCCTCGGTGCTAGGAAGGAAAAATAAAAGCCATGCAGTGTTTAGCATGCATCGATAGCAAGTGTACGAAGGAGATATAAAATGAGGAGTGGGGTGGCGGGTTTTCATAATCACACTGTTAAAGAATTTTGTCCCCAGGCGGTTTCCCGAAAGCGGGATAGGTCTTCTTTCAGCCTGCTTTCCCTTGCTGCCATCTGACGGGCAGCATGATGTAAGTGTAGTCGACTTGCTATTTCCAGATGCCTTCATGTTCGAACGACTTTGTCAGCCGACTGGTTGGTTCGCCTGTGAGGTAGAGAGCACACAGCCACTGTTGCAGGGACACAACGCACCATCACAGGTTCGCCCTCAGCTCAACTGAAACAGACAGGAACGCGGCAACCTGCTGTCGACACCAGTGTTGATCGGCGCTCCAGAGACCATGATGCCGGTCGCCATGAATGCGCCGTGAGAGGTTGGACGTACATTGTGTACCGCACTGACCAACAGCGTGATCGTTTCTGATGCGCGAATTCCTTGTACATTTCTTGTAATTACATAAGTCTTGGAGGTCTTGCGGGTATCTTGGTTCCATGTTAGTTCGACTCTTCTTTGAGTCGGGTTAAGTAGCAAGCCTCGCAATTCGGTGTGATTATTAAATAATGCAGCTTTTCCGCCTAAGAAGTCTTTCGGACTCCTGCATTCCCATCGAACCTCGTTGTCGTAGCTCCTTAGGGTAGCGTAATTGTAAATTTGTTGTGCAAGATGTTTAATGTGTTCGCGGTAAGGGGATATTACAACTTAGCGTGTAGTGGCACAGTTGATATGTAACGGAGTATTATAACAGCTCGCTTGAGAGCCTTGTTTTGTAGAACCTTTAGAAGTAAAGTATGTAACTACTGATCTTAAAAGTGCCATGTATAGTGTAATTCCTGCTTTTGTTGGCAGTTTATGTCCACTTTTTAGTAAAGAGGTGCTATAGCTGAAACAGGCGTCCTGTGGCCTGTTTCACGTTGGTTGCCGAGTCGAGTATAACTCCAAGGTATTTAATTTGGTTTCAATAGGCTATGGGCGAACCAAATAGCGTAGACTGTGTTAAGTCCGGAGCTATTCTGCGTCTCGTAAACACCACAGCCTCCAACTTGCTAACATTTATCTTGATGCGCCATGTTGTAAACCATGGGTCCATAGCGTCCAGTGCAGTTTGTTCTCAGACTACAGCGATAGTCGCTCGCAGCCAGGAGAAAAAAATGGCCGTGCCATCGGCATAGCATTCAAGCTGTGCGCTGTGTGTGTTATATGTGTGTAAAGTATGTCTGAGATATTTAAGTTAAACATATCAGGGCATACGAGTGAGCCTTGTGGCACCCCTGCTTATATATGGCATGGCCGTGATTTCCCCTTAGGAACTGCTACTATTAAGTTGCACTGAGGTAATAATGTTAAAAGTGAGTGTATCACGAAGGTATACCTGTCCTGTGCAGTTAATAAAAACGTTCCACGTCTCAGTTTGGTTCGAACGTCTGCTCGATATCTGGGAACACTGCGGCTGTGTACTTACGATGGTTGAAGCCAAGAGTAATGTTCTCCACAATACCAACGAACTGTTGCTGCGTGCAACTGTATTCGCCTAAGAATGATACCTCCGATGATATTGTCAGAACGCCAAGTAGACTGATGGGTACGTGGTTCTGTATTAGAGTTGGGTCTTTTCCATGATTCAGGAAAATTATGGCCTGGGTACTCTTCCACTGTGAGGGAAAGTAATGTGTGTACATTATGTGTTCTTTGCATTCGGCTAATGCATCATGGGGAATGTGTTTTAGTACAACTGCTTGTATTTCGTAGTACCCTGGCTCTTTGTGTGACCTTAAAATACCCACAGTTTGTTCCACTTCTACTCCACTTGTGAGAGCGGGAAGCGACCTCGGGACGGTGGTCATCAGGGCCTCGACTCGCTGGCCTACTTCTCTAATATTATTTGTTGAACGTCTAGGAAAGCGGCAAGAACTCTCGCAGTCAAACCCTCCGCAGTGTGGCTCGACAACCAGGCTAATCACAATGAAACATTCACGTCCGGGAGAATACATGCTCGGCTCCGCACTGCAGCCGTGTACTCCGTTCGGCTAAAGTTTATTCCACTCAGGTTTGGATGCTAATGCTTTTAGTTTGGCAGCTAAACTTTTTCGCCACTATGTTAGTGCTACGGTTGCATGTGTACCAGAATTTCTCTATTTTCTGCTTTAAAAAAACAAACAAAGAAAATGATTGCAATATTCATAAATAAAGTATAGAATGCCTATGTAAATATGTAAAATCACTCTCTTTTATTATTTATTCTGTGCAACTAGCGCCGGGAATCTTCCCTATGCCAAACTCTCCCATTAGAAACTCGTTTTGTTTCTAACAAGAGTAGTTTTAACCTTAGCTCGGACTTAACGTGAATGGCACAAGAGAAGCGACAAATTCCATCTAAGCTTGCATCGTTTAATGTTTGTATTTTTGTAGGGAGAAGTTTCTGGACACACGTTCCTTATATCGAAATGTTTGTTTTGATGTGTCCTACCACCTCTTAAAATGATGCCTAACAATTTACGAAAACGCTGTAGTCTCTATCTCCGAATCTTAGAAAATAAACTGAAAACATTATGAACATAGTGTCAGCGATTTACCACTTCCGCGATCATATGTATATTTACGCTGGCGCTCTAACATAATGCCAGAATATTTTTTTGTAATACAAAATTTTGATAAACTACGAGCTGAGGCCATAGAAATGGCTATATACATTTTTACGTGTATATGTCAAAATAAATAATGATTGCTCTTTACTACTGATTTTTGTACATTTCTGATAGTATTTCAGACTATTAAAAAAAAATTTTGTTGCACAGGGATTGGACGTGTTACGAGTTGTTGGAAGTGTCTGTTATGGAAAAGAAGGCCACCCGTAAACATACCATTCGCAATATATNTGGACGTGTTACGAGTTGTTGGAAGTGTCTGTTATGGAAAAGAAGGCCACCCGTAAACATACCATTCGCAATATATTCACACCTCTTAAACCAACCGTTCGAAACATAAATCCATGTACAAAATGTATAGCTGTTTCCTGAATATTTCATGTATCTCGAAGTGTTTTACACATTTACTTAAACAAAAGTATCATATTTTTTGATTAAATTGAACTTTTACAAAATTTTATTTATGAATNGTTTTACACATTTACTTAAACAAAAGTATCATATTTTTTGATTAAATTGAACTTTTACAAAATTTTATTTATGAATTATAATATTTCGTTTATGATAAAATTTTACAAAAGGACAGAGAAAATAGATGAGTTGGTAGTAGCAAGTAAGAATGAATTATCATGCAAAATATTAAACTTAAAGGACACGAATGAGATGCGTTGTCCCTTTGGAGTAGTGTTATAGACGTTGTTTAGCTTTGTTTGCATGTGACAGAAAAATATGCTGAAAGCATAATTTGAGCATTGCTTTAGAATAGCTGTAAGCAACCATAAATTGACTATAAAAGTTTTGTTGCAANGCTGAAAGCATAATTTGAGCATTGCTTTAGAATAGCTGTAAGCAACCATAAATTGACTATAAAAGTTTTGTTGCAACAAATAGTTATTTCTTTTTTGTTTCTCTGCAGGAGTGATTATATCCCTGAGGAGACTGGGGCCAGCGCTCGGTTTTTTATTCTCATCGCTCTGTCTCAGTCTGTACGTCGATCCAACACTGACGCCAATCATTGGGACNCTGAAAGCATAATTTGAGCATTGCTTTAGAATAGCTGTAAGCAACCATAAATTGACTATAAAAGTTTTGTTGCAAGAAAATAGTTATTTCTTTTTTGTTTCTCTGCAGGAGTGATTATATCCCTGAGGAGACTGGGGCCAGCGCTCGGTTTTTTATTCTCATCGCTCTGTCTAAGTCTGTACGTCGATCCAACACTGACGCCAATCATTGGGACTAAAGACCCTCGCTGGCTGGGAGCTTGGTGGCTCGGTGAGTTTATCTACTTTGTTTATTTCATTTCTCAATTTGCATACCTCACAATAGCAAAACTCTACTACATTCATAGTTGTCCGTTTTGCAATGGGTTACAGAATAACAAACATAAACTGATAATAGAAGCGTATCGATTGGAAAAATATGTGAGTATACTNTTTGCAATGGGTTACAGAATAACAAACATAAACTGATAATAGAAGCGTATCGATTGGAAAAATATGTGAGTATACTGTCTCAGTAGTAACTAAAGAATTGATCACATCTCACAGAATAAAACAGTTGTGTTAGTAAATGCCCCTGTACAATAATATTTACTGGCAATATTAAACACTACCTACATTTTTTAAATATCTTCTATAGCAAACCTGAAAAAAAATTTTAATGTACTAAATTCATTTTAGATTAATATTTTGCTATGTTATACCATCGCATATGAAGGACGTCTTAGAAGAGTAGAAACCACTCAAAATATAGTCTGCAATTTTGAAACTAGTTTGCTGGCCCAAAATTAATGCCAGACAATGTAATTTGTCCTATTTCGTTGACCTTTAATGGCCGCGGAGGAGTAGAGGTCAGAGAACTCACCTCCCAACAAGACGAGCCGGGTTCGATTCCCGGCGGGGTCGCTCCCAGATTTTCACACGTGGGAATTATGCAGGACGGTGACGCTGGATGACGGGTTTTCTCGGGATCTCCTTTTCCTCCGCCCTTTCATTCTGGCGCAAATCCATACTCATGTCGTGTCACTCTCAACGGATTACAAGACCTAGATTTTAGGAGCCGCCCAAATCTCTTCACTCGCTCACTCCTCTACCATCAGCTTAAAAGCGATTTCTTTGGAACAGCAGCACACCTTGCGGCGAAAATTTTCACTACACCAAACTCTCTCATAAGGAATATCGTTTTGTTCCCAACCTCATTACAATAAACTTTAACATTTGCGCAAATCGCTCGGCAATTTTTTTTTTTGCTCCATTACCTCCACGTAAACCAAAAATCGTGTGTACCTTTTCGGCAATTCGTGCAGCACTATCTTTAATTGATGGTACGTTACCTTTTCTATCCCAATAGCTTAATCAGCTTGAGTCCAGCTGAAATAAAGCTTGTTATGACAAGCCTGTAAGCTTGAATCAAGCATGCTGTACAAGTCAAACAGTTTGAATCATTCTTGATTCAATTAATCTAACTAGTCTCCACAGCGCAAGCTTGTACCAAGTTTGATTAGTAACACTTGCAGCAAGCTTGCCTTGGCAACCTACAAGCATAATTCAAGCCATAGGCAAGCTTACCATTAGCAAGTATGTGCCAGCCGTGAATCAAGCTTGAATCACGCATGGCAATATGATAAGCTTGCTTGGCAAGGCAAATTCAATTCAGATGGAAAACTTGCGGCAATCTTACATGCCGTATAGAGCTGTCTGGGTTCGCCAGACTCCAGTCCATGGCAATAAAAAGTCAGCCAGTCGTTCGTCTTCTTGCTATTCTCGTCAAATATTTTCCACTGAAATTTTGGCACAAATATCTTGTTTGTGTCTCTCTAGAACCGTCGTAGAACACGGCGATCTCCTTGGACACATTGCAATCTTGGTTATGGAATCCTTGAATACCACAATACATTACAAGGGCTTGACTCAAAATGAGGTATGAACCGAGGACCATTCTATTTGTGTTCTCTTAGCACACTGTGGTCAGCAAACCCGAGAAACTTTTGAAGCCCGTTTCTCTAGCTTGCAAAATCAAACAATATGCCATCGTGTTTGCAGGGAGAAATGATTGCACCATTCTGAATTCTTTCGTATGGTTTGGATGTGTCAAAGACAAGTAGTTGCTCCTTATTACGGAGAGATTGTGAGCTCGGGCCGCGAGCACGTTACAGTGTGTAGTCTATTCGCGGTTTCTTCACACTTTTTGAACTAAACCATTGAGAAAACAACTCAAGTATTTCGTCTATCACAAGCGTTNTATTCGCGGTTTCTTCACACTTTTTGAACTAAACCATTGAGAAAACAACTCAAGTATTTCGTCTATCACAAGCGTTTTATATCTCTGTTAAAAAGAATATTATAATATTTTTCATTAAATTAAACTTTTACTTGTATTTTATTCCAATATTAAAATATTTCATTTATAATATAAATGAATACAAACAGTGAGAAAACATGTGTAATGTNTGTATTTTATTCCAATATTAAAATATTTCATTTATAATATAAATGAATACAAACAGTGAGAAAACATGTGTAATGTTAGTGCCTACTAAGAAGAAATTCTCATTCAAAATGATACTACAGCTGAGTGCACACGAATTCGGAACGTTATCCTTTGGTAAAATATTTTAGGCATAGTTAAATTTAGTTTGCACTTGGCGGAGGAATATGCTGGAAGAATANCGTTATCCTTTGGTAAAATATTTTAGGCATAGTTAAATTTAGTTTGCACTTGGCGGAGGAATATGCTGGAAGAATAACTTTATCAGTGCTTCAGAAAAGTGTGGAGTAACCGTGAAAGCATTATAGTTATATTTCCTGCATGCCTGGGCGTGTGGACGCTCTGCACTTACAAACATATAGGTCTCGCCCTTACCTAGGCCATCCTACTCTTCTCTTGGTTTTAAGGTACGTTATAATAATAATGATTAGTACCGTTGTTTGACTAGTTAGCACAAGGGGATGAGTTTCTTGTGGCTGCAGGTTGGGTGATCCTTGGTGCGGTAAATATGTTCATCGCGGCGCTGATGGCCTTCTTCCCCAAGGCCATACCCACCAGCCAGGACAAGGATGAGGTCCTGTCGTCCACCACGTTGGAGCTGACCAGCAGCCACTGCCAGGATCGTCTGCAGGAGCAGGAGCCGCTCAGTCCTACCCCTCCAGCACTAACAGCCGACATCCCCCTCGAGCAAGTCGACGACGATGGCAAGTGCAGTCACTGCAGAAAGAGAATAAGTGCACTTCACTGGGAGAGAAACCAAACCATGTTTGGCTGTGTTGGCGTCACGGCTGTGGGTTTTATGTGAATTTGAACTGCAAAATATGCTTGCAATGTAGTAGTTGATTTAAAAAATGGCAGTGACTACACAGTATTTCAATCGAACTGAGTAATAAAAAAAAACCTTTATTCCAATGTTTAAAATGTGTATTCAAAAATAAAGGTGTATTACAAAGCTCTCTGTATAGCAAAGGAAAAAATTTCTTTAGGGCGGGGTTTGGTTAACAGTAATCAAACATTCTTTTATTAAACGGGAAGTGTTTAGATGGTGACATCTCTTTTTATCAAAAGTTTTTCTTTATAAATTTACGTATTTTTGNTTATTAAACGGGAAGTGTTTAGATGGTGACATCTCTTTTTATCAAAAGTTTTTCTTTATAAATTTACGTATTTTTGTTTAATTACAAAGGTATGTGTACGTTAGCAAGCATAATTATTTTTTTGATGATGTATATATTTACGCACTAAAAAAATGTGTTTTCTGCCATTACTTTTTATAGATCTTCTTAATACTGCACTTATTACAATTTGTAATTTTTTACACAAATTTTACCTCACTCCAATAATTAAAGTTATAATTTTTTAGCTTTGGTTTAATTTTTAGTTGTAACTTTGTTGAATTGGAATTGATTGTTGTCTCCGCATAATTAACTATACATTGGTCTTGTACACATAATTAATTTTAAGCATGGAAAATAAAATTTTTATTATAATTTACTTAAATTATAACAAATTAAGCAGAACATGTTAAGATTTGACAGGACTTCTATTGAACACAATTTAAAATATAATTACACAAAACCAAATTAAATTTTATAAGTTTAAAGTATTGTACTCTCCTTCTAAATTATGGCTTCTTTCCTTGCTTCAATATCGAACATAAGAGTAATTAATCCTTAGTCGTCACTCGTGTGGCCACTATAATAAATTAAAGGTGTATCCACACAGTAAGTGTCAGAATCGCAGCTTCTAGTTCTTATTTGAATTATTCAAAGCCCACTAAAATTCATAAAGGTTTTTTCTTTTGGTCTTCTGAGCAAATTCGTGCGGCGTGCTGTAAAAACACTAGACTAACATTTTTGCTAACAGGTAGGGCGGCAAATGCAACAATTGCCAACAGCTAACAGCTATAGTTACGTTTTTCGTATGCCTTATGTGTAAGGATGTAGGAAGTTAGTAATTAGCAGGGAGACAATGTGTAACTCAGATGTAAAGAATTTAAGTGGGTGACAGAAGAACACTCGTAAATAACACAATAAAAAAATCCAAATGCAGATCTACCAAAATTAATACTTGGAAAAATTATACTTCTACTTGAGATGATTATTCAGCAGAGACTTTGCCCAAAAAATGTAAAATTTAATAAGTTTTCATTAAATAATACAACATGTGACAAGAAAAAATTATTAATTTGCAGATATTTTGTGTGCTGGCTCAGTAACAAAAGCCTCTCCCGTGACTTAGGTGTTCCATTGTACTTTAGGCTTCTAAGCTCCAAACTATCTCAGGTTTTTGAACAGAAATATATTCTGGGTTACAAGGAGTCTGTGGTTAAATTAATTTGGAGTAAGTTCAAGTTGATTAAAAAAATTGTATTTTCGTCTCTGCTTCTTAATTAGAAAAATTCTAGAACCCATCTGATTTCTATTTTAAAAAGAAAAATTCTCGAATTTCTTCGCGTTCTTGTTGATCTCGCCGTCTGCAGTCGCATCCCNTATTCTCTTGGATACGGCAGGACCTATCATAGCGGACTTTCTTATTCAGGTTCTCAGGCCTGTAATGCCATTACAGTCCCAGCACATATTAGCACACGCGATTGTTCGAACTAATTTCCCTGAAAATATACGCTGGCGGAGACGGAAACAGGCCTACTTCTTCCTTAAACTCGCCTCACGTCTTCGTCTCCTTCGAGACAACCTGTTTTCACGTTCGAGCTCGGGTCTAATAATATAATCTAATTTATAACCCTGCATGCCACACCAAGCAGGCTAGCGTCCTGCCTGCAAACTCAAAATTGGCTAAACATTCATTTAAAGCACTTAANACAAACTCAAAATTAGCTAAACATTCATTTAAAGCACTTAATTATAATAACGTCGTCTAGAACTGACAAATCACGAGAGAGGTAGAAGCAAGAATTACTGAACATGTCACTTAGTTACCACGGCAACGGATCAGTAATTGCTCATATAGTGTCTTCTAAACACAGAACAAAAATAACAGAATGGAAAAACATATTAATGACCCTACGGCAAAATAAATATAATAAAACTTAAACTAGCAGTGAAACTGCATAACGATTAACGTCATAATTATGACAATTAAAATAATATATGCGAAATCATATTCCTTATAAAAAATACATAAATTAGTAAATAATTAAAATTTACATAATGCCCAAATTTATGAAGTTAAAATGTACATAATAAGATTCTGAACTGAGTTCCTTTTGAAATGTTAACAACCACTCTACTCCAGTAAGAATATAAAAAAAGACCTTTAAAAAGTAACATCATTTCATGTTAGTTACGTACAAATGTAGTTTGTCTAAGATTAGCTGAATAATTTTGAACGTCATCATAACTTCTCATTTTAATCCATTACGTACCTTTCTACTGCACGCACCAAATAACAGTGACATGTAGCTTATGTCCTGTCTCCAGGTGTCGATGAAGTGAAAACTGTAAATATTCAGAAGTATAAATATTTTGTTGTAAAGCCATTTGATTGTCTGTTGGGTACAGAAAACGCTTTAGCGGTAAGAATTTGTAACGTCATAATTTTATTAACATTTTAACTACCGAAACTACTTCTAAATTTTCTGCGCAATCATTAATGTAAGAACAGAACACAGTCTTAGCGCTGGGACATATCAATTTAAAGGCTGGGGAGTTTTTTAATGTTTACTTACAAAACCGAGCCAGATAGATTTATGTGACAGCTTGCCGACTGTTAAACAAAAAAAACAACCTGTCTATTTTTTCTGCTTTGAAGGATTCTTCAAATCATTATGGCGACTGATGAGAAACAGAATCGTGGTCTACAACGCCTTTAGCGCCGTATTCAGCGTCTTAGTCAGCATAGGTACGATGGCGTTCTCGTTGAAGTACTTGGAAACGCAGTTCCACACATCAGCAGCGGGTGCCAGCGTTATATCAGGTGAGTGGTCGTCGTATATCTATAGATTGTTCACAGTTATCTGAGCATTTTTAAATCAACCATTAAAAATGTCACTGCACCTAAACTGCATATATTCTAACTGACACACTGACTGGGATGTGCCCAGTAAAGTTGGCAACGACGGACGGAATGAAGTTCCGTGTCAAAATGTTGAATTAAAAGTGTTAGGAAAACGTTTGTAAAAATTTANGGCAACGACGGACGGAATGAAGTTCCGTGTCAAAATGTTGAATTAAAAGTGTTAGGAAAACGTTTGTAAAAATTTCTATATTTTTTCTTACTTTCTGGTTTTGAATGCATATAAGTGTAGGTACTTAATAGAAGGTTGGTAAAATATTTACTNACTTTCTGGTTTTGAATGCATATAAGTGTAGGTACTTAATAGAAGGTTGGTAAAATATTTACTATTCAAATAATTTAGCAAGTTCAGTCGATCGACGCATGCGTATAGGTATGAGGCCCGTGACAATGCTAATCTTAAACATGGCAGAAGAAAACACAATGTGCGTAAAAAAAGATCTTAAGAAGGGTTTTCGAAGTTGCCTTTGGTAAAAAAAATTTATCATTATTGTTAAAAGTAGTACTGTCTAAAGCAGCCATACTACTTCCTCGTGTTCAGCGAGTACTACGTCATAACTGACGTCACAGTTCGGGTGTCTGTCTAACGGCGGTCTGTGGAAAACCCCTGTGTTAAGTTTGTCAGGAATTCCCTGGGCGATCCATCTTGAGGCGAACCTCCTTGGCCATTTAAGCGAGATTAAGTAGGCCTACCCTGCATTTGGTGTTATTAGTGGAAGTGATGGAGAGTGGAAACAGCTGCCACCACAGCCGATTTAGTATGCCCCGGGAAAGTGCTGTCACGAGACCGGGAACCGAAGTTCCCATAACACATTTGAGTGGGTTTACAAATCTAGTTTGCAGCCGGACAGACTTGGGTCTAATAGCACAGCCTGCGGCAGGACACAGTTATCGTGTTTGAGCTGGTATCAGCTGGGGAGTGAAGCTCCCCTCCAGTCCCCCGACTGGAGAGTTGTAGTGTCGTGATGTCTGCAGAACACGTTGTAGTGATGCAGACAAGTCACTAGTCAAACTCGCGTGTAGTATGTCGGTGAATCCCTACAACCAGAGTCGCTGACCTTCGACAAACTCTCAATAATTCTTGGTCTTGAAGCTCTGCTTGATAGGGCCAGTCCTGGCAATTATTTTCCCGTCATTTAATCTGGTGACGTTTGTTAAAAAAAGTTGCATGCTACATCACGAGAATACGGACATCGTCTCTGGAGTACTCGTAAGTAAGTTATATTACGTTGCTCTCACCAACACACACCAATGGAAAGGCCGCCCTAATGTGTAGCTCAAAGCTTCATATTGAAATCATTGTTTATTTTTCGATCATTAGTGTTCACCGAAAGTGCGTTTATAGCGAGGTAGCTATTTACCTTACCCTGCAGTGCAGACATAAAGACAGAACTACGAATTTATAGTTATGCCACAAAATTTATTCTCCAAATTTTTGGTGAGACTGATATTGTGACATAATTATGTCTTCGTGATGCAGTTTTTATGTCTGTACTGTTGTATAAAGTCAGTAATTGGTTTGCTGTTGACGAACTTTTGGAATTTTCCTACGTAAAAACGTAAATAAAACAAAAAACCAGGAATCAAATAGGTCTATAGAGACAGAAGCCTTCCCTTAACTTGTCAGGCATGGTGGTCTATGTATTTATCCTAGCAGTGGAAGTGGATTTCATGATGTGCTCTGTACATTGAAGCAAGTTACATAATACAGGGAAATTCCTCCACAAGGCAGGAGACATAGTTTGTTGTTGAGATTATATTACATAGACGCATACACAATCGCTGACAATAACATCAAACGTAAGACATGTTTATTGGTCCCGAGATACGGCAGCTTTAAATGGTACTGGTTTAGTTCTAAACAAAGAAGTTGTTCATTGCAACACTTAACACTTGCATTTATATATATATAAAGAGTTAAATTTGCAGTACCGCATTTATTTATGGGTTGGAGAGCTGCAATATAATAATATTTCGTTTTGGTCTGTTCTTATTCTAGTTCAACTCTTGCTTAGTTCGTGCAACCAATAAAATATGTGCTTGGTGCTTAAGAGACCTTGAGAAAACCACTCACAAACCACTATAGCTTTAGAAATGTCGGCATATCACGTTGCACTCTGTCTCTAGCCATGTACCCATGAAGTTTTACAAGGTACCTCTATACAGTATTATTTTTTATAATTTATTAAAGTAGTTGCATTTATGTATAATGTCTTGACTGTATCAAGCACTATTTTATAANGTATTATTTTTTATAATTTATTAAAGTAGTTGCATTTATGTATAATGTCTTGACTGTATCAAGCACTATTTTATAAATCCTCGGCCTATAAAATAATCTACAATCTCATAAAGAAATGATGACCAAAAGTTATATTTTTCTGACAAATGTCTGAATGTTTGATATCAAACTATCTTTCAACAAACTCCCTTAGGCCTCGGCTTCACCAGGTATGCAGAAATTGTTCTTTTCCGCGTCATGATTTCAGAATTTGGAGTAATCTANCCTTAGGCCTCGGCTTCACCAGGTATGCAGAAATTGTTCTTTTCCGCGTCATGATTTCAGAATTTGGAGTAATCTATAAATGGTATTGAAAAAAGTAGCTTATTTGCGTCTGTCTGTGATAACACTTAGTATTTCAAAACTACTTGATGGATTTTCATGCGGTTTTCAACATCATATAGATAATTTATTGAGAAAGATTTGGGTTTATAATTCATATATATTTTATGTAAGGCCAGTAGAGAATTATTGCACAATTTGTAATCTAGTAAAAAAAACGCACTTAGGGTACTTACATGGCTTGCGCTGACTTAAACATAGGAGATAAATTTAATTAACGAAGTACAGAATTGTAGCTCTCACAGAGATTTACAGAAACGTCCGTGGTAGCATAGGTTTGTCTTTTAAGGATAATCCACAGTAAACATTTGAGTCTTTCAAAGTATCGCTGTAAAAACTAAATTGTTACCGGGTGAAGCAGGGCCGGTTTGCTAGTAACTGATAATTTACTATTATAGAAATTACCATTTTAAGTGTTGTTTTATATTTTTGCCCTCAGTTTAATTGTGTGTTATCTGCGATTTGTAAAAAGGAAGGAAAAAATGCATATTTTGTCAATACTTTTCTGCCTTTTGCAAGCAGGAAATAACACACAGTATAAATAAATACAAAAGTATTAAACAACTAGTAAATTGTAAATTTTTTTTAAATCAAACATTTCCAATAATACCTCTGAAACTGGAATTATGACTCGAAAACAAAAAATTTCTTTATGGGTAGGGACCCGGGACTTTCACGAATTCATTCTAAGACAAGCTATACTTCAAAGACATATACATTAGACTTTCTGTTGTATTGGATTTCCAGTTTGTAAGCCACGCCTTGTACGAATTCCAGTCAGTAGGTAACATGCAAGTGAAAGAGGACCTAATACCATGCTACCTGGTCTCGGTTTAAACTGGTGCAACAACCAATAAAGAATTAACTGAGGCTCGAGTACACAAAAGTGAAGTCTAGCTTGATGCCNGGTTTAAACTGGTGCAACAACCAATAAAGAATTAACTGAGGCTCGAGTACACAAAAGTGAAGTCTAGCTTGATGCCGGATGAATCCGCGAAATTTCCGGGCCTCTAATAACAGGTGAAGGCAAGCCTTGAAGCACAGGTGTCATGTGCAGGCACAGCGCTGACTCTTGGGGTCGTGATCAGCCACTTGGTCTCTGGCATCGTCATCGGCAGGTTGAGGCCGAGCCCTAGCTTCATCCTCGGCTGGAACATTGTTGTTGACTTCCTGGACGCCTCCAGGTTCATCCTCTACATCTTCCTGCCCTGCGAAAGCACTGCCGCCCTCGCCAACGAGATCGCCTACCAGTAAGTGTGCCCCACTCTCGACGTCCACGGCGGGCCAGGCCGAACACAATCTAAAGTTCCCTGCCTACCTGGCCCTTGAACTGCGCTGTAGAGTGTTTGAATTACAGTTTTCCCATGAAAGTGTTAAACGTGCGTCCAATGTGCAGATCTATGAAAAGAACACAAATTTCAGACGAGTGCTGTTGAGTACTTTCAAAATGTCACCCACGTTATAAACACAACTTTAGAGTACTCCAAAACGGCTTTAACTAAGCGGTATATCTAAAAATATATGCGTCAGATACACACAGAATTAATTAAGGACCTTGCAGTAAACCTTCCAACAGTGCAACCAGAACACTACACGCCAGTATAGAGCCTTGCGCTTAACAGAGACGGCACCCTTGATGCATGTTGCAGTGCAGTCCTTATGAGTCCCGTGCTTCTCGGCTTCAAACGCGGGAAAAAGCACCAGGTACTTACTACGTATAATTTACNATGAGTCCCGTGCTTCTCGGCTTCAAACGCGGGAAAAAGCACCAGGTACTTACTACGTATAATTTACTCATGGTCAATATAGACAAGGTTCGATTTAGCAAGATTCATGATTAAAGTATTAGATTACATGAAGAGGGGGATAGAAAATATGTCCGGAGGCTTTCCTCTCCATTGGATGTCTTGATACNTACTACGTATAATTTACTCATGGTCGATATAGACAAGGTTCGATTTAGCAAGATTCATGACTAAAGTATTAGATTACATGAAGAGGGGGATAGAAAATATGTCCGGAGGCTTAGGAGAGGTAACCTACAGAACTATCAGAGTTTGGAACCGAAATGAGTATATCAATTAATTAGTCAAGTATATAGTGCCGCTATATAATGACACAGTTATAGAGTAGAACCGATTCCGGGAAGTGTGAAGAACTGGGTTGNCAAGTATATAGTGCCGCTATATAATGACACAGTTATAGAGTAGAACCGATTCCGGGAAGTGTGAAGAACTGGGTTTATACTAGGATAACCACGCCACAACACTAGAGGTCTTATGGACTTAAATCAACATTAATTATACTAGTTTCTGTACGTAGAATTGAATTGTTCCATTAGCATGCAAAAGTCCAACTAAATAAATCAATATTAACAGCAAAATTAAGGGAAAGCTCATATATATGACGCATGCCACATTGTTATATTTAGAAGCGCCACTGTCACACCCTCTGCCCTCTTAAAACAGGATACCCAGCATAGGCCCCAAGTACANTATTTAGAAGCGCCACTGTCACACCCTCTGCCCTCTTAAAACAGGATACCCAGCATAGGCCCCAAGTACACGTGCTGCCTGTTAAAATGTGCTGCGAGGACAGAAGGGCCCCTGAGGATGGATAGGCAGTTAACACTTGTCAAGNCTGTTAAAATGTGCTGCGAGGACAGAAGGGCCCCTGAGGATGGATAGGCAGTTAACACTTGTCAAGGTTGTGTCCGGGACACAACCTTTTTACGCGTGTCTTGGACACGCGTCGAAGAAATGCGGAGGTAAGCTGAGTGTCGCCATTACAATGCTAGTTAGCAGCGGGAGAAGGGCTGGCAGCGTTTGGCTGTGGCCTCCGGCCATCATCCTTTTCCTCCCCCCTCTAGTGAATGGACACACATGAATGGAGGGGGGG
>NQII01003215.1:12207-47277 GCA_002778355.1 Clitarchus hookeri
GAAAAGAACACACACTTCAGACGAGAGCTGTTAAGTACTTTCAAAATATCACGTACGTTAGAAACATCAATTCAGAGTACTCCAAAACCGCTAAAAACGGCCTTTCCAAGGCGCTGTAGCTCAAAATGCACGCATCAGATACATACAAAACTACTATAGGGGCCTGCACTGAACCTTCCTAAAGACTTCCCACTAATAAAATAATATGGTCACCGCTGAAAGTCCCATAGGTACACGCAGCACGACGAGAACACTGCACGCCAGTTCAGAGCCTTGCGCTTAGCGGCGATGGCGTACTTGATGCGCGTGGCAGTGTCGCCCTTATCGCTCCCGCGCTTCTAGGCCTAAACGTGGGAAAAAGTTCCAGGCAGACGGGTGCCTTAAGGCAGGTATACACGTGAATATTTACTCCCAACGATCTGAACAANTGGGAAAAAGTTCCAGGCAGACGGGTGCCTTAAGGCAGGTATACACGTGAATATTTACTCCCAACGATCTGAACAAGCCAGACACCCCGAAAACCACGATCATTCGGACCGTTCGCTGGCGATTGCCTCACTGCCGCCCTCCCGCAGAGAACAGGACAAGAACTGAAACCCCCTCTCGAAATGGATTACATATTTAAAACAAGTTCTTTCTTTGTATGGTGTGTGCTGAGTATAGACGGGGAGGAAAATNCTAAATCTGAACCAGTGATTTCAATCAGCAGAATTATTTTACTGTAACTTCAGTTAATGAGCTGTTATCTGATGGCGAATTAGTGGAATGCACGAAGATTTTGCTGCCAGGCAAATTGCACTTCACTAGGAAATCACTGTCTTATCAGTGAATACCAACAAATTAAATGATAAATACAATTTTAATTAAGGGGAGCAGTTTCAACAGTTGTACCGTCAAATTTGCTGGTTTTGGAGCAGTTTTATCTGTTTCGGTTTTAGAACGTACTGCCAACCAATAGAGAAGAANTGGAGCAGTTTTATCTGTTTCGGTTTTAGAACGTACTGCCAACCAATAGAGAAGAAAAAAAAAGGATTCCGGGATGGTGGAAGCGGCGAAGCCATTGCAAAATATCGGCGCGTTTTCGGGGAAAGTTTTCTAGTCCTGCAGAAGGCAGCTCTGTAATCGCTTTCGTGTGCTTGTGGCACAATTGTCCGGACAGACAAGTAACTATACGCTCTAAGAAATTGTAAGTATTTGTCGGCAAACACACCACACGATGATACAAGGGTCATACGGTAGCGATGAAATACCCAGCCTGAAAACTTAGTTCCAAACACGAAGGGAATTTTTTGTTATGGCCTCGCCCTATATATTGTATTTTTTGTATTCATTGGTCCAACTGTGATCGTGTAAATGGGCCTCCGTCCTGCACACACACACACGCACGCATACAAATTGAACTACAAGTCACTGCGAGGATATTTCACGTACGGGGAGACCACGGTAACTTAGCTTAAGTGAGTGAAATAATTGATAAATATTTTCTCCCTTCGTTATTCACAATTCAGTGTCGTAAGGTAATAGATACACCAAATAACTAAAAGTTTCAGTGAGCCAAGAAATCAATAACATTCCAAGCCTGTTCGGCAAACTTCAGTCAGTCAAATAGTTCAGGTAAATTAGATTGGTTTTGTGTTACCCATTATTTATTTTTATTAGCGTACATTCAGAAGGAAAGAAAGTCTTAATAACATCATTCCCGTTTGTGTTTGTGTATGTGTTTCTTTGAAAACTTTTGAACCATTTCACGAAATTTCGGAAAACTCAGTACACTCTTCATACTTAATATGGACGCTTTTTTTTGTGCTGGGTGCTTAGTTTAAAAATGGAGGACTATATATTTTTTTAATTCTANATACTTAATATGGACGCTTTTTTTTGTGCTGGGTGCTTAGTTTAAAAATGGAGGACTATATATTTTTTTAATTCTAGGCCGTATCTCAGGAAGTTCACCAATACGAACAAAATCTGGTATTTTGAGACAATAAAATATTAGCATAGAGTTTAGGAATTTATATTCTCGTTTGTTCGTCATCTTTGGAAGAAAGCAGGACCTGAGAAATTAAGCTTAAGGCACCCGTCTACCTGGCGCTTGAACTGCGTTGCAGAGTACTCCAAAACCGATAAAAAACGGCCTTTCCAAGGCGCTGTAGTTCAAAATGCACGCATCAGATACATACAAAACTGNACTCCAAAACCGATAAAAAACGGCCTTTCCAAGGCGCTGTAGTTCAAAATGCACGCATCAGATACATACAAAACTGCTATAGGCGCCTGCACTGAACCTTCCTAAAGACTTCCCACTAATAAAATAATATGGTCACCGCTGAAAGTCCCATAGGTACACGCAGCACGACGAGAACACTGCACGCCAGTTCAGAGCCTTGCGCTTAGCGGCGATGGCGTACTTGATGCGCGTGGCAGTGTCGCCCTTATCGCTCCCGCGCTTCTCGGCCTAAACGTGGGAAAAAGTTCCAGGCAGACGGGCGCCTTAAGGCAGGTATACACGTGAATATTTACTCCCAACGATCTGAACAGGCCAGACACCCCGAAAACCACGATCANGCCTTAAGGCAGGTATACACGTGAATATTTACTCCCAACGATCTGAACAGGCCAGACACCCCGAAAACCACGATCATTCGGACCGTTCGCTGGCGATTGCCTCATTGCCGCCCTCCCGCAGAGAACAGGACAAGAACTGAAACCCCGTCTCGAAATGGATTACATATTTAAAACAAGTTCTTTCTTTGTATGGTGTGTGCTGAGTATAGACGGGGAGGAAAATACGAGTGAGGTGGCTGCATTGTAAGCGGCGAAATACACCACAGTTTATGACTAAAAGTACAAAATTGTAATTCACATTTATAGCATAATACATTTTTTTTATCGTTGTGATATGAAATAATAGTCTGAAAAAAAGTATGGCAGTGTAGAAAAATTACGTTTATAAAATAAATTAAATTAACTAAAAAAAAATTTCAGTTAATTTATTTTTCGTAAAAACTTTAAAAGTGAGCAAATTAATACCTCATGATACAACTGAAAATAATTGCTTGTGTTATTATAATCTCATAAAAATATTTATTGAACATTTATTATGCGTTTCGCCCATAACTCAATTTGTAACTTTCAGATAAAATGTAAAATCAAATTAGTTGGGGGAAGTAAGTGTCGGATTTCAAAGAAACTGAACGTTCCACTTATTTGATTTCAATACAAAACTTATCTGAAACCAAAGGCGGTTTTGAAATAACGTTTTGTTATTTGTACGTATCAAGATAAAAAATTAAAATTTTCATATTTTTATTCAAGTTATCATTTGTATAGGCTATTCACGGTAACGTGACCACTTTTGGAAGCCCTCTCATTTGGAATAATAGTCAATAAATATGTTTTATTGTNGGATTTCAAAGAAACTGAACGTTCCACTTATTTGATTTCAATACAAAACTTATCTGAAACCAAAGGCGGTTTTGAACTAACGTTTTGATATTTGTACGTATCAAGATTATAAATTAAAATTTTCATATTTTTATTCAAGTTATCATTTGTATAGGCTATTCACGGTAACGTGACCACTTTTGGAAGCCCTCTCATTTGGAATAATAGTCAATAAATATGTTTTATTGTAGCCTTAGAAGTTAATTTTCGAGTCAGGTGAAATATATACACTGTGTTTATTACTTACTAGCTGTGCCCGCGGCTCCGCTCGCGTGGACTAGAGTATTGTTTAGGTAAAACGCTTATTAATATTTCTCTGTTATATATATAGATATATGCTACCGCGGAGTTTTTTNTAGAAGTTAATTTTCGAGTCAGGTGAAATATATACACTGTGTTTATTACTTACTAGCTGTGCCCGCGGCTCCGCTCACGTGGACTAGAGTATTGTTTAGGTAAAACGCTTATTAATATTTCTCTGTTATATATATAGATATATGCTACCGCGGAGTTTTTTAGGACTTTTCATTCTACACAATTCTTTACTACATGATATTGTTCCATCTTTAATGGTTTAGACAACGCACTGGCGGCAAACTTTTTTCTGTCTTGATTTACTATTATCGTCACTGTTTATTCCTTATGATACTTTACGTAACAAAATATATACTAAAACCTGGCCAGAGAACATAGCTATAAAAAAACACATAAACGGATGAGTGGTTGTCGAGTGATATGCGCACTAAGAGAGACAGACAGAGAGAGACGTTGAGTTTTAAATTATGAATAGATATGGCAATATTTATTTTACAAAGTGGCGTACGGATAAAATAATGGCTAATAGTAAAAAAGAGCCTCAAAAGTTCTCACTTTACCGTGAACAGCCTATATCATATCACGATTCATAAAATTTCTTCCAAGATCTAGAACAAATATTTGGTTCTTGAACAGCCTTAAGGGGGCTGGGCGGAGGAGATTAACAAAATTTCACAAGAATGTCGTATAGAAAATTTGAAAATTCTTGTTAACCTTGGCCACAATATTGCGAAGGACACAGAGTTCCGTACAGCAGTGTCAGTAAAAGCGCAGTTTACTTTTCTGCTTCTGGTGCAGAAAAGCCTCACTGATTCGCGGTATTCCACTGCCTCTGTTTCTGAACTGTCATGTCTTCCAGCGCAACTGGTCGAGGAATCTTTCTGCGAAAAAAACTGGCGGCCCTAGTAACGGCGCTGTAAACTGTGTCGATTTTGAAGCACACGACAATGAAACAATATTGAACATTTAATTTATATACAGGATGATTCTAAAATCATGAGATANGGTATTCCACTGCCTCTGTTTCTGAACTGTCATGTCTTCCAGCGCAACTGGTCGAGGAATCTTTCTGCGAAAAAAAAACTGGCGGCCCTAGTAACGGCGCTGTAAACTGTGTCGATTTTGAAGCACACGACAATGAAACAATATTGAACATTTAATTTATATACAGGATGATTCTAAAATCATGAGATAAACATTGAGGGGTAGTAGAGCTCACTAAAACAAACAATTATTGTATAGTAATATATGGGCGGGAGTGACGCGTTGAGGGCGTGGTGGGCCAGTCCGAAGGCCACCACGATCGCCAGATGTATCGAGTCTCGATTTGTTCCTATGGGAGCATTTTAAAGCCCTCATTTACGAGACTCCAGTTGATTCCATTGAAGACCTCGTCGCTCGACTATCCTGTGCGGCTGCACGCGTGCGTGAAATACCCGGCGTATTTGAATCTGTTCGCCAACCACTCCACCGATGCTACCAAGCTTGCGTTACCGTCGGTGGTAGCAATTTTGAGCAATTATTATAAACAGTGCTGTAAAAAGGCATTTAGCGGCGACGTTGTAAATAAACACTGTGTTGCACTTCATGTGTAATTTTTGTGTTTGTGCCTCAACGCGTCACTCCCGCCCATATATTCCTATACAATAATTGTTTGTTTTAGTGAGCTCTACCACCCCTCAATGTTTGTCCCATGATTTTAGAATCACCCTGTAGGTTGAAGTTTCCCCCGCGCGAAGCTAGAAGAAAACACCCGCGGATATGCGAAGCACAAACATATTCTGTGATTCTCTACACGCGAACTCTGTTTCTTTAGAACAACACGCGTAGGTCGCGGCGTGAACACGCTCGCTGAACTCAAGTCTCTGCGTTAGCTCTTCAGCAACAATTCTTGGTTTTCGCGTCAAAATTTCGGATACATAGTAAGTCCTGACAAAGTACGATTATAGGAAATTTTCATTTTACGAGTTGTTTAATATTTTTGTTCCGTAATTTAAATTTAGTTTTATATGTTAGTTGTAAGATGTCGGGAACGAATTTATATTTTATCAATAATTTCCAGCATTTTTGAAAGCTGGTAATAACACAAAGTGAAGATTAGGTACGAAAGTATTTAACAAATGAGTTGTAAATTTACTATAATCGAACATTTTCAACAATACCTCAGAAATTGAAATTATGACACGAAAACGAAGAATTTCTCCATAATTGGTGAATCCGAGCCTTAAGGGTTCTAATCACGAAAAATTAAATATTTTATATTTGTACGATATAACCAACTTGTCGACATTTCTTTAGTACTCTTTCCTTGCATAAAGAATTCTAGATCGCATAGTTTATCACAGCATGCCAAAATCACAGTTTTAGTGTTTTAGGACCTACAAGTAAAATACACGAAAACTTTTGCAGATAATTTAGCAGGGATGACTGAAAGGCAATGTCTTAACTCATTTTAAGGTATTCTTAGCAAAATTTATTTTAAAAAAAGATCATAGACTGTTAAAGACTATTCATGGTAAAGTGAGCGCTTTTCAAAGTGCGCTCATTTGAAATAATAGTTAATAAATATATTTTATTTTAGCCTTAGACGTAAACTTCCGAGTGCGGTGGAATATACACCCTGTGTATATTACATACAGGGCAATATTTATTTTAAAAGGTTTTTAAATGATAAAAAATGGCTTAAAGGAAGAAATAACTGGTGCCTCAAAAGTTCTCACTTTACAGTGAAGAGCCTATACAAATTTATAATATGCTAAAAAAAATTCCCCAATTTTAAGCAGTTTTTAAACATTGCGAAAACATTTCATAACATTATGTGAAATTTTTTTTTGAAATAACTTCTATCCTATTTCAATGTGAGTTATCTCATTTCGGTGAGTCAGGTTTTATTAATTTTACGGCTCAAAAACACCAAAATTGAGATTTTGACATACCATTACCCAAAACGTATGCGTTCTAAATTATTTATGCTAGAAAATAGTACCTATGTGTAAGTAATGTATTCAAGTTGAACAGTATCTCGTAAAAATGTTAAATGATGCTGTTTAGAAAGCACACCGGATACACTTTAAAGGATAATAATCGACGAGCTTGGATACAGCCGACTACCTGTGTATCCCTCCGCGAAATGGTAAATATAGGTCCGAGCATAATAAAAAAAAAATTTCCCCTTAATAATTCATAACGAATGCAATTTTTTGGTGAGCAGCGCCCTTGAGGGCACGCACGCACGTAAATAAGGTTCTGCCGGCAGCGAGCTCATGTCGATGCATGGAGAACTTCAGTTTGTGGAAGGGGCAGGGGCAGACATACTGCGAGCACCTCGCATCAATCACTCAACTGAGAGCCCGCATTCAGGACGGTGAGCTATGGAGAAGGACGGAGACAGTTCCAATGAAGAATGGCCGAGTTTTCCATTGCCGGCGAGGCTATCGGCGTTTTACTTCTTGGACTCGGTAATCCTATTACTCCTTCAGTCGTACTATACATCCGCTGGATTTTGTATTCACCTAGTAGTCACAATAATTCACAATATAATCTTATTGAACTGTTGTAGTTTGCTGCCGTATAAATATAATAATTATTATCAGTATTCAAGCCTTAAGTGTATTTACGCTGACATTTTATTTATCAACTATTTGACCTGTGCACTGCATTATTTTAGTTTTGAGTTTCATACAGCCACACTAATTGTCTAGCATAGTAAACTACTTTTAATGTTGTTTGTATGAAGTTGCAAGAGCGTAGTTAGGAATTGGCAGCCAAGTGATTATTATTTACGGGTTCAGTAGAAGCATCCAGAAACATTCTCAAGTTAAAGGCAACCATAAATTCAAATGTAAAATATTCAGAATGAGTTTCTAAGCGGAGCAATTAATTCAAAAAGCTTCTGAAAATTTACCACTACAGGACTAGCTGCAATAGAGCTTTCAACTTGCCTACTAACGTGACTATCACAGGATCTGGTCTTCGCTGGATGAGTGCTGTGTCTTTCAACTTGCCTACTAACGTGACTATCACAGGATCTGGTCTTCGCTGGATGAGTGCTGTGTCTTTTACTTCATCGATTTGGAATTCCAGACAGGAACGTGTTTCCTTCACGCCTCGAAGAAGGTTGCAGATATTAGTAGAACAGTTGGAGATGTTAAACCGTATGCGACACGCGGGTAGTGACCAAGAAATTTATGTACAGGATTAGATGGTTTTTTTTACATAGTACCTATTTCATAGTTATTTTGATAATTGTTTCCAATTTGCTGTTCCGCGGATCCTAGAGGCACATGTCTCCAGCGTCATTTTTGGTAAAAATGGTGGCCACCTAAACTGCGCTTGTTCTTGTGATATGCGTATTTCTTATGTCACTAGAATCATCATAAAATTTAACGCAGTCTGTATTTATATACCCTCTTGTTACATACATTACAAAACATAAAAAAAATATTATCCGTGGCTTTTTCCTAAGGCGAAAAGGCCTCGGAATTCATAGATCTTACTGTAATTTGGAACCACTGTTCCAGATAACTAACTAGCGGAATTGTCTCTAGGGCTTGAGGTTACCGTAGTGATACTCCCCTGCGTTGAAGTGTGACCCCTCAAGACAGAAATTGAGACAATTGATCCCCTAATATCACCTGTTTTGACTTGTATCTTACAGCATGCACCATTCACTTAAATAAAAAAAAAAACAAAAAACAAATTTTGTTACATTAATTTTATTTTCATTTTAACTCGTTAAGTATACAACATACTTTCACATACGCGTTAACAACCTATCAGGACAAAGTGCTTATGTGTTGTGCTTGACTCTCCCAGTGAGTCTTCCCTCCAGGCGCCATTACGTCGGGAACAAGTTTGTACAAGCTCTTCTTTGGTGTTCATAAATTACTGAATAATTCGTACCCTCTGGTCTCAGCCAACAGGCGTCACATACAAGCTGTGGCATACAGCTGTATAATATTTCACCAAACACTCATACTTTTTTCCTGTAGCAACTTATATAGACCTTAAATTTAAATATTGTTTTCGAATATTGAATTACTCTTATTTACTACTTAACATTTACTTTCTGCTTGCCATTTACTACTTTTATCCTGAAATCTAACGAATCTTCCGCTTTAAAGGTTTTAAGACCTCTTGAAAAAAAATTCGTTTCGGCATATTTTACAAGATTATCAGACTAACTTACTGGTTATTCTAAAACAAAAGTGTTTTGCTTCTAAACAGTGAAATCACAATAAAATTTAGTGTCTAAATTAATACAATCAGCCAATGGCATGTTGTAAAAGAAAATGTCAACAAACTTGTTGGCACAAAATGTCTGGTGGGTTTCTTCAAAGCACTGCACACAGGAGCTATATTAGTCCCAAATTAATTTTAAACCTGCTCCCTTAAGAGTCATCTTTACCTTGTTGACTAGCGTGTTTAGAAATCAGTGACTGGTTAAGAAGACAGACTCCCTTNTATCATAGCACATTTCGACGCAGAAAACATTGAAGATGCGGCATAGAAAAGCCAAATACTATTTTGGTCCGGTATGTAAGCTACAAAGTGTCCAGTTCATTTGTAGTCATGTTTTTTTATCAATAATCTTGCTTTTATTTAAATCTCACTTAGGATATTACAATATACTGGTTATATGCACAATGATGGTATAAATACCTTTAATTTGATACCGCATTGCAGGCGGTGACGTATATGGTTTCGCCAAAAACCTCAAAAATAGATTAACCTTAGATTAAATGGGGTTAATACAGGTTGCATACTTACGCCTGCAGATGTAAAGATGACTCTTAAACAAGCAATTCAAAACAATCCTACTCTACAAATATGCACCGGAAAACAGGAGTAGTTAAAAACTTTTTCATTCAAACTTCAATGCATGTGTCGCCAAATAGAGAATTAATATGGTATCGTTATTTGCCTGCCAACGTTTTATTTGCAACCCGGCATTTAAAATCGCGTTCTCGTTTCCAAACAAAGCTTTGAAACAGTTTGTTTGAGTGGTCGCAATACTAATCAGGTCGTGCACAGGTATAAAACTGAACACCGTCATTCCCTCGTAGAGGCACCTTTGTATGGCGTTCTGTTCCATTGGCAGTGTTCACAATTGACTGATGGTTGTCGGTTACGTTGACACATTTGACCGAGGCTGCATTATAAATAACTACTAACGGCGTTTGTTGTCACTCGCTCCGTTTTTAATATTAGTCACGTTGGCAGGATTTTCTCCTGACCAGCGGGCCAGACATCCTTCACTCATCGGTAATTTTTAAAAGATGCTCGACTTGTACTGAATGATCCGTGACCAGTCCTATTAAATAATTTAATTCAGCAGAAGCTTCTTGACGCCTCCCCGAATCCTCCCTGCTTGTACGCCTGCCTGACAAAATTGTGGTGGCTTGTATCTTAAACTAACCCCGAGCGGCGTGGCGCGGTGGCAAGTAACTGGACTCGCATTTGGGAGGACCCGGGTTCGATTCCCGGTCGGTCCGACTACTCTGGTTTCCGTTTTCCATGGTTTCCCGAAATCACTCCAGGTGATTGCTGGGATAGGTCCTCTACAAAGGCCATGGCCCATTCCTTCCCATTTCTTCCTCCCCCTCCCACCCTCTTCCCTGAACAACTCGCTCCGTCTCTAATAACCTCGTTGTCGCCCAAGATCCTTCGACCCACATGGACTACGCTACGAAAATGACTACTTCCATGTAAAAACTCCATCCAGGTCTGGACCAACCGTATACTCGGTTTGAACCCCAACTCTTCAATCAGCCAGTAACTGTTTACGAGACGAAGATTATTTGTATAGTTAAAAATTGGGACATTACCGCTATACTCGTCTGAGAACGGCCTATGCCTTTTTGGATCTGAAGGGCTTTCCCCAATTTCCGTCTTCAGACGCACATGACATCATTCCTAGCGTAATGGTAAATGTGTCTGCCAGATAGCGAGTTTTGGAAAACCCTCGTCTACGTCCGACTCAACTGAACGTTCGGTGCAGGAAGAGCGAGGTGAGCGTAATGGAGCAACGCCGGAATGCGAGGGCGGGGGAAACAGGATATCCCGGAGAAAATCCCGCCTACCAGAGTCATCGTCCGGCACGAATTCCCACGTACGGAAATCCGGGAGTGACCACGCTGGGAATCGAACCCGGTTCGCTTTGGCGGGAGGCGAGCGCTCTACTCACTGCGCCACCGCGACCCCTGTACCGTGGAGAGAGACGCCTGCGATTGGACACGTCGTTAAATTTCGTACATATGAAAACGGAATGCATCACTGATAGTTTAAATTAGTCTAATTCAAAATCGAACGTTGAAATAAATATATTTCAGGCTCTTATAAATTAACACGTGGGAACTTACCTTTAACACTTTGACGTCAGCGCAGATTTCAGGAAAGCTAGAAGTGGGTCGTCAGTATCCACCTCTGAAGAAACAGCAGTTTTGTTATTCTTTGCATTCCCAATTACCACTACCCTGCTTAGACTGCAATACATCTGACGTGCTTACTGTACAGTAGAAAGCTCATTACTGCCTGGCTGTCAGCCAATACAAAGGCGTGTTGATAGCGTTCCAAAAAATTATTTTTGTTAATATGCAGGCATCTATATTTCTTTACTAACATTTTACGAAAGTAAGATTTTTGGTAGAATAACTATTAGTTTCCAATGTGTACATGCGTAAACCAGATTCGTGGTAACATTCTAACAGTAACTTGAGGAAGCAATGGGTGCCTTCGTTTCTGCCCCAAAAATAAGAAATCGTCTACCAGTAGAGGGATTATGGGGACTTTGGCACATTGGGACCTGGGAACAGGAGAGTCGAGTCGTAGCTGTTCGTGCTCTGTCATTTCGGCGGGCGATGGCCATCTTAGATCCGTGTGACCTTGACATTGACCTTTACACTTGACCCCGGCGACCTTTGACCTTAAAAACCCAAAAAATAAATACTAATTAATTTTTTAATTTATTAAAAATTGATTTTTAATGTATTTAAAATGTATTATTTTAAATTACTAAAAATGTATTATTAAAATTATTAAAAAAATATCAAAAAAATATTTCAAGAACTTACAATTTCGAAGGTCTCCCCTCAGGACCCCTCCCAACAGACGACTGACCCCCACCAATTGCTATTGGCTGTTTAGTCGGCAGGCTTACACACCCACAACTTTCCCTTCCTATATATTTTATTGCCTCATTGCCCCACCCCCACCTCGAACTACTCACCTTCGATCTACCAATTAATCGCGTTCGCATCACTCCCTTACAATATACTTAATTGCCCTATTGCCCCGCCCCTTCCTGCCCCTCGCCTGTGCTCATTCCATCTCAGTGGGATTTTCGTTTGTCATTTGTTTATACATTGCTGGAGATGGCCATCTTGGATTTCATATGTTTACATTTTCAACACCTAGGTGACACTAGTGTATTAATTACTAAATTGCCCGCCAGGAAGTGCTTACTTCTCGATTTAGCCGCCAGGTGAGCTGGCGTTCTCTCTTACCTATGCTCAACACGCCATCGTAGTTTTTTTCGTAATTCATTAGTTTTTATTTCCAATACCTAGGTGACACTAGTGTATTAATTACCGATTCCGTCACCCGGCAAGCTGCCTATTAAGCCGCCAGGCAACAGCCATATTTGTTTATATTTTTAAAGTATAGGTGGTGCTGTCGGCACCCTCCATACTGGATTCTATTTTTAACACATAGGTGGCGTTAATTTCTCGATTTCACTGCCAGGCGAGAAGCCGGTACTCGCTCTTTCTGTAGATTCAGCAGCAAAGTGAGCTGTCGGCACTCACATTTGTTTCAAAGACATAATAAACATGCAATTTGTTATCCTATTTAAGAATTATTTTACCCATCAGTGGTATACCTACCAGCATAATTTATTAAATCAATAATTTTTTATGAAATATTTTTATTGACACCGATAAAAATTTTTTTTCGTTTATATGCTAATTAAACTACCATTGGAATTTACTATTTATTCTGTTGACCCTCACCACACCACTTAAGCCCGAACAATTATCCACCCTCGCTTAATCCCTTACAACTACCGCTCTTGTTTTCAGCATTGTCCGCCAGATCGTGCTGGTGTGGGGAAAGTATAAAGTGGGAACAATACCAACCCTCGGCGCAGTTTCTCGTCTGATGCCAGAGGTGACAGATCGCTCTCTCACCCCTCGTCTTGTGGTAAGTTCAGATATTTAATTGCGTCAGGTCGCATGATATTATGAAGCATGCACGTAAGAAGCATATATTTTCCCGCGAAATGACAAATCTGCTCAAATTTGGAGTATCGGTTTGGGCCTGCTAGTCTTTGGAGGAATATATAACCTCATAAAATACGGTACCGGAACTTTGTTTTTTTTTTAATTTATATATTTACCACTTATCAAATTAGCAAAGGTGTTAACTCTGTAACCGTGACGCTACTGTAACACTTCGTTTGCATTCACCAAATGTATTCGAAGACACGAGAAGTATGAATGTTCGTACAATGCAGCTCGAGTGGCATGAGTGTGTTACATGTGGCATGGCATTTTCTAGGCGCGATAACTTGCAGAGGAATGCAAAGACCTGCGTAGCTGTAGGAGTTTCACCTGCCAGAAACCGTCTTGTACAGTCTCCTTCACAACAGGCATGTTTAGCTCAAATGGGGGGAAACATCGCTGTTGGCTCTTCACATAAACACACCACCAATAAAATTTAATAAAGAAACATATAAGTAGCGTGTTTAGGGGTAAAAATTAACGAAAAATAAATCACAGAGTGCCCCTTCCCCTCTAAAAAAAACATGCTTTCCCCAGTTCAGCAAAACATTTGTTGAAATTTTCTTTTGGAAAACATTATGTGCCGTGTGCGGATACGTTATGCAGCTTTCTATAAAGTAATCATGGCTAGAAAACTCAAAAGACAGAGTTAAAACCACTTCGCTACCCCCTCCCCCCTTCTCCATGGTATGCGATATGCACAGTGAAGGATCCCATGCATTCCCCGTCACCGAGGCATAGGCACTCATCATTAAAAAACATTTCCTCCAAAGTTAAAAATCGGCAGGTTAGGTCATTTAGGGAGCGGGAAGGAAATGTCCATATGGTTACTCTACGTACAGCGATATTTTTTAGCTCTCAGTGTCCGGATGTGAAACTCTTCATACACGCTAATAATGCCCAAATAATAAATTTTGCGGGGGAAAAAATGATTTGCCGCGAGAAGACAATAGCGTAGAGGTGCCCCCACCACAAGTACAAAATCACAAAAAAACTGTTACCTTCGGCAAACAAAATTACTCTATATGCATACATTCCCATGCACTCGCTCCATTACGAGATATATCTGATCTGCGGTAAAACACACCCGTCCTCCCCGGCAGTCACACCACACTGCTACGTGACTTCAGCCGAATGAAAAGTGACTTGCTAACATGTGTATATATATACGTATATATACACAGTGGCTCACATTAATATTCGACCAACTATGATTATCGCAGTTTCATGGCCTTATGTTACATTAGTAATGAAGATAAACATAAATCATATCGCACAATCATTCTTGTGTGCTTTAAATGAAATATAGCGGTAGCCAATAACTGAAATGAGCAATGCAACTTAACAAACAATATGATTTTGTCACCCCATGCGGCATAAGTACGCCATTTCAATATTCGGTCATCGGCATTCAAACACAAACATAATCCTATTTGCAAATTAAACAAACATTAATTAGTACCTGGTAGCATGGTCATTCTGTTTAATTACTTATTGCAGGCGTTGTGGCATATTAGGAATTATTTTCCTGGTACATTACGAGTCAATCTTACTCCATTATTTCTTGAACCTTTTCTCTAATTACTTTGTGGACCTAATTGCTGTAGTACACAGTCTTCTTTTGAGTTCATCCCACAGATTTTCTATGGGATTCAGGTCGAGTGATTGAGGAAGTGTTTTAATGACTTTGGGACAGTTATACAAAAACCAGCTCTTGACAATGTACGACTTGTGTTTTGGGTCATTATCTTGGTAGAACTAAAACGTGTTCCTAATGCCCAGATTATCAGCCCTCTTGTGTAGGTTTACTTTCAGGATGTTGATATCTTCTTCCTTTTTCATTGTTCCATCAACGCACAGCCTCTCCAACACCTGCTGAATATATACAGCCACAGTAGGTTGTATGCTCCCAGGTTTTAGCTCCTTATTTGGCTTGCGCCATACTGTTACCCTGCCATCTGGACCAAACACATTCAATTTCATCTCATCAGCAAAAATAACATCATTCCACCAGATTTCATCTTTGTTAGCGTGGTCTTTTGCGAACGTAAGTCTTTTCTTCTATTTGCCTCATTAATGAAAGGCTTCTTTCTAGATACCCTGCTATTATATCCTGCTCTTCTGATAACTCGTCGTATGGTTTCTGGATGGACGTTCTTTCCACATTCATTGAGTACCTCCGTGGTACGTTTGCAAGTACTAATTTTAGATCTTTCTTTATTTCCCTGATTACTAGAAGTTCTTCTCTCTCGCTTAGTTTCTTTGGCTGTCCTTTTTGAGGTACCTAATCTATTCTGCATTACTTCTGAAACCTTCTTATGATTTCTGCGTCAGTGGACCTCGGCAGATTCAAGTGCTCCGCAATTTCTCGTTGAGATTTATTCTTTTCATGAGGAAAAATTACCAACTGCTGCTGTTCAAACGTTGTATACTTGCCCCTACGTCCCATTGCCTGACTGACGCAGCCAACAGAGCTGCCCAATATAATCTCTCAGGCCGAATATTAAAGTGACTTACGTATGAAGCACGCCAGCCCATTATTCACTTGGCCTCTTCACCCCAACACGACGAGACAGGTTTGATTCCCGGCAGAGTCGTTCTCAGATTGCCATTTCATCCCTCACAAACATTCCTCAAAAACTTTCCTTATTATTCAAAAACATTCCTCGTTGCTCAAAAACGTTCTTCGAAAACATTCCTCATTCCTCAATAACATTTCTCATTCCTAATAATATCCCTAAAAACCATTCATTATTCTTCAAAAAACATTCCTCAAAAACATTCCTTACTGCTCAGAAACATTCCACATTCCTCAAAAATATTCCTCAAAAACATTCCTCATTCCTCAAAACCGTTCCTCCCTCAGTTTCATTATGTTTGTCAAAAAAATCTCAGCCGACTTAAACAGCCCGAGAAAGACATTATACTTCATATTGAACTATATTACTCCTAACTCTCTTTTTCGCTAAATTTTTACTTAAAACAGACTTTTGCATTCGATTTTTTACACCACTGGAATAATAAGTTTTTCAGAAGAGAAGTAGGGGTACCCGAACACAGAACCCCTCTTACCGTCAAATATAATGCTATGAAAGTTTAATTTGTAGCCTAAATTAGGTGGGAATCGGTTAATTTTCTCCCAATGTATAGCATAAAAACTTTATTCATTCATTTGGCGCTATCTTAAAAGTGTCTGAAATAACTAAGACGTGTCATTTTGGCGCTATTTTAAAAGGGTCTGAAATAACTAAGACATGTCATTTTGCATGGTCTGCCGTAGAACCACGAACTCAATCACTGAAGTGGTGGTGAGGTATGCCATACCCATCTACACGTAGTAAGCAAAGTTGATTGGGCTTAGTCGCGTATCTGCACGTCGATGTATTCTATGCGGTTGACCTTGCCGAGGCGTTACCACCGAGCATTTCATTGGTTAGTTTCAACAAATTATTTCAACAGTACACATATTTTTACGAATACTTCGAGAGTTTCGCTCTAAAGAGGCCATGTTTGCAATATCTTCCCCATAAGTTCAGAGTTATTAAGTGACATCATTACACAAATAAAAATCTAAAAATGGCTTACAAATAATGTATATATTCAGAGAATGTATCATTGAATAATATTTCTGAATATTGCTATTGCCTTGCTTATAAATGGCAATAGAGTAAACGCAACGGAAATAAAGAACTGGATTGCAGATAGTTGATATATTCAGAGAATTGTATATTCGCGGTTTCTTCACACTTTTTTGAATCAAAATTTTGAAAAACCACTTCATATATGATGTGTTTGGTCGTTTCCTATATATTTCATGTATCACGAGCGTTTTATACTTCTGTTAACGTAAAAGTATCTTATTTTTGTTTCAATTGAACTTATATTTTGTACATAAATTATAATATTTCATTCGATGTGATTAGGTGTGTTGGTAATGCCTAGTAAGAAATAGTTTTCGTGCAGGATATCAGTATTAAGGTAAGTGCGCACGAATGCGGTACGTTGTTCCTCCGACGTGGTTCTCTAGACTTGGTTAAGCTTCGTTTCCAAGAGGCGAAGGAATATCCTGGCAGTAGAACTCCAGCAGGCCTTCAGAGAAGTGGTAACCACGAGTGGACTACAGTGGAGACTGCCGGGGACGCAAGGCTTTCGCAGTAGAGCCACCACGGAGGCACATTGTTTACTGGCGTCGAACAACGCCGCCGCCCAGCAGGTGTGTAACACCTCTCGGTCGAATACTCACCGCTCGTGGCACCTTCCGTTCCCTTTTCATACGGCGTCTCGAAATGTTCGCAGAGGACCACGTGATGATACGTAGTACATACATATATCGCGGAGACTTATCATCCCTACGGCAGAGAAGTTTCCATAACATGTACAGCCTGTTCACAGAGAATTTTTTTAAATTAATTTGTTACAAAATTACACACTGCCTATCTACATTGGAAATATACTTTTGTAAGCATTTTCTCACTTAAAAATTCGTGAAGAATACATATTGTTTGAAAAGCGTATCTTTGAAATATAACGCGCTGAGGAGAAATCTCCTTAACGTGGGATTTCCTATTACAATTTCGCGACTGCCAGCCGGTAGGCAGTGCCCTTAAGTCAGGGACTTTTTCCTGACGTTGATTTTAGAAACGCTTGGTCAAACGTAAATCAGCTGCTAGCAGTTTTTTTTTTAGAGCGTACCTTCCGACTGGATTCGCCCGGCACAGTGATGGCCGGAGGCCCGCCGGGCTGCTCTCGACTCCTTCTCTTTTTTTTTTAACTAATTACTCTAAAACTAAGTGTTATATGAGCCCGCGGTAGGGACGGGAGATAAGTGCGTCTCAGGGCTAAGCCCCATACGCCTACAAGGAAGGGAGTATCATGCAAGGAGACATGCATCACGTCAAAGATGGATTGGGCTGCCATGGCCAGATTGTGGCCATGACAACCTCCCTAAGTGTACTTAAAGCTAAACTATATTTAGAAGAGAAAGGGAAAAACCGGCACAGTCACCGTAAAAACCCTTTCTACAGGAAAAATTAAAAAAAATTATTTCATGCATTATCATGTTAAAAAGAAAATGCTACAGGAGACAGAGGATAGGAATCATGCTCTTTATTATGATAGGAAAGAGTGCTAGTAGAGAGGGGGCGGGGGCTATCGCCTCCGTGGCGCGGCCAGCAAGGTACAGGCGGCCGGCGGCCAGAGCGCGCCACATTCCACACCGGCGGCGGGGGACGGCCCAGCCCGGCCGAGCCGAGCTGATTAGCCCCGGCTGTAACCGGCCCTCGCGCCAGTCTCCGCGGCTCTGTGGGGGCCGGCCCAATTGCGGCGACGCTGTCACGGCTCGCGTCGCAATGCGATTACCAACTTCTCGTCCGCCATCTGCGGCCGTCAAGCTATTTCCATCCCTCCTCCCCCAACCTCCGGCAGCACCAGAACCTTCTTTCAAGCTCTACTTCATAACCCTGCGCAACTGTTTACGAGGGCCCGAGAAATTGTTCCCCGGCCAAACTTCACTAATGATGGAGCGCTTTGGGCAGGCTCTTAAATGAGTGCCACCCTGAGAAAAATGTTTGTTCCAGCAGGAAAAAAAACGTCTTTGTTTGTACATGGCCAAATATTAATTTAGTTGTCGCAATAATTTTTTTTTTTTTTTTTTTTTTTTTTTTTTTTTTTTAGTTTACAGAACTTTAAAACCAACAAAATCAATTTTTGTGCAACAAAATTAATGCTTGAATTAACAAAACCTCTGTGCTGCGCCAAAATAAATTAGACTCGACGAAATGCTTAGTTGAATCAACTCTATATGTTTGTTTGGACGCTCATTTGGTGCCTTCGTTCGAAGATAAAGCTAGAGAGTTTGTTTGTAACTTTTTGTGACAATCAGGGTGGTAACGGGGTTTGCCAGTGCGTTTATTAATGATTAATAATTTAAAAATATCCTAATAGAAACCAGTTCTACAGGAAACTAACAGTGAAGCTGTGAAACTAGGAATATTTATGTACGCACGTGGTCCAGTATTTAAAGGGAATCTACTAAAAACATTCCCGTTTGATATATACATTGAAGAGCCAAAAAAACTGGTACACCTGCCTAATGTCGTGTAGCCCCCCCCCCCCCCCCCAGCACGCAGAAGTGCCGCAAGACGACGTGGCATGGACTCGACTAATGTCTGAAGGTATGCAGGAGGCAATTCACACCATGAATCCTGCAGGGCAGTCCACAAATCCAATCTGCACCAATTGAAGAAAGGGTTGCACGTCTGTCACGTTTAATGGTTCTCGTCAGTCGTCGTTTGTCCCGTTCTTTCACGATATTTTTCCGGCCGCAGCGATGTCGAAGATGTGATGTTTTGCCGGATTCCCTATATTCACGGTACACTCGTGAAATGGTCGTACGCGAACATCCAAATGTTATCGCTACCTCGGAGATGATATGTGCCATCTCTCGTGCGCCGACTATAACACCACGTTCAAACTCACTTAAATCTTGATAACCTGTNCGGAGATGATATGTGCCATCTCTCGTGCGCCGACTATAACACCACGTTCAAACTCACTTAAATCTTGATAACCTGTTATTGTATCAGCAGTAAGCGATCTAGCTGCCGACTGCATCGCGTTACTCTGATTGGTTCCATACCTCTGTTATTTGCATACGCACGCCTACACCAGTTTTTTTGGCTCTTGAGTGTAGTTAGGCTACTTTAGCCGAGATCGCTAAGACGTAGCTCTTGGGCGGAGGAAACCTAGCTTCAAACGTCGGACGGACTTTCCCCGTGTAGCATTTCTTGGTTGGGCCAACGTTCATCTAACCTTCGCTTGAAGGTTGGGCCAACGTTTGAAAAATAACGTTCACTGTAAAAAAAATTGCTTTTTTTTACACGTACTTCACGTGGCTGCACTGTTTCCCACAATGTACGTGTACTTGTATACAAATATTTGGGCGGGTGAAGTAAGTATAAAGGACGAAGTTAAAATACAACAAGGAGTGCAAAATTACACATACACTGAGAAGGCAGTTCTGCATTGCATACTGTGTATGAGTACATACACATAGAATAAAATTACAAAGCCATCATCAGTGTACTTGCAATATTATTTCTGTGGTTAAATAATATTATGTAGTGTAAAATTACACAGGCACTTGTTGGTGTAGTATTAATATATATGCAGTAAAACAACACAACTTTAAGTTAAAACAACGAAACCTATGTGAGTGTAGTTTTAAGAAAGCAGTAGTAAAAAAAGGATCACTTTATATAAAATTACAAAACTTTTATGCATGTAATATTAACAAAATATTTGCAGTAATATACTTACAGCCAGTGTAAAATTACACGGGCCGTGCAGGTGTAGAGAGTGAAGCAACACCACTTTACAAACCCTCGTGCGTTTAGTTTTAACAAAATGTTTGCATTTAGATCTCAGCATGCAGTGAAAAATTACGTAGACACTGTTGGTGTAGTAAAGCAATATATCTTTATGTTAAAACTACAACACCTTTGTGCACTTAACAGCGAGGTCTTGAGCGCCGATAAGGGTGATTGAGGTGAGTATGGAGCAGCGCCGGAATGAAAGGGCGGGAGAAACGGGAGATCTCGGAGAAAATCCACCGACAAACGGCATCATCCGGCACGATTCCCACATGCGAAAATCCGGGTAGCGGCATTCAAAATCGTGCTATAAACGGAAGACATAAAGTGAAGACCATGGAACAAATTTTGACTTTACTTTGTATGCTGCTAGTATCTATTACAAACTACCAGTATGAAATACCGTTCGAGGGGCGGTTCACGTTTTTGCATATCTCGCATTTGCCACTATGATATTGCTACACCTGTGATCTACGGCTTATAAATTTGGAACAGGAAGCGTGATCTCAAAAATGAGGAATGACGTATTTTATCTCAATTTTTGCTCATATCTCAAAACTCGTACACCCTACGTCATTTTCTATCATGTTTTCGTAGTTAAGACGAGTGGCATCGCATTATGTTCACGGACTAATCTCTGTTCTGAGTTACCACTTACGATCGCCATTCGCGTGTACGACCACGGCGAGGGGAGGGGACACGTCTTGTTAACAATGCGGATATGACAACGCCGTTACTCGTGGGATCATGCTATGGGAAGTCATGGGGGATGGATTCAGTTGACCTCTGGTATTGATTTGGTGGACCCTGACGGCGCGGCGTGGCCTTACGTCAGCGATGCCCTGTGTTACCACGCGTGTTGGGGCAGCGGTGGCGTAGTGGCCAGGGCGCTCGCCTCCCACCACGGCGATCCGTGCTCGATCCCCGGCGGGTTCANTGGGGCAGCGGTGGCGTAGTGGCCAGGGCGCTCGCCTCCCACCACGGCGATCCGTGCTCGATCCCCGGCGGGTTCACTCCCGGATTTTCGCATGTGGGAATCGTGCTGGACGATGCCGCTTGCCAGCGGGTTTTCTTCGAGGTACTCCCGTTTCCCCCGCTCTTGCATTCCAGCGCCGCTCCATTCTAGGGTTTCATCTCTGTCGTGCTCGGGGATGACGGTAACCTACGGGTCCCAGCTGGAAATACCGTCACTCGGAGGGTGTTGCCTTGCCCTGGGTGCACTCCCCACACGCCATTATTATTACCATGCGTGTTTTCCCTCGCGGTAAAGCACCCTGCTGCCGTCTTTCAACGACACGATGCGTTTCCGGAGCCGCCCGCGTCGACTCGGGGTGCTGTCGTGTTACCCCGTCTGTCCCTGATAGAGCACGTGAAGGCTGGACCGGAGGGTTATCCGCGACCCTGCGTAGATCTGCGGGGGTGGAGGGCCAGTTACGACAAATGTGGGCCAACTTGTCTCAGGAGAGGACACATCCGCCCCGAGACTCTCTTCTGAACCGAGTCTGCGTTATGTATCCAAGCCCGAGTGGGCATTACATCCTGCTGGCGTGGCACGAGCAGTTAATTCTCGTACCGCCAGCTCTGTTGTCCATGTGATGAGAGATTGTTATCATTGCAATAAAGTCATACGGCCTTTCACTGCGCGACTTCAGTTTGATTTCCATCACTCACGAGTGGCTAACGGTTAATCTCTTTGCTCGTGTGGGTGTACATTGCCACTAATCATCATTCTGAGACCTCTTGCGTCACTATTTTGCACTTTTTCTTGTGCTGTTATTCTAGTCCTGCTCGGCATTTGTCTCTTGTGTATTTTTAACGATGTCACGTTCAAGAGAGTTAGCTAATATGAGAATCATAATACATTATAGTAACACCAATCTATTAATAACGCATGGGACTCAAACTAACGCTGAACAAGCTCATTGAACTCTGGAAATTTCTAAACGTCAGTTTGGAAAATTCGAGAAAATTAAGTGCTGCGTATGGGTTTTAGTATTTGTCAGAAGAATGTATTTTTATTAGCTTTTTCTTACGCGCCAAATTATACATTTAATTGCCGCGCAGTGATACTACAATGAATGGGAGGGACAGTTTTTATTAACAATGCCTGTTTCTAAAATGTCCTTAAGTTTGTATTCTGGCAACAGTTAGCAAGGATGTGCTTGATTTCTATAAAATATGTCCATGCCTCTTAAAGTACTATTACACCAACAAAAAAAAATTACTGTTTCTAAAAATGTCAATGATTTTATATTTTATTTTGATCTCAGTGGCGTGAGATATTTATAAAAAATTGTCGGAACCTCTAGATTTTGGGCATGATTAGCATTTAACTGTAAATCATGTGCTTCAATGTAGACAATAAATGAAAAATGGGCCTACGGGACTGGATTCCCCATTAAGGAAACTGAGTTACTGTAAATTTTTATATTTTATCAAATCGGTTCCTCTGTGATTACCTAAAACGTTGAGAGCTTATAGGACTAAACGCCATCTTAACTGAAGCGAATTTATTAATGACTACACTGTTGTAAAATAACTAAATCACAGAACATCTGAACAACTTTTCGAACGACGATCGGCAGACGGAACTGAGCGTTTGTGCGCAGATGAACCAGCAAAGAGTTTGATAACGGCGCTAAGTGAGTGCTAGCGTCGAGTATCCATCATTCTTGTTTCGGTTAGTGCTAAGAATGACGGGAACCCTAATTGGTCCAACGCCCAGAAGAAAGAAAATAAGTGGGGGAAACCCTCGTTTGAAACAACGTGAGCTTCGCAAACCGGGACAGAGCTACGCAAGCTGCAAAATGAAAGTTGTAATGCAGTAAAGCCACCCGACATTAATGTATGAAAACATTCTCTGGAAATGTAAGTTGCAAATCGGGATCAGGAAAATTAAGGGATTCGTATCGGGGAATCATGTATATTTCCAATACGGGTAGCTAAGAGTTAAGGCACGTTCAGTGTAGTACAGCGTTTTTTAAGATGTACCCTAGCGAACTAAGCCACCGACAAAACTGCAAGGAAGCAACAAACTAATCCTTTTTTCACATTTAACGAGTAAATGAGGCTCAAGTACACAGATGATTGTGGATTCTAGCATACCGATAATTAAACTTGCACATTTATCTAGTCCGTGGTTAATGAACAATTCTTCTGATATAATAATTAATTTCCACCTCACCTCTCTTAGCCAAAGGCCATCCGAGGTTTTTGATTATTAATATTCTATTCATTATAATCATTCTTTGCTACTTCCACTACCAAGGAATCTTATTGGGCTTGGGAGTCCTTTTGTTTTTTAGAGCGAGGGATGAAACAAATTTATTTAATTAATTTAAATTAAATTAATAAATTGAAATTGAAATCCATGTCAATTCATGACTTTAAAATATAAATTATTAAAATAAATTGTTTATAAATTCCTATATATCAATAACCTATAAATTTACCGAACGTCCCCCCTCTTTGATAATACCCGTAGTCATCGGGACCCCTAATCTTTATCTAGAGTCTTCGCCTTATTTTTCATTTCCTCTTCCACTTGTTTTATTCTTTTCTTGTTTCCTCACCTTCTTGTTCTTCTTTTTTCTTATAAATTCTTCTTCTTTAATTATCATATCAATGCTTCTGATAGAAGAAAATATAAATAATTGTTAATTTTTAGCGTTGAGCATGAGAAAACCTTGCACATACTAGACTAGCGAACCGGCCCGGCTTCGCCCGGTAACAGTTTAGTTTTTAGAGCGATACTTTGCATGACAAAAATGGTTACTGTGGGTCATCCTTAAAATATAAGCATATGCTATCGCGGACTTTTCTGTAGACCTTTTTGAGAGCTACAATTCTGTAGCACATTAATTTGATGTATCTCTTATGGTTTGGTCAGAGCAAGCCATGTAAGAGCCTTTTTACGACTTTATTACAAACGGTTCGACATTTCTCTACTATCCTTACATTAAATATAAATGTATTATAACTAAAACTTTTCGCAAGAAAATCTTTAAATTATGTTGAAAACCGCATCGAAATCCATTAAGCAGTTTAGACGTACTAAGCGAATACACAGACATACGCGGATAAGCGACTTTGTTTTATACTATTTATAAATACAGAAAGGTACGCTACAATGGGATCGTTGCCATGCGCACTGGGAGAATATGAAGTTTTAACGGAAGCATAAGTATTATATAACATTCTGTAATTGTTTTACACTGACTGGCGTTCACAAGTTTCTCGTACATTTTGTGGCAGGTTAAAATGTTTATAAAAGCAGAATGAACAGTTTCGAGGTACCGTGCGAGCGAAAACTGTAACTGTGTGAGACATTTCATAGGAGAAACTTCCAAGAATGACGCAGATATCTCGTGATTCTCGCCAACGTGATGCTGTTCGCAGAAGAAGGAAGAGGAAACCAAGATGTATGTTACCATCAAACCGTTACCTCCTACAAACCTGCCAGATGAACCAAGATGCATCGATTGTGTTTTACGGCGGAACTATTTAATGATTAATTTACCGGAGAAGATGGAAAGACAAGTAGCTATATAGACAGTGTGCAACAAAGTAAAATGGCAGTTTCGTAGAGGAAGCGCATTCGCTGAGCGGACACACAATGAGTGGAAGCACATTGACTCTGGCCCAAGAACTAAGTCACACTACTAAAGAATTAAATGCGTCAACGGAAACCTAAGTCTTGACATTATCACTAGCAGAGTCTTCGACTAATTTGAAAAGAAATTAACTTCTTTATTCCACCGTTCTGCTGTGTTTCGAGGGTTGCGTATTCAGAACAGATTTCAAACAGATTTCGTTCCAAAACATGGCGTGAAAACGTGCGTGCGAAAATATTCGTAAAATTACAGACCCTTCAATTTTTTATAAGTAACTGTTTTTCCGTAAATTTTACAAATCTTTGCGTGAATTCGTGTAACATCTTCGTAAATTTCCTAAAAGCTTTTTGAGTATTTCTGGCTTATAAATGGAGATTACAATAAAAATGGTTTTATTTTCGATTACGTGGGTTTTTACTATTGTATAAGAAATAAATATCAAATATTAAAAATGTTTTGTTTTCGAACGGGATTTGAACTCGAGTCAAAAAGTTTGGCATTTCGATACACTTGGCACACTGCTTCCCTATCACGACAGGAGATTGCAGTATTGACATTGAATTAATAAGTTAGTAAACCATGACAACTTTTGAGTTTCTAGTAATGTTTCAGTGTTAGAAGCGTAGCCAACTGTTGCAGTCGACTCAAAATACTTTTTGATGTTCGAGAGATCAGGTTCAAGTGGCGTCAATTTTCTGACCATCGCGCGCAATATTTTTTTTAGTAACAGCGGATAAGAAAACATCGTGTATCCTCGGCACTGTTCGTTCCCGACACCGAAGTTCTCGGAAATACGGGGAAGTTACGTATTTTGTACGTACTGAGCTAAGTTCCCGTTTTATGTCGTTTACGTAAGTTCGTTGCGCGTTTCCTTAAAAAAATTCCCGTGCAATATGGAAATTTGTAACGACGTAATGTATTTCTTCCGTTTGCAGCAAATATTAAGCAAGTATTTCTCCACTACAGCCGTTGACCGTTGTTAGAGCGCTGCGTTACAGCGATTCACCTCAATAACACGGAGCTAAAGCGCGACTGCAGCGCTTTGGCCGCTGAACGGGCCTAGCGATTCGGAGCTCATTTTAATGAACAAAAAGGGTACCATCGTGTTTAGTCGTTCTGTGCGTAATCCTAAGAAGCATACTTTGGACTGTGACTCACTCAGGAATAGTCTTTCAGAAACACTTTCGAGTACAAGACGACCTCGTTTTTACTGCAGAAATGTTAAACTGCTTCTATTGACCTCCATTTCAGGCTGTAACGTTTCATCATACAGACCACTAAAATAAGTGTACGAACGAGGCTCCGACAAATTTATCTTTATTATGCACCGTTAAGTGATATGCTCACCACTTCTCCTACATTGCACCTTTAAAAACTGCACTCCAGTTTATTGACCTTATGTTCCCTCGGAAAGGCAAAATATCTTCGAGGTAGGATGTCAGCTTAGAATATGGCCGTGTGACTGAAATGAATGCTAAGCATATTCAGTGCGGCTTCTGAGTAATCGGGAGCCGATTTGGTAGAGCCAAGGAAAAAACAATCCTACGGAAGCTTTTAAAGTATACGCAATAATTTTTTGTGTAAGGAGATGCGAATCTCCGTATAGTTATTCCTTACGTCGTGAATGTGCTTGGTGTGGTGCCGGATTTTACTATAAAAATCTGGTTTTTGGTAAGAGTAATTACTACAGAAACTTTTATAATAGTTGTAGCTTCGCTGAGCTGGTTATCTCAGTTACCGCCTCTCTTGTCCCAGGGTAACCCATGTCACACCCTCTTCAGAGGAGCAATGTTTTCATGTCCAAGGAAAACATGGTTTCTTATGACATCGTATTACTCTTCTTGTATTACGTGTGTCTATGCTTTCTCTAATAAAAATTGAAGGTATAATTCTTTACGATAATTTTCTTCTACAATATTTGTTAACATTAAAAATTTCTGAGGACATTTACACGTATTGTAACATGTGACAGTAAAGCGAAATACCAAATTTCACTAAAACTGGTTTAAACGTTTTTAAAAATCAATACATATATTCAAGAATAAAAATATGCAAACAGGGTGGTTCTAAAATCATGGGACAAACATTGAGGGGTGGTAGAGCTCACTAAAACAAACAATTATTATATAGGAATATATGGGCGGGAGTGACGCATTGAGGCACAAATAAAAAACATAACACATTAACGGAAACATAAAATGTTCATTAGCAGCATACTTAACAAGCGATTCTGTACACAAAATAATAAAAGAGTTGCTGGAAATGCATCCACCAACAGTCACGCATGCTTGGCGACCTGTACATATGGCGTGATTGGCTGACAATGGTGGCGTGCGTGAAATACCCGGCGTATTTGAATCTGTTCGCCAACCAGTCCACTGACGCTACCAAGCTTGCATTACTGTCGGTGGTAGCAATTTTGAGCAATTATTACAAACATTGCTGTAAAATGGCATTTAGCGGCGACGTTGTAAATAAACAATGTGTTGCATTTCATGTGTTATTTTTGTGTTTGTGCCTCAACGCGTCACTCCCACCCATATATTCCTATACAATAATTTTTTGTTTTAGTGAGCTCTACCACCCCTCAATGTTGTCCCATGATTTTAGAATCAGCCTGTATATATATTCATACTAGTCATACGCACCTGCACGAATACATCCACAATATACAAAACAGGGTGACTGGCTCGTGGAACTCAGCGGGATAGTACATGGGTTAATGCATTTGGCAGCGCATCATAAATCTCTTCACTAGCACGGTCACGTGATGAATAATAAATTGATGAAGATCAAGGACAATCGGTAAATTATGTCTGGGTGAAGGTTTATGTGATGCACAGACGAATGATACGAACAGAAGTTTTTAAACAGTTATAGAATGGCAAAATGACACGTATTAGTCTTCTGAGAAGGGAAGAAGCAGGGCAGAGCTGACATAGAAATACAAGACTCAAAGGGGTTGGGTAAGAAGTCAAGTATGGTTACCAAAGCTTAAAATGTTTAAGAATGTAAAGCAGATAAACGGGGATAGGGGTTAGAATGGGAAGAATGCATAAAGTGAAAAGGGGATACCTCTAGTCAGAGAAGGGAAGAAGCCAAATAGAAAAGCGTTTATGCAAAATACTAAGAGTGTAGTTGAAAAATTTAAGGAATGACAAAAGTGTTTTATTGAAATGTGTGTGGCTGGGGTGGAAAAAAGGGGAGGGGCAAAGTAAATTAAGAAATAAAAATGAACTGGTGTTAGTATGGGCAGGTGCATGTTAAATGATTTAAAGTGTTGTAACCGTTTTTGAATAGCATGCGTGTTTGTAGCAGCATGTAATGGGGAAAGCAGGAGGAGATGTAAAAGTTTATATGTTTATAGGGAATGCAAAATTATGGCATAGACTGCAAAAACATGATATAAAATGACGTAAGATGTACAAGCTTTGAGATATGAGCAAACATTTAAATAGAAACGTTGTTCCAGATTTTTGAGATTATAGCTCCAGTTCCAAATTTATAAGCCGTAGGTCACATGTGTAGAAATAGCATAGTGGCAAATGCGAGACATGAAAAAACGTGAACCGACCCTCGAATGGTATTTCAAACTCGTACGATTTTGGAAAGCGAGTCCTAAACTGCAGGGATAAAAGAGAAAATATGTGACAGGGATCAGTTTAAGTTTGGAGTCGTTAACCCATATAACCTCCTGTAACAATTTTGAAATAAGTCAAATGGCGTGAGAGTGGGAAAGGGCACATAAAAGAGGAAGAATAAAAAATACATGGTGTGCATTACTCATGGAAATTGAAACAATCAAGAACGAAACAGTAGTTTAAATGTGCCTGAGGTAGCAAAGGGGCATGCACGTTAAGGGGGCGGGGAAATGGAAACTGAGAGCAGAATCGTCATGAAAATTTGAGTGGTAAAATAGGGTGGAATACTTGACAAGTAGGAAGAAAATATCTTCAACATTTCTGGCATGACGAATGTATTTTCTTGTGATTCAGTAAAGCCGGACAAGCCTAGCGAACTGCAACGACGCGTTGGTATCCAGGCCAGGCGAACAATCCCAAACACATTACAACAATAACAGTTTATTAAACACATCAGCGAAGCGCCAGCCTTCTCCCGGCGGCGCGGTATTTGGGACAATTACGCCACCAGAAACTATATAATACTTGGCAACACTTTGTACGGGGTCTGTCAGTCTCTCTGTCTCTAGACCCACGCTGAGATGAAGCCATCAACATGCATCTTGGCGTGCCGCTCGTCGCTTTCCGACAAAACACTCAGCCTACGGTGACGATATCATTCAGGTTGGAATTATCTTGAAATTGATTATGACCTGCTTCGCCAATAGCTTATATTTACGGCTAATCCTAGAAATTGTATTAAATATCTGTTCTGTCTTCATAATTAACTTCAGTTCTTTCTTCATAATAGCAGAAATCCTTCAAAGTCCTTGGTACAAAATATTAAAAACAAAAGAGTATGTAAAAGGGGCCGGTGTAAGGGAGGTGGGATTGAGTTGTCACGGAAATAGTGGCAGTTAAGTAGGGTGCGGTAAATCAGAGGCATGAGGGCCACTTCCAGAACGGCAAAGAGCCGTGCATAAACGTGTTACTGAAGAGGGAGTGTTGGTATGTCTGGTGCGGAAAAGAAGTTGTCAAATACGGTAGAGTACATAAATAATACATAGGTTGTAGCTGCGATGGTTTAGAAGTAACAATTGACTACGTGGAAATAAGGCAGGGGGGTGGATATGGTATAGGAGGAATCACAGCATAAAGTAAGTACTAAACTATTTGTTGTAGTGTGTAGTGGATGGTACACGCAAAAAAATTAATGTGCAAAACCGCAGTAGTTATGAGCAACATGTACGGTCGTGGTAGTGTTTTAATGGAGTGTGATGTTGGTTGATGTGTGTCTGTATTCTGAAAATGAAATTTAAAAAAAGGACGACCCAGGGCGTTATTTGTTGAGGAATGGCCTAGAAGGAACTGTTATTTCGGCGGGTAACAACAATTTGAATTTTCAAAAAGAAACTAAAGAAAAGGGAACTTTGATGAAGAGGGAAGGGGGGAGGGGAGGTCAAAAGGAAGGATGGGAATAGTTATCATTTTCGGTGTGCGTTGTCAATGACCCCGAAATTTAATTGAAGAAATACGAAAATTGACACTTTTTCAAGACTGGGAGATAAATAAATGGCATGCACAAGACTATACAAAGAGATTTAAAAGTCAAGTGGGAATACCATCTTGTTGAACGTAAAATATTTAAGGGACGTGATAAAAGACGGTTGTGAAAAGGAAAATTCGTCTGTAAAGAGCTGACTTTTTACTTGCAGCGCTACGATTTCCCACGATCTTTCCATTTGCCGTATTAAAAAGCAGAAGGAAATTATTCATTAAAAGACGTAAGTTGGTTTTGAGACGGGCAGTATTTTTCTTTCACCACGCGATGGGATTGCGGACCGACTCTCCGCGGTTTTTTTTACAAGAGAACCCGTTGCGCTAATAGTTTCAGGGCGACTGCATCTTGGCGAACAATCAAGCCCCCGGCTCGTACGCCCGAGGGCCCGCCTTCAAGCCCGCTCGCAGCAGGGCGGGACTAAACCAGCGAAGATGTCTTCGTTGGAAACTTCCCCCGAGCAGGCCAGGCGCAGGCAAAGGCGCGACTTGGCCTGGGCGACATGTCTTTTTTTTTCTAACTACTCTAAAACTAAGTGCTATATGAGCCAGCGGTAGGGACGGGAGTTAAGTGCGTCTCAGGACTAAGCCCCATACGCCTACAAGAAAGGGAGAATCATGCAAGGAGACATGCATCATGGCAAAGAGGGATTGGGCTGCCATGCCCCTAAGTGTACTTATAGCTAAAACTATAATTAGAAGAGAAAGGGAAAAACCGGCATAGTCACCGTAAAAGCCCTTTCTACAGGAAAGAATTAAAAAATTGTTTCATGCATTATCATGTTAAACAGAAAATACTACAGGAGACAGAGGATAGGAATCATGCTCTTTATTATGATAGGAAAGAGTGCTAGTAGAGAGGGGGTGGGTCAACTTTCTTTCGTTTGGCGCTGGTTTAACCAGAGTGACACTTGCGCATCACTCTGGTGGGGGGAGAGCGCAATTGGGCAGGTCCCCCCGAGTTCGGATCCCTAGACATGTCTTCAACCTGAGCTCTCACTCGGTAGTTCCCCGGCGGCCAGCTTGTGTCACGTGCATTCCAGCTTCAGCCTGCGCGAGCTTGCTATGTTTACAACAATGGCATATAAAGCAGGGCACGTGCTTGCTGGTAGTGTGATTCATTTCCTGCCGAGGTTAGGAAAACATAAGAGAAACTACCTAGAACGAGAATTTTGAAAAGTTTATCAGAATTGATTTACTTATTTTTGTATGTTGAGTATTTACAAAATAAATGTATTGCAAAAATACCGAGATTACTATCTTTGTTATTTTATTTTCGCGACTTTTTAATGTACTAACGTCTCGTTCACAGAGCACCAGAGACGGAAATATTTTGTCGGATATTTAGGAGATAGAAGACATATTCCACAGCCTCCATTAACAAACCCTTGCGGCATACGCTTCAAGTGATTTCAGATAAGCATGGAAAACAAAAGTCAGGATGGCCGGAACGGGAATCGAACCTGGGTCGCCATGTATGCAAGGTCAGTTCGCTCGGTTGTACATGTTTTCAAAAGGCAAGAACCTAGATGTGTCTCTATTAGAGTCCTTCAGTATTAGAAATTTTATTAGTATGCACGTACACTTCTGAATGAAGAGAACGCAGAACTCCGAAGAAGACATCGAAATTTTACGGAACTAGTTATACAAGGCGAGATTTATCCTTTTTAAACAAGGATAAGCACTCAAACAAATTACATGAAGAAAATTTTTCGTGAACTTTTTGAGTTATGGATATAGGGTAGTGATATACTTTCTACCGCAATTCGGTGTATACTGAATGCCAGAAAGTAAAGAAACTGTAATTTATTAGTGTCAGACAGTTCGTACTTGAATATAATTTACTTGTCAAGGTGGACAGGTTCTGGTAAATTTAAAATACGAATACTCAGAGAAGGAGCGTATCCATGTTTGTTGTTTGGGAATGGCACAGTCTGTGAATTATCAAGAGGAAAAATTCGCTCATATATATTTAAATTAAAGGTCAGTAAAATTAAGTAAGCTTACTTTTAGCAGACATTAGTGTAATTTTTTTTTATCATATAATCCTGATAAACTAGATTCAGAACCACCAACAATTGAAGAATTACAAAAAGTCATTTCAGAATATAAAAATTATAAAGCATCGGGAGAAAATCAAATAGTAGCCGAACTCTGGAAAATAGCTGATAAAAATGCTATTAAATCTCTTCAATATGTCTTCAATAAAATTTGGGAAGAGGATGAAACACCAGTAGAGTGGAAAACAGCCCTCATCTACCCTCTTCACAAAAAGGGCTGCAAGGCGGACCCAAACAACTACAGAGGCATATCATTGTTGGATGTAACCTACAAAATTCTTTCAAAAGTCCTTTTAAATAGAGCTGAGCCACAATTGGACCCAAAACTGGGGAGTACCAGGGAGGGTTCAGAAAAGGTAGATCATGCTCTGAAAAAATACTAAACCTCAAAAACATTATGGCATACCAAAAATCGAAGACAAAAACATGTGTAATTTCCTTCATTGATTTCAAGAAAGCATATGACTCGATTGATAGAGAATCACTAATATCAGTAATAGAAGAACTGGGTTTGGATAAGAAAACAACTAACATAATAAAAGCCACTATTACAAACACATTTTCAAAAGTTAAATTCATGGGTGAAGTATCGGACCCATTTGAAATAAAAACAGGAGTAAGGCAAGGGGATGGACTTTCTCCATCATTGTTTAATTGTGCACTTGAGAAAGTAGTCAGAGAATGGAACAAAAATATAAAAAGTGGAATAAGACTGGGTTGCAAAAAGAAGAATCTCAAAATCAATTGCATTGCCTTTGCGGATGATATGGCTCTTATTGCTGAAACAATGGAGGAAGCAAAACAACAAATCCTTGAACTAAAAAAACAAGCAGCTAAAATAGGTCTTACTATTTCCTTTGAAAAAACTAAAATCATGACAAACATCAAACACCCAAATAAATACTTAAAAGTCCAAGAAGAGAAAATAGAAATAGTGAAAGAATTTAAATATCTGGGGGAATGGATTAGTTGGAATGCAGCAGAACGCAAGGCAATAGAATCCAGAAAAAATAAGATGGAGTTGGCCTTCCAATTGACAAGAGAGACATACAACAAGAAATCTCTTTCATGGGGGTCCAAAATTAAACATTACAAAACAGTGGTCAAGCCAGAAGCATTGTATGCAGCAGAAACTCTAACCTTGAATCGCATAGGTCAGTTGGAACAATTAGAAATAAAAGAAAGAAAAATTTTAAGAAAGATCATAGGAACAAAATTTCAGGACAATAATATAGTATACGTCAAGAATGAAACGCTATACAAGAAAATTGAAAAACTCTCAGATACTATGCGCAAAAGGACACTAAAGTTTTACGGACATCTTCTCAGAATGAATTATAATAGATTAGCTAAACACATTTTTGATTTCTTCCGTAACCGCAAAACGAAGCCTAATTGGTTCACAGAAATTGAAAAAGACCTAAGAGAATTAAAAATTACAGAAAAGTCATTACTTGATAGAACAGTACAGATAAAATTTAAAGACGAAGGGATAAGGTTCCAAGAAAAATCTAAAATAAGGTCGAAACCCATCATCTCAGATGAGGAGAGAAGAAGAAGATATGAAAGAATGAAGAAGTACTGGGTGCAAAGGAAGGAGCAACACTCAAAGGAATGACTGTTTCATCGTACCCCAAAGAGGGTGAAACGAATATAATAATAATAAGAAACTAATATTGCAAAATCTAAACAATTATAAACTCCAAATACCCAAAGGTTTTTTTGTCATTATAATACAGTAATTAAATGTTATAATATATACAGTGGCTTTCTTTCGTGGAACAAAAACCGAACGGGCGACTTGTTGGGTACACACGAAGTCCCGCACTATTCCTAGGGTCAGTTAACGGAGTTTTCCCTACCTTGAGACCTTTCGAATATGGAGTCATGAAGCGGGGGGGAGGGGGGCTCTTTTGCGGAGGGAAGCTAATTGAAGAAAAACGCAGCTTATCTTGGCAGCCTTCCATCATTCCTAAAAGCTTTACACGTTACAGATATTTCAGTGTAGGTAGGAAATTTTATTATCAATTTATTTATTNCCTCGTTTCGCCACTGACTCAGAAACATCTGCAACGAATGCACGAGAGTCACGGCAGAGAGACACCCCCACCATCTTGGATATAATATTTAAAAACCAAGACTGTTAAGGCACAAGAAACATCTTAACAGTTATTTCGTAATCGACCATCTTTCTCTCCCGTTACTCGTTTCACATTTATAATTTTAATCAACGGTTCCCCCCATTATTTAATAATTTTCTATTCAACATGGGAAAATATGCACATGACTAAAACCGTACTAACCTAAACAATTATATTGAGTTGTCACGTCAAACTTCGATTTCTAATGTTTTGGTCATGAAGTTCGATTACGATTATTAGAGGCATGTGAATTTAGCGAAATTATTTGGCAAAAAACCAGACTCGAGAAACCTGTGTGTTCTCCAGCCTCTGCAGGTTGAAAATTGATTGCAGGTCCATTTCAACCCCATACCAGGTAGCGCGAGATTCAGATCTGGTTTCTATTGCATTTTATGTTATTAGCTCAATGCGATCAAGGGCGCGTGGAAAAAAATGCTATATAATTTTAAAAAAAAACACTGTGTATGCACATGCGATTGAAGTCTCGCTTGTCATAAATCGAATTCACAGAAAAATCTGTGTTTCTATCGATGATGTGTAAAAAAAATATCCATAACGGATGGGAGCCCTTAGCCTTTTATTTACCTCGTACTGCGGACTTAGTGAAAGATGTAGGCTCCGCCAAGCTTGCGCGTAGTCACGCAGACGGTGCGTAGCGGTCCCCCCCCCCCC
>NQII01003215.1:47299-81924 GCA_002778355.1 Clitarchus hookeri
CCCCGACTGTGATGAACTCTTGGCGCAGCTCGAGTACCTCTTGGTAAAGATTGCCATTTGGACCACCTCCGCAATTTTCATCTTTTCCCTCCTTGTTTCTCGAGAACAATAAAATCCACGGTAAGCCGCTTGGGCAAGCGTAATTCCCCTCCACTGGATTCGGAGAGAGGGAAAAAAATAGAGGGCGTTTCAGGGGGAGAAGGGGGGGGGCACCCTTTCCCCACGCCGAGGACCCCACGACAAATCCGCCTTGTAGCCGTAGTTAGGCGAGGCGCCACTGCGAGCCCATCCGGGCCCATCCGGACGAAACAAGGGGACGAAATCGGTCCCAAAACACGAGCGCAGGAACTCGTTACAGCATCGGGAAGGCTGGAAGGTGGGGGGATGGGGGGGGGATTGAGGACCGGAATTAAAATGCCCCCGTGGGATTGCAAAGGCACTCATTGAGCTCCGGGGCGCCTGTTCCGGAAAAGTTTTAATTGCACAAGACTTGGAATGGAATTATAGACGGAGCACGTCGGGTTGGAGGGAGAGAGAGAAAGAGAGAGAGAGAGAGAGAAAGCGAGAGAGAGAGAGAGAGGAACGTCCGGTGTGGTGCGCCTTCGGTGACACCGCGTCAGTGAGATTAACGTCTGTGTGCGAGCGTGCTCGCGCATAATATTTGGACACGTGTCCATAGGCTGTTCAAGACGAAGTGAGCATTTTCGAAAGCCCTGCATAAGATCTATTTGCATGCACATTGTGTATTATTCCGTCGTACGTAAAATCAGCATTGCCAAGGGCATCATTACTTTATTCATGCGTCGGTCAAGTGGCACTGTCAAATTATTACAAAAGCGAATATTTTATCAATCTGGTGATCCTTACACTTAATTATGCTTTTAAAAAACAAAGCGAAGATATAATATTAGTGTAGACAAATTTTAACGTGAAAGTTTTTAATTGAACGTTAAAATATGGAACTACTTTCCATCAGTCGTTACCGATTTTTACTGGGCACCTACCAGTAGGTGTTTCAGTTAAAATATATGCAAGTTGGGAAGTGGCATTTTTCAAAGGTTGATTTTGAAAGTGCACACTTTACCGTGAACGACCTTTATCAACCAACATTCAATAACTTGCCTTTTAAGTGCGTTCCGTATTAAAAAAGTCTCAGTCCTTCCAGTGAACACATATATCATTTTGGATTTGTGAAATTTACAGGAAAATCAATGGAATAATAAACTTGACTCCTTTCCTTACGCAGCCTATATAAGTTGTAAGCTGAATCCGACCAAATGTTACAAATGGCGTGGGGCGATTCCTTATGCAAAACGAAACAGAAAATATAACGCGACTTAAAGCCTAATGTTAATAAGGAGGGAGGTACGCACCCTTAATGCAAAATGTTTGAAAATGCGCTTAGTTAAAAAAAAAAAATAACAGTAAAGACTTGGTGTCGAAGAACACGTCCCAGTTGAATGTTTTTTAATGGCAAATATGAGTGTATTTGGTTGGTAACAACATCTTTGCGTGGGTCTACCCGTCATTAGTAGAATATGCGTTTTCGGGATGATAATGTTCGACACTGTGTGGCTGTGGGATTTAATATTATTTGTTGACATGTTATTAATAATAATTTTTAAATTAACATGCAAGGTTGCCGCGGTGTGACACACTAGAGCAGCACACGTTATTAACACCCATCGATACGTAATACCGAACATTGTCATTATGTCTTCTCCTACCTTACTACCGAGAAGGGTGGATTGTGTTACCTACATATACGAGGTGTGTTAAAAAAAGGTGACTTGTTATTTTGTGACTTAGTCTCGATAAATATTTATGTATTCATCAATACATATTTTGTCCCCTTCAAAGTAATCCCCCTCAGATATAACAAACACACTTGTGCCAGCGCTTTTTGGTCAATCCTCGAAGCACTTGTGATATGCGCATTTTGGTACGGCATTGAAGTCTCCCAGGTCTTTATCTCCTCAATCACGGCAAACCTCCGTCCTTTCATGGGTCTCTTCAGTTTTGGGAACAGGAACAAGTCGCAGGGTGCCACGTCCGGTGAATACGGTGGCTGAGACATGATTACGGTGGTGTTAATGCAGATTCTTTTATCCATTGTTTGCGACAGCAAAAAAATCGCCAAGCACACCGAAACACGTCTAATCTTTATATCTGTCACAAACAAAAAAAATGAAAAGTGGCTGATAATGTCAACATGTTGGGGAGATGTGTACCAACATAACAATAAAAACAATCTATAATCGAATGTACGTAGCCCTCGAAATTTCCAAAGTCACATTATTTTTTGAACACACCTCGTATGTTAATCGTGACCTTGGCCGAATGGATGGAAGACCGGAAATATTCATATTATGGAACTGCGCGTGCGTTAGCTTTAAATGCGGGTGGAAAGCTTTGCGGGAAACGTCATCCTCAGCACAGCCGTCTGAATAGAATACACGACCACCCAAGTACAGTACATACACGCCACCGCATACAAAACACGCTAGGTTACAGGCAGATCTGTATGTCAAATATTTATAACTACATATACTATATATATGTGCATTGGAAATTTTCCTTCTTGTTTCATTCGGAGTGGAATTCTGAGTGGAGTTTCATACAACCTAGGTTTAATTATAAATTAATCACCAGCATATTAAAATAAAATTAAATATGAACATACGTAATAGTTGTGCCGTGTTTAGTTTGTCCTCGCACAAACACGTATGCATAACTGCATTCCTTTGTACGGTTCGATGTCTTTGAAAAAAACGCCTGGACTTTAAAAACACAACTGATTAGTCACGTCACTTATATCTGTCTGGTATTAAAATTCTAGGAGTTTTAAAATGCATCCTTCACATTATAATTTTCTGCTTCGCGTTAAGCCTAATCAATAGATAAATAAAAGTCGAAGACATTAAATGTATCTGCTCTCCTGTGTCACCGTTTGGCCTAAGTACACTGTTCGCCTGCTGTAATGGTCGCACAGTTCTTGAAAACCGAGGTATCACATGTAACTACCACTAACATTAAATCATTTTCGTATATTATTTGTAACACGTGCAAGGCACGGGTAGAGTACAATACATTTCCACAAAAGAACTGACCTACATGTAGCGAGCAATCGCACATTGCAGCAAGATGTTATTTATACGTATTACTATCGTTATTGAAACACTGAAATTTTGCTCGAATGAAAACCAAACAAAAATTTTCTTTAGCAGTGTACAATTTTCCAGAATGCAAAAAGTCGATGACTATGACTTTTTTTAAGGCAGCAAATTACGGGCGAAGGAATGTTAAATCTCATTAAGTGATTTGCTCGGGTAGCGTGGCCTCCCTAATGAACGGAAATTTCATAACGATGAAGCAGAAATTCCAGGTTACGCAATCGACTAATTTCTAATACTCCTGCTTCGAGAAGGAGCGCAAAATCTGCGTCAAGGATTACCTCTGAAAGCCACTTTTGCAAGATGATGATGAGTTTAAATAATGGACGTATAACTTACATATAGGAAAAACTTACGGTACCTTCTTAGCAGCAAATCTTGAGTTAAAGTTTAATGGGAGACAGAATCACATCATTTTATTGGATTAATTGTTCGTTCAGAAAGGACGAGAAACAGTTTACCTGGATTCGCAGGAAGTGTATTTTATTAGCTTTTCACATACCGTCACAGTAAGATACTCTGAACTAAACGTCACTTTAAGTTTAGACTTTGAAATGATCTATGTCGTCAGCTACTCTTTGTTCATTCGCTGCACTTTAAAGACAAACTAGGCTCTTAAATCACGACTAAATCGTTATATTATTAAATATTCTTAAGTGGATCTTATTCTTATAGGCCGTGTCAGAAACGTCTGGGCCAATTGCGATAGCTACAAGTAAAGAAAAGTGTTTGGAAACTAGCTTACGATTAAATTAACTAGTCTTATACCCGGCCCTCTGTTTACAATAGAGAGAAGAATTTTATAACTTCCCAGAATAATGATTTAATATTACATTTAAACTATACAGGATGAGTATAAAAGAAAACCCCCAATTTTGAAGGTCTATGATATCAAAACCAAACAACCTACAACCTTGATTGACCAATCAAATGAACCATGGAACCGTGAAGTTTGTTTACCATACAGTCATAAATGTTAAATATGACCACCGCGGGCGGCCCGAATAACATCTGCACGATAATCAAACTCGTCCCACACTCTCGCGAACAGCTAGGTGCCAATGGGGTGGCGCACCATCCTGCTGGAGAATGAAGTCCCCCGCCGCCTCTTCTAACTGAGGAAACAACCACTCTGTAAGCATGTCCAAATAAGGGATTCCTCCAAAGGGAATGTGTTTTGCGCTGTATCCAAAGACACTGTTTTCGCTCCTTTCTTTGTTCACGAGCCCACTGTTACTGGAATCCCTTATTTGGGACGCAGTAGAATCGGAATGTTCAAAGTCCCTTCTTCCAAGTTAAAGTCTGTCGTGGACGAACCCATGTTGGCGGCAGCAGGTAACGTCACACATGGACGTTGGCATGGGCAAGCTTCACAGTTCGATGCAGGTTCCCCAGAATTGTTATGCATAGCGGTGTCAACACGGTGACTGCGGTACGACCTTCGACGTTTAGACGGGAGCTTTTGAGTAGAAGCCTCGCTGGTATTATGTATTTTGCCGACGTACGCAGACCTGTGTGGATCAGCCAGGGGCGTGAATTTCGGTGGTCCTAGGAGAAGGGTCGACATTGCCTCGGCTCGAAGTTGCTGCGAACCCCAGTACCTGGTCCACAGTTGCTGGAAGAGTCGTACCCGGTTTCATGAGATGAACCAGACAATTCATAGTGATACAGCAAGTTATTAACTGTTGAGTAGGCTCGTAATCACCCGGAGTCACTGAATATAACCAGTGGTTCCATCCATCACATTTGTCTTCGTTGGTATGTAGTGATCAAGACTCCCAGAATGAGTAGGTCATTTTAGAGTCGTCCAGATATGACAAGACGTACAGGTTCTCCGGATGAAATGGTGTCTTCTTGCTCCCACGGTGACTCGTGCTCGACTGGGCGACTAATTTATTTGCGGGTTAGATTAATTTACATAATTTTTTTTCCGCATTGTGGAATTGCCTTATCTATACATGCGACTGTGATCAAGTATCTTCGTATTTCACAGAGCCTAAGATCACGCATAGGTCTTGCAGCAGGTGTTCCCAGCAAATATTGAAGATCATTTTCCATCTACACCAGCACAAATTTGTATTTTTTTCCGACTCTGCATCGTGCGAAATCACGATTGCAAGCTCTTCTCAAACGGTAGCTGGCATGTCAAAAAATAATAATGTTTTCACTACTAGGTATATAAAACCGTGTTTATATCTCCTTGAAATGAGCATGCCACTCCAAAAGTAACTCTGCGTTTTTCGAAGCCCTCGCCAAAGAACTACGATACTACGGCCGTTTCTTTCCTCATTTTACGAAGGGAAGGACACCCTCGATCGTCCTGTACATCGATTATTTCCAATTCGTTTATGCAAAAATTACCCAGCCATTTTTTCTGCTCGGGCCCCGCCACATAATTCGTTCCTCGCGGGTACTGCATCAGCAAGTCGCTCAGCACGTTTCCCATCTGATGGTACGGAATCTTGCCTTCGCCCCAGCACAGTCCATTGTAGTACTTGGTGAAGCAGGCGATTGTTTTTTTTTTTTTTTGTCCGACAGTTTCCACGGATACGGAGACTGGAAGTTGTAGGTTTGAGTCACAACGTGACAATCCGTGACTACGATTTCCTGGAGCATGAAGTCATCTTGGGTCCATAAATCTTGCAAGTTGCAGTGCATTTTTACGACTGAAACGTTAAGTCCCCACTCCAGGTGTATTCACGTGCTTAGTTAACTACTGATAATTTTTATCATAATGGAAAAAAACAATCGTTCTGAACCATCCTGTCGTTGAGCATCAAGCAGTAGGGTATGGTATTCGCGGGCATGTTTTCCTTAGTGTTTATTTCGATGCAGCGATCAAACGTACAATTTTGCACGCGCTCGTTCTGCTTCGATGTTTCGAATACCAGAAAAGCTGCCATGTCTCGGAAAGTTTCGGGGTTCAGGATGGGATGCGCCTTGCATCCGTAGTAAGATGATTGGAATCGCAAATACATACAATATGGCTAAGTAAAACCTTCATGGCCGAACGTAGTGTTCAGGTTGATAGGATAGCTTTCGCTATTCAAAAATACCTTCACGTTTTCGACTTTGCAGTGGTTGAACGTAGACTTGTTGGCTCCGATACCATGATGTTTGTTCGTCTGAAGCGCCAGTGTGATGTAGCGCGGTATTTCTGTGCCGGAAGACGTTTTTTACGACACAGAGATTTCGCGTGGCGACGGACAGTGCCGGGCAGGTGACCAGGCTCCAACTTCTGAATTCTGTATAGATCACTTTTTCTTTCTTGGCATAATTCAACAGCTTGACACGTTCGCAGGTGCTTGGGGTCATGTGAGGGACAAGCCACTCTATGGTATCCAAAGTCACAGAGACGGGCTGAGTGTTTTCTCAAACTCCCAACACTGTATCCAAATGCAAGCAACTGTAAGCAGCGCCAGTTAATTTCAAGACATGCTTTAAAATGCGCATCATCAACAGACACTCTATCGCAAAGCTCTTGGCGCATTCCTTTTGTGTTGTCATCTGGGAAATAGCTACTTAAGTGCTGGTGTGGTGAACATCACTTTCAAATTCAGTTCCGTTTAGTTTTTATTCTCTAGCTGATGGAAAACATCTGCATTAACAACTTTCTCCGATATTGAAATTAATCTGACCTTTTAATAACAACTAATAGTTAAAAAATTTACTAAGGAATATATCTTTGTATATATTTTAAATTGCATTAATATTGGGGTGTTTCTTATTGTAAGGCACATACATCTTGCGCTCGTGCACTTGTGGACCTGAAGTCTTATTTGAATTGTAACTGTTCTCCCCTTTGTCTCTGAGACGCACATTGTACTTATCATTTTCAATCTAAATTGTACTTTGTGAAGAGAAATATTTACTTAAAATCTTACACAGTACTTTAACAGATTTGCATCTTACCGATTTCTGGAGGTAATATGCAACTAACCGAGCCCCAACGACGAGGCGCTACTTCCGGAATAATTCGTCTCTTCACCCCTGCTACTTCAATTCACTGGACAGGAAAAACTGTCAATTTTTTTCATAAGTTATTTCAGCTATGAAAACCGCCCGAAAGCTTGCATTTCACTATTCGCAGAAAAATTTACGTGCGATAGCTTGCAAAGACGAATTCTTTCCTACAGCAAACATGTGAATCCACTATACAAATTTCTATCGAAGAACTCAAATAGAACCGAATAGACCACAACTTATCAGTAACGTTTAAATTAAGTATTAATTAGAATAAATTAGTTTACTAGAATGTTGTGATGGCGTTAGTGTACTAGATCCGTGCGTGTATCTAAGACACGTTACGTTATTTTTATAAAAATGTGTAACTAAATCTTGTTTATGGTGGGGACACAACTATTTTGTGACAAAAGAACTGCTTTTCACTGATTACAAAACAAAAAAAATTTAGTATTACTAAAAAAAACTGTTCATTGGCCACTAAATAATTTTAAGCGAGCCATAAAAACATGGTATGGCGGGTGTCACAGTATTATTTTCACAATTCCTTTAAGGATCAATCTTACTTGCCACATTAGATTCTTTGGTGTTGGCTGATTACAGTTTTGAGAATAAACTGCAGACACGATACCCGAAATATATGCGTGTAATATGTAACATTACAATGGGCGTAAGAAACACATTCTATATTGTAAGAGAGTGAAGTGGTGTTAGTGTTTGGTGTGACGAGTAGATAGGTCGTGGAGATTGGTATTTGTGGTAACGATATATAGTGACACATTTACAAAAGACAGATAAACACTCATAGTAATATAATACTTGAAACACTGGACAAAACAGAATAAAGTACTCTGAAATAATCCCAAATATGTACTTTAAACAATTAAAACAAGAAGATTTATTAAATGAAAATATTAGTTTAAAATTAGAATTATATGAGTTGATAATGGAAGGTGTTGACTCTCTACAAAAAAAACACCTAAAATCTGTCTAATTTATGCTCAAAACCTGATAAGGAGTCTAATGGCTTGAAATTACCACCATCTTGCAAAATGTATTTAAGTTGGTGAAAATCTGGGAAATTAAAGAAACATCATAGTGCTGCTTTCTATCTGTTAAAATGAGTGTTACTGGTTAAAACTGCCTTTAATTATCACGTTTCTGAACCAAAACTTCACTTCACTAGTCCATATAAAATAATGTCACTCGTTTTGAAATTTCCAGAAAGGTAAATTAAAAATTTAAATTCCTTATTTCAAGTAATAATTTGTATGTTCGAAAAACTTCCCAGGGTTAATAAAAACTAATTGAATTGCTCCGGCGCTATCTCGAGTCCGTAGGGCGTCCGGAACACTATATCATATCAAAAATTTAATATGCAAAAATGAAATATTCCGCAAACTTCTGAAGAGTTTAGGAAACTTTCTAAACGATCCAACGGAAATTTTTTTGCAGTAGATGAGATGCCCCTCAGGCATCAAACAAGGGTTGGCGTCACCTTGTTTTAAGTCGGCGTCATCCTCATTAATATGGCGCCTGGAGCTAAGTGGCGCCTCGACGTCGGCGGCGGCTGGAACCACTAACAGATCCCTGGAATAACGCCCGCGCCCTCTGCTCAAACGGCGCGGCGTTCCTATCAATTAAACTGCTTCTGGGACCACACCAATATTATTTAATTGTGCTGCCGCCGAAGATTGACCAAATTCAATCCCGGCGGAATTAAATCGTGGCCGCCTCAATCAAATAGTCCCACCAGTAGCCCTATTTCCGGCAACTACTAATCGCGATAACAGAAAAACCAGAACTAACTTCGGGAAAAAAAAAAAAAAAAAAAAAAAAAATCACAAATCTAAAAACACAAGAAAAATAAAACACAGTTTAAATAAAACTGAAAAAAAGATAATTACACAAGAAACAAAAATTAAAACAAATTACAAAATAAAAATGTCTTTGAAAAACAAAATTTTTTAATTTTACGGTACAAATTACTGAAAATATTATAACTAGAAAATCGATGGGTGATTTACAATTACTATTAAGTAAATACGTTAATACATATAAAAATAATACTTGAGGTCATCAAAGAAATTATGTTAAAAAATATAAACACTACAAGAAAATTGAAAACAAAACAAAACTTTAAAAAAATATTTACAGAAAACATGGTCTTTAACGGAAAAACTTTATAATGCACTTATTACAATATTTCGTAAATCGTGACATAATTATACATTTAAAATTCAGATGTTAATAAGTAAATAATCTAATATAACGAGCGAAAAAGAATATCAAAAGGTTACAATTGAATAATACATAAAATCAACATTTAACAACTTGAAATTACTTCCGAATTTTATCTTAAATATAGATTGCAATACTAAAGTTTGGCCAAAGTTGTGAATACCAGAACACTACAAAAAAAATTCATTGCTCAAATTGAATTTGTATTGCCCTTTAGAATGAGCAGGGAATACAACTGAAGACAGACACAATATAAGCCTAGTTGATAATTTATACACAAGAAAATGAGATACAACCATATGATTTACGAACGAATTAATATAAGTAGCGCTTAAGCGATGATTGAGAGTTCAATTTAGCTCCAATACTTAATGAAATCTAGACCTCATTCCTATCACGAACCTGGATAACCCAGAAAATTGCAATATTATCATTATCAACAACAACAAACAATATCGGTGATGGACTATTAAAATTACCGATTTCTGCTCAGGATTTCTTGCTTTCTTTTTATATTTTCCCTAGTTGAATAAAATGCTTATTTCGTAGTGTTACGAACTAGCTTTTTAGCCATTCGTACGTGAAAGTTGCTGGGGGCGTAGCTAAATAATGAATCATCATTAGGTAGAGCACAACAGTAAAGATGAGGTTTATTAACATTAGGATTATACAATTACTATTTATGTTACTAGTGATCGGGGGAGCTTTAAATTGAATACCAAGATGATTATTCATTATATTTATCTCACGCCATTTTATTATAACCTAACTGGAAATTCATCACCTTGTTAATGTTGCCGGAGGCTGATTCTACGAGATGGTTAACGACGGCCGGACACACCCATCTCCCGTGGTCTTCTCTCTGCTCGGGTCGACGACAAAAAGCCGCTGTCTCGAGTGTTACGCCGGCCTATATCGGGTGCGTTGTTTTTGCAGCCCCGTTTACTGGCCGGTGGAGGGGGATTTCTGCAACTGTCTTCTTTCTGCTCGGTGGTGTTGCAATCACGCTCGTTTCCTGGTTTAATGTTTGAAGGTGTGATCAGGCAGGCCGTTCAGCTAAGGCCTGATCACACCGTGACAGTAGGCTTCCGAATTTCTTCTTAGTCGCATTTACCGTAAACCCAGCAATACAGAGTTCCTTCACATTGGTCTTCCAAGAACATATTCTGCATTCAAATTTTTGTACTCGCCTATGTTGTAGTTCTACAAACACGGATGTCATCCATGTAGTTCAATCAAATTCTTAATTTTGTTATTCTTCCATTTCTCATCGTTACCTGCCTTTTCCTTCCCTTGACCTAGGGGCAGCGGTGGCGAAGTGTCCAGGGCGCTCGCCTCCCGCCACGGCGATCCGGGTTCGATCCCCGGCGGGTTCACTCCCGGACTTTCGCATGTGGGAATCGTGCTGGACGATGCCCCTCGTCGGCGGGTTTTCTCGGGGTATTCCCGCTTCCCCCGCCCTTGCATTCCAGCGCCGCTCCATTCCAGTGCTTCACTTCTGTCATGCTGGGGGATGACGGTCACCTACGGGTCCCAGCTGGAAAGACCGTCACTCGGAGGGTGTCGCCTTGCCCTGGGTGGACTCCCCACACGACATTTATTAATTTTTCCCTTGACCTGATTTCACCATGTTTTTTTTTTTTGTGAGCAATAATCACTTCTAGAGAACACAAACCACGAATGCCACCGGAAGGAGCAACACGGCTAATGAAACGTCGCCCGGCCAGCTCCGACCCGCACGCGTGTTAGGGGTTCACTCGTGCTAATAAAACTAATACAACTCGCGCGCCGCTTCCAGCTGGGCGTCGACCAAGTTCGATAACTCGATTGAGCACGCCGGTCCAGCTGCCGGTCGTCGTGAACGAATTGAGGTCGACACCTGCGAGTCGAGCTGAAGAGCCGAGGTCAACAACGTGACATGTCACGCAAAAGTAATTTGAAAATATATATAAAAAAAAAAAATACTGCCTATGTACAGCAGTGTCCCTGGACGTTATACTTGTTACATGCCGAGAAGGAATTAAGTAATCTTTAGCCAAAAAATATTAGATTATTTAATTAATGCAAACAGTAGTAAATAATAAATAACATTCATTGACATACTCATTCTTCTGGACGAAATAATGATAATTGTTACAAAAGAAAATTATAAACGAATCATTAAAATGTTACAGTATATAGTTATTAAAAATAACATTGTTTTGTGAGCACGTTGACATACTGTCAATTTCAAAGTAAAGACGTATAATTTTATTAAAAATAACAAATATATTATTGACACTGTAAAGAAAATATAAGTTGGAATAACTATTTACTAGAACTACTCGTAATGAAATATGTGAGCATATTCCCGAAAACGTATTAATCAGCTTAGTTAATACGAAAAGGAAGACATACTATAGGTATATTGGAAATAACCTCACAATCCTGAGCATTGTGTGAAATACATTTGTGCGTATTGTATAATGAAGCAACCAAATACACACCTCACGCCATAAACAATTTTTAAAGCTTGGGTAAATAAAGTGGAATTTTTTAAACTGTGAGTGGCTGCACTAACATGAAAAACTGCTTACTGTAAAGAAAAATTACCCAAATATTACATTTCGCATATTATAAAATTTACTTAATTTTGTGGGTGAACACAATATTTAACCCGCTAACTATAACTGTCTACAAAAACATTTATGATGCTGTGACATGCAATAATACGACTTGTGTGTTACACATTGATAATTCATTATGCGAAAATTACAATACGTCTACACATTTTTAATATCAACATCTCAGTTAGTTAATGGTATCAGAAAATATCGAAATCAACAAGACTTGCTAGAGTGAGTCCCTTTAAAGCCAAGCATATGTCACAAAATAACACACGAAACAAAATGTACAATGTCTAACATTTTCCAATCACATCCATTCCAAGAATATGCCAAATTCCTGGATAGATATATCCCATGTACTACTTATATAATATCATTGTTTTGATAAAGGGTGTTTTTAAAATCTTGTATGGAATTTTTAATCTTTTGTTTAAATGTCCTCGCTTTTCTACGCGGCCAGTACTCTACAGTCTACAGTCAGTATCTTTAACTCAGTCACCAAACCTATTTCTTTCAAAAAGAGTTAATGCAACAACATGGTGTGCCAAATGGTTTATGGTTTGGAAGGAGAAACAAGAGGAGCGACATTCATCGTAGGCTACTTAGTTCGCTGCACGATAGCGTCTCGGGCAACATAAATGATTAGGCAGTTGCCTGGAATGTGGGCCAGGAATTTACCCCCAAAAAATGCTGGGAAACCTTCTATTAATTCGTTACTTCTTCAGCAATGTTCGTATTCAGTAAAAATATCAAGTGAAAACGAATAACAATACGTGTACGTGAGTGCATTTGCAAACGAGAGATACGGAAAAAAACAGACAGTCCGGATTGCCAATACTGCGGATATCTCGCTGAAACGAGTGCCAAAGCTCCCTTAACCCCGCAGTCATTGACTTTCAGTCATTGAAAATTTAACAGGGAACACCGCTTGTAGGCGGGTCTGTCGTCGGTTAGTAACTATTTTGTGCGTCGCCAAGGTAAATAAATACTTGAGTAGCGTATTCTAAGGAGAATGAAAAGTCGCATGCATCACTTGTTGCGCATGTGCACCTTCGATATTGCGAGCAGAAGACGAAGACCTCGTGAAATCTTTGATGACCCGTCATGGCGAGGTTGCCGAGGTGTCACATTCGGAGAGCGACATTCGGTAATCGAATTTCCAAAGAGCCATGAATGTGTGCGACGTTTTAACATGTCAGTTTACTTCTCATTGGCATGTAAGCCGCGTTATATTGGCTTAGCAGCCTGAATCTACTAAGAGAAACAACATACAAGGCCACTTTATCTTGATCACGTGTGAAGAGACAGGAATCTCAGGGTCGCAACATACGTGCGTAGCGGGGTAAATGGGAGAATACGGAAAGGAGGGGTTAGTAAATGGTAGCGACATTTAAATGTCACGTTATTATTTGGCATCACACTTAACACAAAGTTTCTATACCATCGTTTCACTTCTCCCACCGGTAGATACATGAAAACGCGTGTGTGGGACAAGCCCCGAAGAACTCTTAAACAAACATAAAACTTTAGAAATACAGTGACTTATAATTATAACTTGGCCAAATAGGTGGTTTACTTCGTACAAAGGTCAGCAGCCAACGAAATTACGGAACTGGGCTCAGATATGTAGAGGGCGCAGTGGTAAGTATTTGGACTCGCATTCGGGAGAACCTGGGTTTGAATTCCGGTCCCGCAACCCTTGGTTTCCCGAAATCACTCAAAGCGAGTGCTGGGATGGTTGTGTACTACGGGACAAAGTTGACTCCTTTCCCGTTCCCGCTTCTCTGAGCAACTTGCTTCGTCTCTAACGACCTTTCTGTCGACGAGACGTTGTACAAGATGTTTTCAAATATCACGTCGAAATTCAAACCACGGTATATATGGGCTAACATAAATAATAAAATCTTGTAGCAAAATATTTAGAACATTCATACAGTGTTTTTAAATTGAAATAGAAGTTCGCAAAACAGCGGCGGGAGTCTACAACTTCACGTCCCTGCGTGCACAGCAAGTTGCATATCCCGAAGGCGAACGGAACTGGCGCGTCGTGTGGTAATCGCCTGTACATAAGCCGTCATGAAATACGTGCAGCCTCTACATCGTCAATCTTGCTGTGTGTGGGTGTATGTGTGTGTGTTGATGTTGGGGTTGTTGTTGGGATTGTTGTGGTTGTTGGGATTGTTGTTGTTGGGATTGTTGTGGTTGTTGAGGTTGTTGCTGGGGTAGTTGTTGTTGGGATTGTTGATGTTGGGATTGTTTTTTGGGGTTGGGGTTGTTGTTGGGTTGTTGTTGTTGGGGTTGTTGTTGGAAATAAAATTCGAAAAAATACTGTAGCCTTTACTATTGCTAATCTCCCATTGCCCATATAATTACACACACGTGTCCTGACAAGCAACCTCTAGCGGCGCCCACGTACCTCGAGTTAACGGTGTCCCCTATGCCCAGGCGCTTTCCGCATAACGCGCCAGTTTCATTCGCCTTAGTGATATGCAACTTGCTGTGCACGCAGGTACGTGAAGTTGTAGTCCCCCGGCGCTTTTTTACTAACTCCAATTTAAATTTACAAAATACTATGTAAATGTTCTGAATATTTTGCTACAATATTTTATTATTTATGTTAGCCCATAGATAACGTGGTTTGAATTTTAATAATGTTGTTTAAAATCACCTTGTATTGACACACACCCATCCATCCTTTGGCATTTCTGGCAGTGGTTTGTGTCAGCGGCGGAACTCTCGTTGGTTCTACACACAGCTCTTCATGTTTTCCCTATTCTAATTTTTTTTTCAATTTCGTTTACTTGCGAGAGGGTTCTGTTCGAGAGCCCAATTTATTTCACGTTTATATAGGTATGTATATATATGACCTCGTCTTGGATGGCAGAAAATTCTGGGAATAGGTGAGTGGGAAAGAGAGGGACGTGTAGGACGATGGGCGGAATACTGCCTAGGGGTGGTTAAGACTTACGAGGGGGAGAAAAAAGAAAAGAGACTACCATAAAAAAGGAAGGAAAGAGATGGAATTGCTGAACACATGCGCTTACTCTTCTTGCCGTATCTCGAGAATTCATTGTCGTCAATCGATAGCGAATTTTAAACTGATGTACGTACTTAGGTTAGAAAATGTACATTAAAGAGATGTGCTAGAATACGACGGAGGTCATTTTTGCTGATATTATCGCCTTGTCATGCAATACTAATGAAATTAGAAACTAAGAAACATTTTGTTTGCTTTTAAAATTATTTTACCTTCACCATTCCCTGTGTATTAATATTAGGAATAGGTGAAGAAATCTTTGGCTCACTAATGAAGTTTTAATCCAGTCCTTAATCCTGCTGAAACGTTTCTCTGCAGAATTGTGGATCTTGTACGATTCTACCATATTTCATGCAAGGAAATGCTGTAACCTCCAATCCCAGTAGCAACAACGTTAACCCAAAGTCTGATGCTTGGTTAGCAAATTTGGAAATATACTGTGTTTGAAATATAATAATAAATTTTACTCTGGGCCATTGTTATTTTACAACCAACACCCAATATTAATTTTTTTTGGGGAGTTTCTATTTAAAATAAGCTTAGATCCAGGAAAATAAATTAAACTTTCCAAGGAAACCAACTATTTTGTCGTTCTTATTTTTCTGCCCTAAACAAATATTTGGGTGGTACAACAAAAAAAAATTGTTTTGCCCTACGTGCAACATACAGTTTCGGTTAATATAAAAAATGTGGAAGCCCGACCGATAGTCGATCCTAGACCGCTAGCAACCTCAGCTAAAGTGGCTACCGNGGGGGGGGGGGGTTCTTGTGAATATATAACACTGCAACTGCTGAATAACGTGTTTAAATAAGTATTTGTAATTTTAACAGCTTTATTTTTCATTTTCCAGTTGAACCTGTTTTATTAGAATGTTTATACCATCAAGCATCGGTAAATGCGCATGCAAACACTGTTACTATCCTAATTGTCACCAAAAATAAAAACCATTTCTAGAGCTGTATTTTCGAACAAAGCCAATCAAATGAGCGGCCAAACAAATACGTACAGTTGATTCAACAAAATATTTTTTTGTCTATTTAATTTATTTTGGCCCGCTACAAAGGTTTTGTTTATAAAATACGTATTTTGCTTGACGAACAAAATTAACTTTGTTGCTTTTTAAGTTTTGTTCACCCAAAAAAATACTTTGTTGGAGCTACTTAATATATTTATGGCCCTGTACAAATATGTATCTTGTTGGCCTTTCTCACAGCGAGGCCTTGAACGCAGCTCAGTGGAGTTTTGCAGCGATGCGGTTATGTTGGGTCAGAACTGCATCCTGACGCACATGTTTGAAGTTCCATTTACGGCGTGTTTGCCCGCCTGCCTCCACTGCACCAAAGACCCAGCGTCTTGTATCCCTCTCTATGTTCTATCTGCACATCGCAAGTCGTCAGTTGTCTCCGTATCAGTATTTAATTAGCTCATCGTATAAAGTGAAGCCCGTACTCATAATACATTTTTCTAATACACAATCTTGCGATCTTGACATAAAAGCAAAATTTTTATTAAATTTCTGTGTCTCTTATCAACACCCCTGATAATCATTATTGGCTACACGTCAAGGTTACTTTTGAACAGTGAACGCACGCTCGTGCATTACCCGGATTTTAACGCAGGACCTCTCGCACCGAAAGCCAACGTATAACCAACTACGTCATGGCAGTTGGTTCGGCTGATAGGACAAGAAAAAGTGTAATAAAGTGACGGGCTGTTACTTCCAGTAAATATACCTGGAGAGGCTATTGTTTACGCTCTCTGATGTAAACCCAAGTTCTCTACCGATTGATGCGAGGCAGTTGGTTGGAGGTTAGTTAATTTGTGCAATTTAGTATTGAATGACTTTTTTCTAGCAAATTTCGCTTGCATCTCATGCGTTGCCTTGCAATACCGTGACTTTTCGAGCAAGTAACTCTCATTCATTCTTAGCGTCAGGAGTCTAGGCCTGGGCGCTCACGTCAGCTGCAGCGGTCAGCCAATTTGAATCACTGATTCACCACCAAGACGACTGCTTCATTCTCCGACTGCCCCCCTCCCCCCTCTGTCGCTAGATGGCGCAGACCTACGTCAACCCAGGGGTGCGACGGAACGAACAAGTTAAACCTACTTCTAGTCGGCCGTTTTCACTAAGGCCATTGGAAGTTTACACGTTATTCTCGAATCCTTCTACCAAATTCGGATCTTCCTACTACCAACACATTATTATCGGCATCTCAAGTAGCGCTGCAGTGCGAAGTAGATTGAGGGAGGCCATGATGTATTTGCGACTGGTAGATATTGAGGTTCGGAGATGACAATCGGCAAGTCAAGTACTTATTTGCGCCCTTCATACGAACTTCTGCAAAAATCAAATATACGAGAAAATAAAGAAACACGAGGNCCTTCATACGAACTTCTGCAAAAATCAAATATACGAGAAAATAAAGAAAGGGTAATGTAGTAATTAAAAAAGGCTACTTTTTAAAGTAATTATTTTATGCCCGTGAAGCTATTGAGTCGGTACTTCACCAAGTCGAAATGCCGGACTGTTTACCCGTGTGGGTTTGCGCCATCAGTTTGAAAACAAATATTAACTTAGGTACATCGTTCTGGAAGTAACGCAATGGTAATGAATTTGCATACATTTATTAAATGCCTTTGATAGTGTGTAAAACAAGGCAGGTTCATGTTCAAAAATTTAATGTGTTAGATATAATGCGAGTTTTATAAAATCTTGAAGAAAAATGGGGGGATGTGGAATTGTAAGAAATGAGTATTATAAATTCCGAGAGGTAGGGGACTGTAAGACATTAAAACGTGATAAATATTTACCACGTTGCTCTTAATTGTAATATTTGTAAATAAGTAAAATATCGGGAATGAAAAAATATTTGCAACCTCCATAATGCCAAAACTTTTTGAAAGAGTGAACATTTTGAAATATGGTAACTACCAATTATAAAAGGCTACTGTATTTTATTTTGCGATTTCAGCAGTATTATTTTATACTACCCGATCCGTGCGGTTTTATTACCTAAAAGCAGTTATATTGTATTTTGCGAGTGATAATTAGAATTTTATAATTTTTAAATATATAAAGGTCGTTAATGTTGAACTGAGCACTTTTGAAATCACTGCCAATGATCTACTTGTATACACGTTGTGTATTCATCCGCTTTATCTAAAATTAACACTGCCTAGGGCCTCACCACTTTATTCATGCATCCGCCAAGTGAAACTGTGAAATTATTAGAAAATTGAATATTTTACAAATCCGCTCATTCTTAGACTTGAATGCATAAAAACAGTCGAAAGAATTAATTAAATGTATAACAAATGGTTACCTAACATTTTAATTTGACGTTAAGACATGGAACTACTTCTCCTCCATTGTTACCAGCTTTACTGGGCGCATTTCTCTCAGTGCGCCAGTTCAAATGTATGCAGGTAGGAGCAGTGACGTTTTTATAAGGTTGATTTCAAAAGTGCTCACTTTATCATGAACAGCCTTCATCAGTCATTATTGTTGGAGTTTTGTGGTATCAGAAAAAAGTTACAGAATATATTTAAGAAAACAAATTTGGCTTTATTCGTTAAGGTTTACACGTACATCCAAAACCTATGAAAAATATAGTTATGAATGTTGCTGTTGGGGTCCTGAGAGTTAGTTCCTGAACATCAACAGAGGATCTACTTGTTCTGAAGGTGGGTGGTTGGATTTATGGGGTTTGGGAGAAGGAGAGGGGGACTCAGCGTGCTCCCATTCGAAGCCTATCTCATGGTGTAAAACACTCAGGCAAAAAAGTATCCGTTGAAACCGCACAAACGTTTTGAAACTGCATGGTCCAACGCCTGTCAGCGATGCAACTTGTGTTGTTTAATCTGATCAGGCTGGCTTTTGGGCGTGGTCTTGCGTGTGCGTGAAGAGTGGCGATGTTGACCACACGCCACATCGAATATGACTGTTTTCCGATGCACCTGTGCTGCGCAAGACTGGCGGTGTGCGCGCGAGTATGCACAGGCAATGCGGGGCTATGCTAGTCCTCGCCGACATGCAGACAGCGGATGGATTGGTAGAGCAGCAGACCCGCGAACCGAATTGCACTCCCCAAGCTGAGGCCTTGACTTGACACGTCAGGCTGATCTCGGGGTGACGGAGCTCCTACGAAGGGATTGACTGGCGTCCTGGAGGAGTTGGACTGTCCTGGGTGAAAACTCAGTGTGCATGTCTGAAAATTGTGGCTTCGGCCATGCTGATCAAGGGTTGGACTCTGGGTGGCATTGGTTGAACCTTCTGCTTGGAAGGAGATCTAGAGATGGGTACTTGCCTGGAGGGCTGGCTCTGCATGTATGTGACGGGTCGGTAGCCGCTGCCGTGGAAAGCAAGCGTGCCGGCTCCCTCAGGGTTAGTTTCGAAGGGTTGGTGCTCGCTAACGAAGGGTCGATGGTCTGGTCCGCCTAGTAAGAGGACTCGTTTACGAAGCGTTTTCGTAGAGGTGGATAGTCCTCGGCCCCATCAAGGTGGCACGTACGGATTCAACTCCGTACTCTGCTGTTGACAGGTGAGGTGGAACCACCCTCTGGTGGAGAACATCCACCCACTGCGATTGGAAAGGGCGTGATCTCTTTCTATTCACAGCATTCAACTGCTGTCAATTAGAGCTCTGACCAATCTCAAACATTTTATGGTACGTGGACGAATGTCTGGGAGAGTGCACACACATTTACAGCCTGATGTGAGAATTTACAGCCTGAAGTGGCCCTTAACAAGCCTGATTGTTTATGGAAATCCTGAGGTGCACTCTCCGCTATACTGCTCAGAAAGGTGTCTCCTGTTATACCCTATGGGCTCAGGTACAAGAGGAGCAGCTGTGGTCAAACCCGCGACACTCGGTGTCGAGAACATGTACCTCGGTACGCGGACGGGTTTCCGCAACGCCCTCGTCGAGGCCACCCAATTTTCCAACGACTTCGTAAGTGGCTTCGGGACAACATTCCGCTACAAAATATAAGGCAGAAAACCGTGTGTGGATTGCGAGTTCAACAGCAACGTGAGGTTCTAGAGGCCGTGGAGTGATGTGCCTTACACCAGCGAACGCCCAATACTAGTTCCCGAGGATAGTTTTACGACAGAGTGTCACATTCTCCACGAGCAGTTGCCACGGTGTCCCCTGCAGAGGTGCGCCGTTTAAAACAAAATGATTTATCGGGAAGACTTCAGTTTCGCACGTCGTTTACGAAACAGCGCGTCGCAACACCTGACACTCCGCGTTTGGTGTTGCTCGTTGACGGTGCAGCTTTCACGGTGGGATTGTAAATCAAAACAACCACTCGGCACGCATCTCGGCCGAGAGAAATTCGCAACCTACGTCTGCTCGTGCACATAAGATGACATCCTCATTCGACGATCGGCGTGTCAACATCGATGGTCATCTAAGCGGATCATATGTTACTACAGTTGAGCTGGCCGGGGCTACGTATCGTGCGGCATCGCCTGCATTACTGGAAGATGTACCACCTCTTGTTAGACATAGCACGATTTCCGGCATTGCTGGAAGATGTACCACTTTTTGTTAGACATTGCACGATTGCCTGCATTGCTGGAAGATGTACCACCTCTTGTTAGACATTGCACGATTTCCTGCATTGCTGGAAGATGTACCACCTCTTGTTAGACATATCACGATTGCCTGCATTGCTGGAAGATGTACCGCCTCTTGTTAGACATAGCACGATCGCCATCATTGCTGGAAGATGTACCACCTCTTGTTAGATATATCACGATCGCCTGCATTGCTGGAAGATGTACCACCTCTTTATAGACATAGCACGATTGCCTACATTTCNTCATTGCTGGAAGATGTACCACCTCTTGTTAGACATAAAGCTGGGTAATAGTACTATTGTGCCGTCGCACATAGCAAAACTACTCCGAGGACACACGCAAGCGTAACACTCGACAACAGGTGTCTTGGTCACGGTGGTCCCATCGAAAGGCCCGTGCATTCATCTGACGTACAAAAGAGAACAGATTTTTTTTCCTTCGGGTGGCATTAAGAAGTCAGGCGTGTGAAACTCCTGTGGAATGACACACACTCTTTGTTCCGGTGTCTGCGTCGTCAGCCAGAACTTGCTAGTAATATCTGACAGAAAACAATAATCCTTGCTGTGGGATTGCTAGCTGTGTTTGACGTCCAAGGTCACTTTTACTGTGACTGGTTCTGTTACATGAGTGGTTTTATGGATACTTGAGTTACGGGGAACTGATTTCAACTAATATATTTAATGAACTTGGTGAATGGTTATTGCTGTCGTTGGCGATTACCATTCTTTGCTCCAGTGTTTGCACCGGGCGCGCAGAACATAGATGTCGTTTAATGCCGAGCGGTGATGGAGCCGCGGTGGTGGAGTAGTCAGACTACTCGCCTCCCACCACGGCAAAACAGGTTCGCTTTCCGGCGGGGTCGCTTTCGGATTTTCGCATGTGGCAATCGTGCCGGGCGACGTCTCGTTGGTCGGAGGGTTTTCTCGGGGTTCTCCTGTTTTTTCCCGCCCTTGCCTTCCGGCATACACAATCTCGCTTCAATCTTATCGGTTCGCAAGACCTCGATCGTTAAGAACCGCCCAAATCTATTCACTTAACTTGAAGGAATCCCGATATTGAATTCGCAACACGGAAGCTGTCTTGAAAGTTTGTAAAACGTACGGAGAACGCACGCGGTTACTTCTTTATGAAACACCGCGGCGCATTTGACGCTTCAAACGATGTGGGAGAGGGGGGAGGGATGCTTCTCCGTGGAGGAAGCACATCCCCGCAGACAAAGGGAAGCCGTATTGAGCAAACGCTACGAGGGGGGTGGATGAGAGGGTGAGCGTTTTACTTGGCGAGAATACGAAAACAGCGGCGGGCAGGCAACCCCGTTTCCTCGTATAATTTCTCGTGGAATCACGGGGGCCGACCCCTACGTTCGGAAGACGACAGTCGTCGCCATTTAAATTCATCCCTCCCTTCCTCCCTCATTCCTTACTGTTGATGTTCGCCGCAGTTTGTAGCTTCCGCGAGCGATGCGAGGCTTCAATTTTTTTCCCCCCAGCTCCGTCTCTTCGCCCCACCTAACACCCTACCCTAGTTCCTTCTTCATTTCACCCGCACGTCTCTACCGTCTTTGAATGCGAACGAGGGAAGGTTTTACGTCACCCTTTCTCTTCTTCGCTCACCTTGCCACTCCTGTCCCACCTAATCTGCGGGGCCTTTCACCCGGAGTTTTCTAGTTCCTTTTCATTATCGCACCGTGCCCCCTCCCTCCCCCCTCCCTCGCTTCATCAACTGCGAGTCTAGCGTTTCGGAACGCACCTTTTGAAATCGCTAATATCGCGTCGAATCTGCTATAGGCTGTCCACGGTAAAGCGTGCACTTTTGAATCAAGCCTTTGAAAAATCACCCAATGTATGAAGTGATTGGTTGTTTCTTAAATATACCACTTATCGCAGTCTTTTTTTACTTCACTCAATATAAAAGTATCTTATTATTTTTTTGGTTACATTAAAATTTTTCTTATAAACTTTGTCTGTTAATTATAATATTTACTTCATTATTACCACCAATAAATCAGGGAGAAAATAGGTGTGTGGGTAGAACCTAGTAAGAAATTGTTCTCGTGCAAAATATCACTAAGCAGAGTGCGCATAAATACGGCGCGGGCTTCTGAAAAGTTTGAGGTAATAGTGAATGGCCTCTAATTTGGCAGCCAATTTGAAAAAAATAAAAGTAGTTCTCAACTCTTGACGTTGTTATGCGAGTGTTTAATGTTGAAATTTACCTCCACTGAAGGTAATAGCTCTTGTTTTATACAAATTCAAGTACGAATCTGCGTATTAGTAATACATTTACGTTCTTGGTAATACTAATAAGGTGACCAGATCCATGACAATGTTAATTTCTCATATGGCGAAAGGATACAAGAAGAGAATGGAAAGTAGATCCCGAGCAGGGCTTTTGAAGTGCTCGATTAACGGTGGACAGTCTATATCCGGTTGTTGCCACCGCAGCGGGAGAAGTATGGTTCCAAGCTCTAGTTCTCAACCCCGCACCCCCTTCCCCCCTCCCACCGTACATTCACTGCCTATTCTATACTCACTCTTCCTTTTGTAGATCTCCTCTTCCCTTAACCAACCCTTTGTCGCAAATGAGACCACTTCACTTGGACAAGGGGGCAGGGATGAGGGCGGACAAAGCACTCCACAGGAGCATTGCACGCTCGTGTTTGGTATTCCGTTTTTTTTTTTTTTCAATGTTCCTTCTCTGTTCTCCCCGNTTCCGTTTTTTTTTTTTTTTCAATGTTCCTTCTCTGTTCTCCCCGGGAAACGCGCGTGAGTTGAATATTGTTGGCAGTACTTAGAGCCTTTTCAGCATTCCTAGACGCTCCCCCCCTGTTTCTAACCGAAATAAAACAATCCCCTCATTTCCCGGGCCTACGATTGTATTATACTTCGGAAACCCCGCGGCCTTGTGAAGGGGTGATGGGGGGGGACGTTACAAATGTTAGCAGGGCTGCGCCTTTCGACTTCGTATTTATAAAAAAAAAGAACTCCGCGCTGAAAGAGGTTCCTCGCGAGCATGAACCACGGCACTCAGGAGCCATGTACTTAATTAAAGGCGAGCTGCGGATGAAAATAAAACTATTCGTGTACATTAAAATCCGGCGTGTTTCTACAGATGACTGGAATTATGTGTATCTTTAGTTTTAAAATGTATGTAACTCTTCATGTCCCGAGATGGGACTGCAGATACAGTAACTTCGATATTTTTCGTAAAGAATGTCTGTATATTTTTTAAGTACTTGCACTAGCGAAGTGCAAGCCTATTAGTCTAATTTGTAATTCTAATGTAATTTTAATGTTGCATTAATTTTATTATTTTTATGTTAAGTTCATTAATATAAAAGGCCTAAAAGAAAAACAAGTATTTTTAAAGTCTAATTCCTTGTACAAAATGTTATGAAGTGACTTGTTTGTATAATAAGTGTGTAGGTTGGTGTGCATGTGTATTGGCTCGTCAGTTTGTTTCTCAATTTTAAACACCGCTATCGCTGAATAAATTTCTATGAAATATTGCATCTGCATGTTTAGGAAATTTTTATTTAGTTTCTTGAAATTTAGAAGAAAAAAAATACTAGAAATCGTTCTTAGGCTCTTGCGTAGACAGCTCGAGATTACCGATAACAAAGAGTATCTTATTAATGTTGAATCGGTCAAGAAACAATTGGTAAAAATAAAAATAAGTTATAGAAGTTAGCGTGGTTTTAAATCTGATACGTAGCAGCCTGACTGTATGATAAAGTATAGACAAAACACAGACTGCGCTTAAAGTGGCTATAAATACATGAATACAAGAAATATCTGGATAATACCAATGTTCCACACATAATTAAAAATTATTGTTACATTGCGGAGTTCAAACTATATTGATTTTAAAGTGTATGCGAGTAACAAATTAAAAAAAATTGTTAACGCAAGTTTTAAAATATGTTAAAATGGCACGAGCTTTTAAGTAAAATGCACAGAACTTCTGCAACGTTATATGCTTTTACAACCGCAGCGTCTGTTGACAGGAAAAATAAAACAATGATATTAACTTTACGAATACAATAATGTATTGAATGACTACTCGGATAAATTTTTCAAGTCCTGGAGGATTCTTTAACATTATATTCCATCATTTAACGGGAAATTGGGGGTTTAAATTATTCAGAAAACTCTTTAAATGACGGACGCATTGGTTTTTTTAATAACCAACTTTCCGTGCCCTCTCCGTAACTCTGGTAATTAGTTTTTCTCTACTTCCGGTTTGAAAATAGATTACGAAAATAACATATTTATAACGTATTGTATAACCATTTCTTTAAGTGATGTATGTATTTAAAGTTTAATATGCAATCAATAAAACATCACAATGAAAACCTGCCAGGAAAATTAACTATCATAATTAATAAGAAAAGAGAGTTTTTCAAATTAAAAAAAAACTGTCAAGCTANAACCTGCCAGGAAAATTAACTATCATAATTAATAAGAAAAGAGAGTTTTTCAAATTAAAAAAAAACTGTCAAGCTGACCATTAAACACTGATGATCGTAGACAAAAATCTAATATATACAGACCATAGCAGAGAAAACATTAATACAGCAAAGAACATCAGAAAAAGAAAACCACTTTAATGGTGACGGGGAAAAATAACTCATAGGAACGAATCAAAATGAAAATAATGACAAGAATATATATTTTTGTANTTTAATGGTGACGGGGAAAAATAACTCATAGGAACGAATCAAAATGAAAATAATGACAAGAATATATATTTTTGTAAACTTCAGGGTACACATTTTAACTACGCTTTGTTGAAGTATCAGAGTATTGCCGCGAAATCATGCGAAACAGTTAGGTGGCTAGGTGATACTAGTATTTATGATTGTATGTACGAAACATAAGGAAGCATTATCCAGTAGCCACCAATTTTAAACAGTTCACTTTTAATAAGACGTTGAAACATTACACTATTCTAATAGCCGACTTCCAATATGTTAAATATAACCATATTTTGTTAAGAACTGTTGAAATTTTTGTTTTCAAAACTGCGGAGCACCCGTGTACAGTATTTATTCTCTAATTATGCTTTAAAATAAATTAACTTTGCTTCATAGGGGTAATACGGCCTAACGAATATTTCCATCCTGGGTCATCGTCACCCACAAAGCGAGGCCGACGAACGGCTGGCAAAGAAGCTCCCAAGCCGCCTTAAGAACAGAGTGATGTATTAACATAGAAGTAGTTAACTTAGATATACCACGTGGAAAGATGTAAGATAGAATTTTCCAAGTTATGTCAGTTGTAAGTCACGTGGTTTTAGCTTTTGAACTTCCTAACCCGTGTTTATGGCTTATAACATTTCTACGTTGTAAGTTTCTGCCGTGCGACTGTTCTGTGTTGTGTGTTTCTAAACTATTTGTGATCTTCTAAGTTATGTCACACTGTGTCGTGTGTTTCTAAGTTACAACGTTTCTTAGTTATGTGGTTCTCGCGTAGTACGAGTCTTAATTGTGCGTTCCTACTGTACAACTGTTCTAAGTCGGCGTGTTTCTACGATGTGATAGTTCCAATTGGTTACATTTAAAGTTGCATAACGCTCCGGGTTGTAATTTTACGAGTTACGACTACTCTTAGCTATGGTTTCCCAAGTAATGACGCTTCTAACTTACGGCCTTTTTTTCNGTAATTTTACGAGTTACGACTACTCTTAGCTATGGTTTCCCAAGTAATGACGCTTCTAACTTACGGCCTTTTTTTCCATAATTCCAAGTTACGTATGTTCTAGTTGCGGTTTTTCTAACTTATGCCTGATCCCGACCTACAAACTCCCCGGCTTTGGGAAACGAGGCTGTTTTAGCACATAGATTTGATTTTATATTCTTTTTATTTGCAACAAGGACACTTTACATAATGGAGTAATTACATGGACAGTAAGATAATAACAANATTTTATATTCTTTTTATTTGCAACAAGGACACTTTACATAATGGAGTAATTACATGGACAGTAAGATAATAACAAAACGCAGTACATCCCAGCGCTCAGCGTTCTTCAGCAGAAGTGACGGGTAACACCAATGTGTCTCACTGCCACTTCGTGCAGCGGGTTTTGTTCGCCAGAGCCCTAGGGTATTACAGGAGACACCGTTCATAGCTCTGACCTCAGGTTCAGGCCAATATAAAGAATATCATAAGTATGCGCACATATTTCCTTCCCACATACCCTCCGGAGTAGAAGTAGGTCGCGTCCCGCCACATCAAGCCCGCGGTGGCTCGGCATCCGGACTCGCGACCGCTTGCCCACGGATCTCTCAACGAGCCCGGGGAATCGATGAGTTCTTGCGGAGGCAGGCGCGCGCGCCGAATGCGGGGCCACTATATCAAAACCACCAGCACCGAGCCAATGGTCAATCCCATTGCATATTAAGAGCGNGACGGAGGCTGTCCGGCGGAGATGTATGGCCCTGCAGAAGAGGGCAGCTCTCGGCTCTCATGAGAGATATAAGGCCTTCTCTCGAGCCACTGGTCATTCCGGCCCGCTTGCCAACTGGCGCGGGCTTCGAGGCCACATTCATGCACGTAGCTATTTGCCAGATTAATATATATATACACTGAAGAGCCAAAAAAAAACTGGTATACCTGCCTAATATCGCGTAGGGCCCCCGCGAGCACGCAGAAGTGCCGCAAGACGACGTGGAATGGACTCGACTAATGTCTGAAGGTATGCAGGAGGCATTGAAATCTGCGCCAATTTGAGAAAGAGTTGCACGTCTGTCATGTTTAATGATTCTCGTCGTTCTTTCACGATCTTTTTCCGGCCGCAGCGATGTCGAAGATGTGATGTTTTACCCGGTTCCCGATATTCACGGTACACTCGTGAAAAGGTCGTACGCGAAAATCCAAATTTTATCGCTACCTCGGAGATGCTATATCCCATCTCTCGTGCGCCGACTATAACACCACGTACAAACTCACTTAAATCTTGATAACCTGCCATTGTAGCAGCAGTAACCGATCTAGCTGCCGACCGCATCGCGTTACTCTGATTGGTTCCATACTTCTGTTATTTGCATACGCACTCCTACACCAGTTTTTTTTTTTTTTTTTTTTNTGCGCGAGTGTGTTGAACGGGAAATTTTTAAGCAATATTTTGCACGTCGTCGTAACGGAGCGTCGATACTGGACGCGCACGCATGGAAGTGCATTTCAGAACAACTCGCAGGAATACATTCGTCTGCCGCAAATTTTGGACACAAAATGAACGAGGTGGCACGTGTAACTGATCAAAGCATCAAGTCCGTGAGATATCCGGAACTTTAAACACAACGCTTACGGCAGGCAGTTAAATAAGGCGTGTGACCACCCTTGACGATCACGCGTGCAGCGATTCTGGCACGTGACCTGCCGTGCAGATTCCGAATGTCTGTCCGGAGTACGGCATTCCACACTCGCTGTACTTCTTGCTGTAGCTGGGTGACGGTCGTGGTCGGGGCTGGGCTGGACGTCGGGCGCCCGTCCCATCGTGTCCCACGCAGGCGCGATGGAACTGAGGTCTGGAGACCTAGCAGGCCAGGGCGAACCCTTGCAGAGCATGCAGTGTTGCCCTGGTGACATGGGGACGCGCGTTATCGTGTTGGGAGAATGGTTACTGCAGTCTGTCGTGACATAGTCGCAGAACAGGATTGACAACGTCACTTGTGCACGACGCAATCCTCTGCCCGAAATGAATACCATGTGTGATCAAGATGCGCAGCTTATGCCCCCACCTACCCCCCTCACACAATAACTCCAGGTGCACTGGGGAAAAAAAAACAATTTTTTGGTGACCAAACAAATTTTGTTGGGGACAACAAAACTTTTTTGTCATTCCAGTCTTTAATGGGAACTACAAAATGACGTTTGTGGTCACCAATATATTCCGTGTGATTGTAGGCAGTAATGTGTTCGTTAGTCGAATCGAAAATGTTACGATGATATCAGCAATATCGGTTAGTGATGTTCACAAAGGTGTTTTGCGGTTTGCGGGCTTTTGTAGGTAGGTATAGTTTGACAATAATTAAACACTAAATTCAAAGTCTTCAAGAGTGGTATTCGAACCTTGGACTTGTCAACAACTAGTTCAGCGTGTTACCATTAAGCTACCTTGCTCGACGTTATTGCACTGTCTTCAGCATGTATATAACATAAATCTAATACGTGGCGCACATAAGACCTGCACACTTTACCTCATGGAAAGTTAATTTTCTGGAATCATTTACGTGTGGAACGAAGTGTAATTTCCTTTACACGAAGGGATGATATAATCTGTTCATAGTTACTTGAGAATATTTCTCATGAATTGGTTCGTAACCTGACGTAAAGAACCGAACACAGACAAATATGGCGTCGTGACCAGACAGAAGGTGGCCACTTCGAATATGTCAGAGCGCATGCGCAGAATAAAACTTTTTTTTTTTTTACTGTGGATAACATGAAAGCTGTTGCTGCCAACTAAATATTTCGTGGCAGCCAGTACATGTTTTTTTAATAAACAAATATGTTAGTGAGCACTAAATAGCTTTTGCAATAGGCAATCTACGTGTTATTGGGCACCACAATCTGTTTTTACCAATAACAAACTTTCGCCTTGGAAAGCATCAACCAAACAGTTTTTGTAGCCACTAACAATTTTTTTTAGTGTGTTGGAACTATATGGCGAGTGTGAATACACGATGGATTGCTCCGCTCACCCGCGCATCTCTAAGAACGCGAACAAGGGGGGAGGGAGGAAGGGTGGAAGGGGGAGGGCGACGGGTGGTGGTGGGGGGAAGAATAAATTTACGTATTAAGGTGTGTCTCTTATAATTATGCAAATACTAAAATAATTAATACCGATAAGTAAGGACCAGCAAAATTAGCGTTACCTTTTCGCCATCAACAGAAAATTTACAATAGTGTATATACAAGAGTCTGCGTCGTTTCTCCATTGGCTGCTGCCTAGAAGTTAAGTCACTCCCTTTCTGAGTGAACTGCACGTGATTGGGGCTCGCAACTGTGAACTGTTCATTTACTGGCGCACAAAGTTACCCAGGCATGTCAAATAAAGAATGGTACAATGACAAACGTATTGCAAAGGAAACTAGTTTTAAGTTTAAAATGTTCTCAAATAGTATCACGAATTTTGCAGGTCTCTAAAAATAAGTTATGTTGCAAGTCTGAACGGGCTGAGTTATTTATTTCACATTCGTTGACGAAATAGTTATATCTCAGTATTATAACCTCATGGGCTTGTAATGATAAAGTGAGTAAAAGAGTGTATATATACACGCATATACACATAGGCATATACAGGATGTCCCAGAACGCGCGTATAAGGACCACACCACGTGAATCCTGAACGAAATTGGAGAAGAAAATGTTAGTGGCAAAATGTCGTACCACGATGACATTTTCCATGCACAATGTGGCAACACAGCACGGAGTTGTTGGTCCCCTCTTAGACTCCACTGGTAATGACTACCTCTGTTCTGGCCATCATATTATGGGAGCGGGTTCAAATCCCGGCCAGTCCGAACATTTTAGCAACGTGTAGTTTACGTAACATATATATAAATATAAAATAACTACGTAACTAAGTAAAATCATTCTCTCTTATTAATTTTTATCGAAAGTGGTCTCTTTGGAACACTGGGCACCTGCCGGCGGAAATTTTCCCTGTGCCGAACTCTATAAGAAAACTCGTCTTGTTTCTAACCTGAGTAGGATTAACCTTACCTGTAGTAAGAAACAATCCTATCATTCAATTGGGGTGATTTCGGGTAACCATGGCAACCCTAAAGTAGCATGGCTGGACTGGAAATCGTGCCAGTATCCTCCCGAGTGAGTTCGAGTCCAGTTGTTTACCACTGCGCCCCCTCGCTCGGCGTGTACGGGGAGAATCCTTAGAAATGTGGGCTCTACGTGAGCTGTGAACGGGCGGACATTATCCAGCTGGAGAATCTCCCGTCGGAACCACGCCATCAAGTGGAACAGGTGAGGCCTGAGAATCTTGTGAATGCACCAATGGCACGGTGGTACCCTGGTCCCCATTACCGAATAGCAGTAATCTCAGGAGATCGCTCCCCTCAGTTCTGATGGCGTATCGCTGAACAGCGAAGTGCGGCCACTGACCTTCCACGTGCGATTTAGGTTGTCGTCCGTGTCCAGACGAAACACGGTAGTCTTCGCTGAAGAACACGCATAGCCATCTCTCAGCCGTCCACGACATGTAACAACGACAGAACTGCATACTATGCCACCCGTCAGGAGTCAGTGTAAAAAGTAAGTCAACAACGCAAAGTATTATCCTACAAATCGCCTCGCGATAGTGCAGGTGGAGAAAATATTCGCCAACGATGCTGCTACACTTCTCTAAAGGTGAAAAGATATATTTTTTTTTTTTGCTTGCGTTTGCAGCTGTCGGGCGCCGGAAATTTTTCCTTCTTCTGGTGGTCATTCTGCGTCGCGTACTTCATTTCCGGCGCGTGAGTATCTCTTGGTGTTCCCACTGCTGCCAACACAGTCACACGTGTCGGTCGCTACGGTCCAGACGGCGGACAATTCGACGGCAAGGCCTTTCTGCCGGCTTCCCGTAGTCCGCCCATGCGTCCTCTCTCAAACTCTGCAAGTTGTCGGCACTCGTGACGAATACGTCGCCAAAGCATGCTTGTTTTTACAATCGTTGTTACATCAACATTTTCTGAACCCCTAACGAAGTTACTCTTTCAGGCCATTCCTCCGCCTCGTGCGAACAAAGCTCAACCAAGTTTGGAAAACTTACACCAAAGGAATGGCCCACCGTATATGTGCACACTTTGTTTAGCAAGATTTAGAATGAAGACTGTTTCTTACTTGTCATTACCAACACGCCTGTTTTCTCCCTGTTTTTGTGCAAATTAATTATTAATTAAGTATCATAACTTACAGATAAAACGTACTTAAATGTCCAATTCAACCAAAAATAAAATGATTTTACGTCAACAGGAGCATAAAACGTTTGTGGTGCAGGACATATTCAGGAAACATCCAAAGACGTCATACACATGGTTATGTTTTAATGGTTTGATTCAAAAAGTGTGGATATACTGCGAGTAGGTTATAGTTACACACTGAGGTTCAAACCACACGCTCGCTAACTGTATGGGACACCGCTTCGTTCTACGACCATTCATGTCACTAGGGTTTCTAACGGTTTGTCACCTGGCGGCAGTTCAATGCGGAAAATCTCACGGCCAAACCTGGGTAACTGATATGTTGCAGTATACCTACTTTCGCCTCTAGTGTTAATTAGTTTCGTAAGCAACTATATTTTTGTATGGCAATGAGTGTATATTCCTGGCTCCACTACAAGTGAATTTTCTTTTTTATAGGCCAAGTTTGTGTGCGTGAGAATTTTTATTTCTATATACTTGAAAAACCATTTATAGGAAAATCCCAAATATTAATTATATCGTATACAAAATAATGCCAGAAATATGAATTTTACTGCACTTTATTGGCCAGCGTTTTTAACGTGCCTTAGTGCGTTTTCTGGTTACGTTTTCCCACATTTCATAAGCAAATGCAAGTGGCGTTTCTCAATCTCTTCATGAGAGACTTCGCGGCAGGTTACTGTCCGAAAGAAAATTCAACAAAAACAACTTGTGTAATAATTTTAAAAAAATTTCATAACACCTTCGTGAAGCGCGGGATCGTGTTTTGCTTACGTTTGAAGAAGAAGAAAATGACTAACTTCCTTGCTGATATGAGAAGTTGATTTCTGACGAACGCCTTCGTTTTCCTCCGCGTAGGTCGTTGTCGCCGTTATAATCACTTCTACAAAATACTGCCTCTTTCCTGGCTGCTGTCTTCCTCCAGGTATCAACCCAATTTCTTGTGTCTCGCCCACTAGGTACCTGTCAATTTCCTCTCCTCTCAGACGCCGCCAAATTTGTCGTACTCGTGTTGCCTACAATTATTAAAATGTATGATTTATACCCACTAATATGGATGAATAGTAAATATTGCATAGCGTAATACACAATGCTGCTTTATAATAATAATAATAATAATAAAACGTCTTTTATTTTGTGCCGAAGTTAAGGTTTCCTTACACTCAACCACTTTACATAGTAAAACATAACACTTATTTCTTTAAAATAAAAAGGAATAAAGAAGAAATAAAACTTACGGTCTACTATAAAATTAGAAAGTAACACGATTTCTTCTTTTGATGTATATTTCTATGTGTTTAGTTAATTGAGAATACATGTAAAAAAAGCTGAAGTGCTATGTTTGTAAAAAAAATCAGTCGTGATTTATGTTTATCTCAATTACTCTTTCCTGAAGCATTTATCATTCTCTCATTTTTGCCCATTGGGCATCCCTATAGGCTACATTAGGGGCCACGGTGGCTGAGCGGGTAGCCTGCTCGCCTCCCACCAAGACGAACCGGGTTCAATCCCCGGCCGGATCATTCCCGGATTTTCGCATGTGAGAATCGTGCCGGACGATGCTGATCGGCGGGTTTTCTCGGGGTTCTCCCGTTTCCCCCGACCCTTCATTCCGGCGCTGCTCCACACTCACCTCAATCACCCTCATCGACTCTCAAGACTTCGCTCTTAAGAGTCGCTCAATCTCCTCACTTCACTATACTCTACATTCCCACATACGGTAAGGCAACGCGTCAAGATGTCTTGTATCAATACAAGTGTATTAATTACTATTAACTCAAATTATTACTCTTATTTTTAAAAAACAATAACTTACCAATTTCAGCAGTCACAAAATTAAAGGCAATAATTCTTTAGAACCCCTTTTGCCGGCAACACACCAATATCAATTTAAGTACGTTTTAAATATGTGCGTTCAGTGGCAGAAGAAGATAATTTGCAAAGATTGATTTCAAACTGTTAGTCCTGCCATGAGCCCACAGTAGTTGCAATAATTAGTTCACGAGTGCTCCGTAAGCGTACGTGCGCATGCGCGTGGAGAATAGGTGGGTCGTGAAATAGCGCAAACTATGACATTTTCCAGCGTCGCCGAGAGACAAGTTGTTTAGGCTGCGTTTGCCTTTCGACAGACATGGCAGCATCTGGATGGCACTACTCTTGCACCGTGGGAACTCGACTCTCCACACCAGGGACTTGCGTCGAGTTATACCGAGGAAAATGTTTCGTTGAATAAAAAGAAAATTAGTTTGCCGCAATGAAATTAAAACTTTGCATACGGACAACAAAATATTTTGTTGCTGAAATCAATTTTTTTGTCCTTATTTGGTTGCCACAAACATGTAAGTTATGATTGGTGCAACTAAAGACTTGTACTTCTAGCCTACATTACACTTTCGCTAAATATAAACAGGAATGCATGGAGGACTAGTATTTTAAACTGCAACACTTGCGCCCGAATGCCATTAGAGAAGTAGAGTGGAGAGATTTGGGCGGGCCCTTGACATAGAGGTGTTGAAGAGCCGACTAGTACGAAGCGAGGTGAGGATGGAGCAGCGCCGGAATGAAAAGGCGCGGGGAACGGGATAATACCGAGAAAACCTGCAGACCAGTGGCATCGTCCGGCCACAATTCCCACACGCGGAAATTCGGGGAGGGACCCCGCCCGGGAATCGAACCCGGTTCGCCTAGGTGACAGACCAGTAGTCTAACCACTACACCTCTGCGGCCCCAGTGGTAGGAGGGTCACTTCCCCGTGTGCAGTTGCCAGGTCTGTTACTTTCAAGTCGCGGGCATGAGATGCGGGAATTGTACCATTATAATTTTACGAAGCAATACGATAGCAATCAAATGAAATCAGTACTTGAAACAGGATTCTGATATTATTTCATTTCATTTCTTAAAACATTCACAGGACAGTTTTTATTGTTAATTTGAGGGTTTTGGGGGGAACGATTTATGTCCCCTGGGACACCCGCTTCCTTTTGGATCCGCACTTGCTTAGGGATCTGTACCCGCGCGTTCTCTGTACACTCCACGTTTGTTAGACGAACGGCGTAGGCAGGCTGATCCCCCCCCCCACCCCCAGGGTGCAGC
>NQII01003215.1:92360-103348 GCA_002778355.1 Clitarchus hookeri
TTTCCCCCCCCCCCAACCACAACTTCGCGTCGACCCAGGGATCCCAGACGACTATGTAACCAGGTTGCTTAAACTGTAATCTCAAGTAGCCAAAAATAAAGAAAACACATCTGTGAAACGAATGCAGGATAACAATTTTTATATGGAAATAAATATTATAACCCTCCTAAATATGAAATTTATATATTTATGAATATTTGGTAATGTAAATAACATGAAATTTTTAAAAATCATAATGTTTGCACTTAGTTAGCTAACTATTTTTTTATGGCGTGGGAATTGGTTTTAGGAATCACTGGGAAAAGTGGGAGACGAAACAGCGATTCCCCAATGGATATGATTCCATTTCTGAAGGGACTGCTGATATACTGCAAAAATTACTATACAAATAATGTTTTTTCTTTTCTTTTAAACCTAGATTATTTGAATGCATAAAAGTAGATAAAATCCACAGGCAATAAGAGGAGACATATCGTAAAGCGCCAAAATAATTTACGAGTAGCCCAATCGGTAATAAATGCAAGTTCGACGATTAGGTTAATTTTACAGTCGCCATGTGGAGGCCGAAATGGCGGCCAATCACCCCATCGGGAAACCCTGCACCGGCTCTTCCATCAACGTCAAGGGGGCGTCTACCTAGAATCGTTTTCCGCATTTGAGGCTGAGAAGCGCGGGAGCCATAAGGACTACACTGTTACGAGTATCAAGTACGACATCGACCCTATGCGTAAGGCTCTGAACTGGCGTGCGGCGTTCTCGACCTGCCGCGCGCACCTATACGACTTAGAGCAGTGGCCCTATAATGTTAGTGCTGGAAAGTCGGTAGCGTGGTTCGATGCAGGGACCTCGAGTATTGTTTCATGTATCTGACGTGTCTATTTTGAGATTCATTGCTTTTAAAAAGCCGTTTATAGCTATGCTGGATTGTTCTGAAAATGTTTTTTTTCCTAACGTGACACCTTGAAAGCACTCAACAAGCCTCGTGTGAAGTGTGCGTTAATTTAATATTTCAAACACGCTGCTGGTAGACGGGCCCCTTCAACTAGGTACGGGTAAAACAACGACCCCCCCTCCCCCTAAACCCTTCAGCACCACGACCGCGCANCTATCACCCCCACCCCCTATCCGCCCCACGCCCATTTGCAAGACCACCCAAATCGTAGCGTATAGCACGTGGCGTGTGCCGTATTCCGTTAAGGGTGTTCATGTTCCAAAGATTACTGTCTATATTTTATGGGCATTTGATAGTTCTGAGGTAAAACATGAAACAGTAATCTGATGGAAGTAGGAGGAAAAAACATGGTATATTAATTTATCAACGTTAATTATGGAAGTCACGAGAATCTCCAATTTATGTGTCTTGTCGTACAAATTTCAAAATTGTGCATAATTAGCATGTTTCGCTACAGTTCAGTTTAATTTTTGATGTCATTACAGTAAGATAAGGGAATTTCATGGAAATATTTTAAGGGGTTCGACCACAATTTTATTTTAAGTTCTGTGATAATATTTAAATTAAAAATAGCCAGAAGTTAAACCTGAATGGCACAACTTTTAACTGATATATTACAAAACCGTGAAATGTATAACAAATACATACAACAATTGTGGGCACTTGAAAAGCATTAAGGTAACTTTCAAGTAAAATATCTTCTGTAAAATTAGTGCTTGAGAATACACTTGTATCTCACTAAATCAATGGTCTGGTGATATGTTAATTTTCCCCTGCTTATTACTTTCATCATATTAAATATGTTAAAAAAATATAACACACAGTAAAAATCGACAAACACAAACTTTTTATAGTTTTCTGCGCAGTTTCCTTAAGGGGAAAAAAAAGTACAAAATGGCATTTGTAGTTAAATACATTGACTTACATCGCATGTCTGTAACCTCAGGTGGCCTAGTAGCGAGAAGTTAATTTGGCGCCCAACGTGGGGCATGTTAAGGCACGGCAGGGCATGTTAAGGCATAGTTAAGTTTGTATAGAGTGAAACGAGGACCAGACTAAACCCGTGAGAAGGGGTGTGATAATACCCCTTTGTTGCAGATCTACTTTGCCAGAAGTTAAGCTATAGTCCATTCACGGTCACTGCCAACTTTTCTGAAGCCCTGCTAAAGTTACACTTCCGTGATATTCTTCCACTTCGTGCAAACAAAGCTCAACCGAGTCCAGATAATTACACCAAAGGGACAGCGCTTTCATTGTAATAATAGTTTGCTTTAGAGCTATTTCTTACTAGGTATTGCCGACATACCTAATATTTATTCTCATTAATTATAAATTAACTATTATAATTTATAGACAAAATATAAGTGGAATTTTAATTTAACCAAAAGTAAGTTAACATTATGCTAATAGAAATACGAAACGCCAGTGATACTAGACATATTTAGGGAACAACCAAGCGCGTAATTCATGGCGTTATTTTCCAAAGGTTTGATTCAAAAAGTGTGAATAAACTATACCCGGAAATGCATATCGTAGCGTTGGGAGGCTCTGTCTCGGCCCTTCTTTATGGGCAGATGTAACCTTGTACATTAAAGGTTTTTATTTTATTTTACTAGGAATTGCTCATAAGGTGCTGGTTAGCGTGTTCAAGGCTCAGGAGCGATACGGGCGACATTAACACGCGAGCCTAGCGCCCCATCGCCCCTGCGCGAGACTTCACTACACGCTGTGAAAGCCCACAAGTTGAATTACATACACGTAGTCGTACTTTTCTCCTACCTCTGCGACAAACTGCGTAGGCTGGCTCTCAAATGTGCAATTTGTTTTACGTTTTCGCGATTTTTTTTTCTTTTTTGTCTGTAATTCGTTAATGATAAAAGCAAAACTATAAGACCTTAAATAACTCGTTTTTAATTTTTCTGACAGTAAATCGAATTTCTAGGAAATTCATTTGCTGAGCTTCGTATATACGCGCAAACGACGACTACATAGCGTTCCCGTAAGAAAATAACAGTAACTTTACCAAGGGAGCATTGAAAAAGTCTTGTAAACAATCGCAGTAGGAAAACTCTCATGCGAAGAACCCAAAATGAGTATTAAAAAAAAAATTACATAAATTTCAATGATTGTGAATATTTTCGAAAAAGTGTGCTTGCCCAAGCTATGCGATACAGATGTCGCCATAGCTCAACGCGTTGTTTTACAGAAGAACAAATATCGCAACCAGAGGGCTGCTTACAGATAATTATTTTTGCTGGCTTTGGCACTTTTAAACTACCACATCGAAATATATAAATTGCCAACGAAACATCGACTTCCATTTCTGTCTTAAAAGAAGATTAACATTATTTATTTTTATAAATTAGAATAGACGCAGCTGCTTAAACGAGATCCATATGACAAGTATGGAGGCCTCTTAAAGCACTGAATAATGGAACAGTGACTGACGCGTTTTCAGCTGGCCGCATCAGCGTAGCGAATGGAAAACGGCCGTAGAACTGTTTAAACGCTACGTCGGCGCCGAAGTTCCAAAACCCCACGCCTGCCAATCGAGCCGTACCTCTTCCCCTGCTATCCCTTCCATCACCACGTAAAATTCCCCCATTAACAACAACCGACCACTGCTTCCTTTGACCGGAACAGAGAAACTATTCTCTCAACTGCAGCTTGTGTTCTCGTTCGCTGCGTTCTCCTTCCCGCCGGACAGGTGACCTCGTTCATCTTCGGCAAAAAACTTCCCTGCTACCTTCGACACCTCGGTCCCGCAGAAGGCGACGTGAAGTTCCACGCTTGTAATAACCATAAAAACATATTTCTGTGCGTTTGGAAAATTTGCTGAACGGCAGAACAAACATCGTAAAATCAGAACTGTTCAGAACTGTTGAGAACAGTACTTAAACGAATTGCGTAACTTCTTCGCGTTTAATCATGGTTAGGGCTCTACCTGGAATTGCGTGAAGACGGCCTGTTACACGAGTGAGCCAGTCAGGATTAAGTTTCTCCGATTCTGGCCACTCGTGATTCGCGGCCAAACAGGTAAGACGCGTAAAATAAATTCAAAATATCCAATCACGAAATTGGTTCTGAACTAAAGTGCGTTGGAACACAACTTGTCCTGAAAACTTTTCGCGAAATATCATGGTCCAATTGTTTGTGCAAGATTTGTTCATACAAAGGGACGAACAGGGATAATATAAGCGTATCCAGTTGGTCCCTATTAAATATGTAAATATATCACTTAGGTCCACCTATCAGTTGTATTGCGAACCCCGAAATTATTTTTATAGAACTTTAACATGCATCTATGAATTGAGTCGTTTATCGAGATTGCGTCTCGTTAAATGGCCGATTAAAAAAAAAAGTAAATAACCTTTTTTGTGGGTTATTGTTTTTCACTTTTCTTGTAACAATATTTAGGTTTTCGTACATTAAATGAAGTTTTCGGAATTTGCGTTGGAAAAGTAGGTAATTACGAAGAGAATGCAAATTCGAGTGGGTAAATTTGATTCCGCATAAAATACGTTTACCCTGATTCAAGTTTGGTCATGATACAGCAGTTGTAAGACAGCTCCTCAATAAATCAAAGTACACCGGAACTATTTCTATTAAAAAAAAATCTCACGGCATATGGAAACATTTGAGTGGTTGGCGTAGACTTTGCCAACAAAACGTAGCAATGGCTTCTTTTTGAAATTTTTTTGAAAGAAATTTTTGTTAAAAAGACGGCAGCGTCTGTAAAATTGAATCAGGTTTTGCGATTGCGAACTTCTTTTCCTGGGAAATATCTGCCGTTTTCGTGTGTACACGTCCGCTGGAACTGTTTCGTGCTTCGTCCGTCCGTTTAATGAAACTCCCGACGTGAAAATTCTGTTCCCCGGGAAACTTCGTACCAGCGCACCTCTCCCGCGCCTCTCCGGGAAAATTTATTTTCCAAATGTGCGCGGAAAGCTTATTGCGCGGCGGGTGGCGAGATTATTTGTAGTTTTCTTTTCCCTAGGCGCACGGTAGCAGAACAGTAATATGCCTGAGCTGTGACCAGCGTGTCAAGAGAACAATTTCGCAAGGGTTCACTAGTGCTACAGTTATGAAACGTTGGTCGCCTTCTGTACGTTCCCATTCCTACGTTGTAAGAAGTTGTAGGATACCTTACTATATGTTAACATATGTGTGCTTATCGGTATACGCATACAATAATTAATATGATTACTGTTATTATTCATTGATTTATTTCTGATATTATTATTGTTTGTATTATGGGTAATAAAAGTGCAATCTCGACATCGAAAATTAAGAAAATTACAGCAGTTAGAAAATATTTTAATGAGAACGGAATTCCTGAGGAAGATTTTGGATCAAACCCACATTCAAAAGGTGATCATTTTTCACAGTCTATTAATGTTTTGTTTGCTATTAATATATTTAGTAATATTATTAAATTTGTAATTAGTAGAATTAATATTAGTATTACTGTTGATAAAATTACTTCTTCTGAATAATTCAAACTTTTTAATTGGAAGTTAAATGTACTTTTGTATTAAATAAGTTAATTTCCTCATCAGTAAATTGAGATATATTAAGTGAGCAGTTTGGGAATTAACCTTTGAAAACCATACATAAACGTATTTTTCAATAAGTACAGGCATACAAGTTCCCAGTTATGTTGGCAGCGAATAAACTTGACGCTGTATTGAGAGTGTAATATGTAAATTTATGGTTCGTGAGAATTCGAAGTTGTTATTGTACACGTGAACACGAATGTGCATATTACTTAAAGGCTGTTCACGTTAAGGTAAGCACTTTTGAAATGAACCTTAGAAAAAAAGTCACTGCCCCTACCTGCATATGTTTTTACGGGCGTGCTGAGTGACATGCGCCCAGTAAAGTTGGTAACGATGGAGGGAAAGTAGTTCCATGAATTAACGTCGAATCAAAAGTGTCAGGTAACCATTTTTGATAACTACCACAAACAGCCTATACACGTTTTCTTTAAAATAATTCCACGGTTTTATACTTGAATGACTCATGGCTAGGGCCAGTGACTTTTCGCGTAAAAATCGGAGCACACAGTAGACTTCAACACTATACACACACCTCAGCTGTTGTTACACCTCCATTGGCTGCTGGTGTCGTGTTCGTCTTTGACCGAGCCACTCAGGACTAAGTAACTCCGACACTGAACCTTCGTGATTCGTGCGCAAACGGTTAACACGGACCAGAACATTTTTTTAGCCAATCAAAGAAGCAGGATGACCCTACAGTCTTTGGACTGTATCTTGTCTCGAAATATTTTCGCGAAATATCACTACCCCTACTCATGGCTAAAGTGAGACGGTTCGTGGCAATGTTGATCTCGCATACAGCGGAAGAATACCAAAAAGAGAAGAAAATTACATCCAATGCAGGGCTTTCCAAAGTCATCAGTTAACCGTGAACGGCCTATACATGCAAGTATACACTATGAAAATTAAATCAGTAAACAAACAAAACTTGTTACTGACATTGTACGTAGTTTACCAAAGCGCACTTTCAGTTTTTTTTTTTTGTAGAATGCATCACTAGGTACTTTTGTTTTGTTTCATAAAGTAAACCGTTTGATACTAAATTACCTAGTCAACGTTGAAAACCAGTTAAATTACGGACGAGTTAGCTTTAAAAATGTAACTCAAAATTGTATTTCAAAGAGCCCCACAAGAAGCGGAATAATCTGTTGCAAAAATTTCGCGGAATATTCCGAACAGTTACGTTTTGTGATAACTGCTATATGTAGCTACTCGGTCTGTCACGCAAGCGTTAAATTTATTTTCCAACAGTAATTTCAACAAACATTTTTACAAGATTTGCGAAATATATCATTAACACACCGGGATAAATTCATTCCTTACCGCAATTAATTTTTGAGAGGAAAATTACGTATTCAATTGCAAATTTTCAAGTAGAGAAATTAAGCCGTTATGTAAACGAACATTGACAAAATGTTATCGTACGTGTAAACACGGTGCCGTTGGAGGAAATGTCCTGATAAATAAACAATCTCAAGTAAGACATTCCTTATAGAAACATGCGCTTGCTTATGAAAAAACATTACGTAAATAATGAAATGCCGATAGAAGTCCCTGCTTTATAAAATATACATTTCAGAATTTTTCAAATAAACTTCCATGGACTAATAAATATTGGTGGTATAAGTTGCTCTTTTTAATAGACTACCATAATATAAAAAAGTTAATGCTGACAGGAATTTCTGTTTTTTCGATAAACAGTTGTAAGGTTAATATTGCTGGCACGCGTTCTTCTCATTAATAAACCACCACAAAAAATAGTCCTCGCTAATGGCTGGTAAGGTGCACTTGTTAATAGTATTCAACATAAACATGTTAATACTCCTATAATTTGGTGTTGTTCACAGTGTTCTCAGAGCCAACCTGCCATAATTTTTTATTTGGGTTTAAGTAATGATTTTCCACAAATGTGGATTCTAAGAATCCTTTTTCCCCTTACGTAGAAGCATTTTGCCAATTTGTAATTTTTCACGTTTTTCACTTACCTGTTTTCGTCCCGTCAGAAATGGCCAGCTATAATTTAATTTGCTGCAACTCTGCGTTTCCCCGCAATCCATAATGAATTAAAACCTAGAGTACTTTAAATCCTTTAACATGTCGTTGGTGAAATCAACTCGAACAAGCTCAGCAGCAAGTAATTTTTTTCAAAGTTACCCCTTTAAGTACCTTTTCCTCCTAATAATGCATCATGCTCTACGGATTCATCTTACAGGGTTTTGCATTCTCGGCTGTGTGTTCCATGCCTAACGGTGTCGGTCTTGGGTTGTATTTCAAACGTTTAGGTTGCGCAGTTATCAAATTGAACCATGCGAAGTTTATCCTCACAGGTACATCTCAGATCACCTTCAATCTCTGGAAAAAAAAATGTGTGGTCAGTACAAAACAATTGGCGGAATCTACGCGACGAATGTCATTGACGTGACCACAAAAGTGTTCTTTCAGAATGAAAATTAAAGAAATCCACGAAGCGCGCTTCACTGCTGAAATTCAACCAAAATAACCCCACACGATGAGAAAAATTTTGTTAAACTTTGTGTTAAATTTTAGGCTTTGTTTTTCGATAAGCTGGTTACCATGTAAATATGGGAGCTGCTGACGTAACACACAGATAAAAACAAATACGTTAAACTAGCGGAGTTTCCTTTTTAATTTTCCATCGCGGTGCCACCAAACATCATGAACCATGGGCAAGGCAAGTGGACGACTAACACGTCAACAAGTCAGTTGTAAGAGATTATGCGAATTAAACTCCAGTCGTGATGCGTGTTGTTATGTAGCACCTTCGTGTCGCGAACTTACCCATGGGTACTCTCGTTACAACACAAGGATGGCACATCAATGGAAGGTGGGCTCTAGATTTCTGTGTAGAGTAGCGTTTTTTACTACTGACAGCATTAATAATGGGTGTGTTCCTGTTTTACTTATTACATAAAAGGGGCGTGTGTGTGTATATATATATATATATATATATATATATAAGGTATTAGGTACTATTATGGTATAAGTCAATTTTATTTTTAACTAAACACTATGGTTATAAAATAATTTGTTTTCTATGGACGATAATAGGGCAAGTAAATTACGAAAAGCATAATTCTTTATAACGAAATATATGTTAATTTTTTTATCTCTCTTGGCATACAACAGATCAACAAATGTATATAAAAAAAATTTGTATTTATTATTTATAACAAGAACTATTTGGATACTTCGTTTCTTGCTTTAGACATAACAGAAACATAAATACAAATATATATTGATAAATAACATTTTCATGAGTATTATATTAATTTTTGTTAGAAAATAACTTTTGGAAACTGATAACCCACTTTATTATTTAATCATATTATGGCCATTACTATTTCGTTGGGTACCCGCGATCATTTGATTTTAAGTTATACATTTTAGCACAATACTATTTTATACATGACTTATTTCTTTTGAATAAGCTGAAATAAACCTCATAAATGTATTGTTGAGTAAGTTAAAAAAAATATACGTCACGACAGAAAGACGTTATGACGAAGACAGAAAGTTTGGAGCATTCCCAAGCACATGCAGCAGGCAAAAAAAATAATTTATATTACTTCGACAACGAAAAAACTTAAGATGTTACTGCGGTGCTGGCCAAATAAGTGGAATCATGGTCCAAAACGACCACGCCACGATTTGGTGTGCAGCTCATATCCCAAAAAGGATGTAAAATTGGCCACGAGGTTAAGCCATCCGTCGGACCGCTATGTAACAAAATTCTAAAAATGCTTGAAAAATTATCGTGCACACAAAATACGATCACGACAGAATGAAAGAAAATATCCGCAAACAAACTTACCCAAAAAGGCGGATGAAAATATTGTAACATGACAAGAATGCCGAAGGATTACGCAAGATAAAAGTGTTGGCTGACTACATGTTTTATGTCGAGATTGCGAAGAAGAAGGAATTAACCTGAGCGGAAACCTATATATACTAGGGTATGCTCCGGACTTCATGTTCTCGTGCGATTAATCGATACATAACTCGAAATTCGAGAACATCATCACAAATCACCTTTTTTTTCAATTTTCTAACTGACATTAAGAATTTACACAATATTAAGTATCTAAATAATTAATAAACATTAGAAAAATTGTTTTTTTTTAAACAAAAGCATAAAAAAATTTATTAGGTAAATATGTAAACAGTACAAAATGTTCATATGAGAATGTTAGTTTTACGACTTCGAATTGAATAAAATAAATAATTAAGCATAATTAGAGCACCTTCCAATAAAAAAATTGTTTGGTAGAGTACTAATTAAAAAATAATGATAATTAATGGAAATAGAATGACATAAAATAAGTCCCAAAACTACTGGCACAGTGTTGGAATAAAATATGAGGTTATTAATGACCGCCCACTGATTCTCTTGTTTGGTCGTTATCGTGCGCTCCAAGGGTTACGTAGTATCTCACTCGTCATTAATAATTACGCATATAATGAACGCACCCCACCTCGAGGTTGAATTCTCGCTACGAAGGAGAGTAAGCGGTAAAATTCGGCGAAGCAGGACTGAACGAAAACTAAATTATTCTGTGGTAACGTACAGGGGAAGAAAATAAATGCACTTGGGACCAAGGCTGCGGGGTTTCGGAATTCACAAAAGTCGCGGCCAAAAATGACGCAGTATTAAAATTTTATTCCTAAGCAATTTTTAAAGTAATCCAGTGCAGTATCTTTACCTGATTTTCAATCACCGTTCACCAATTTATGTAAGTAGACGCTGAAATATGTTTTATAATATTTGCAGTGAAATGTCTTAACAGGGAACACGGCCAACGCACATTTACAGCAGTTTATATGATTGTATAATATGCTCATTCAACGAAATACACGCTTGTATAAACAAAATATCTGCGTTGGGTTAAAGGAAATTAAACCGTCGTTGTTTGGCCACTAATTTGCCTTCGTTCAAAAATACAAGCCCGAGAATTTTGTTTGCATTTTTTTTTATGACAATCAGGATAGTGACAGTGTTTACTAGTGAATATTTTTTTCTTAGTTATTGTATAAAAATCTCAATCGAATTAAGTTGAAAGGGAAACTAAAAAGTGAAGTTATAAAACTTGAAATATTTATTCGCGCACGTCGTCCAGCATTGGAAGTGTAATTATTTTAAAACATTCCAGTTTCATCAGTAGTCACTAGCTGAGGTTTCTAAGGCGCAGATCGCGGGTAAAGATGACCTTGGCTCCAACCACGGTCAGCCTTCTGGTTTTTTTATATTAACCAACACTGTTTAATGTACGTAGAAACAAACAAATCTTTAGTATCACAAACCAAATATTAGTTTTGGGCAACAGAATCATAAAAATAAAATAATTTGGTTTCAACAACAAAATATTTTATAATAATTGCTTGGGGTTGGTGGTGGGAAGGGGGCGAGATAAGCTTGGCTAGGGGTGCGGTGAGGGGATGGTGCCCTACAAGTATTAAGC
>NQII01003215.1:103470-114881 GCA_002778355.1 Clitarchus hookeri
CACATCTTTCAAATAGCTCGAAAATTGGTTTTAGGGGGCACGCTATTGCAATTTAGGGGCATTAAATCTTTTTTGTGGGAAAAACGGAAAATTTTGGGGGGGAAAAAAGTTTGAGTGAAAAAGACCTATTTCAAGGGGAAAATAGTCGATTTTGATGGAAAAACAAAGAATTTTAATGGAAAAACGGGAAATTTTGAGGGGAAAAAGGGAAATTCCAAGATGGCGGTGGATCCTCAGATCCCTGCCTTGGATAATACATTCCCTATCTTCTGATGCTAAAACCTGTAATTAAAGTAAACGGAAAGTAAGTGCCGCAGTGTCTAACATCACTGGCAGTGCAGCAGCAATGCCGCCAGGCACGCTTCCAGAGGTAAGTTTCATGGAATAGGGCGGCGGTTTCTCGAAGAAAAAATACTGGCGAGTGGCTTTTTCGGAACACGGCCGTGAGTTATACCTGAACAAGTTTAGTTAGTGGATAATGTTTTCTTTGTGATATGGAAATAAAATTACCTCCTTGATTACCGCAGTTTTCTAAGTAAACGACACGTTCATTTTACAGCCTGCCTTATACGGAGCAAATTCTATAATCTCCTTTGTTGTTTCTTGCCATTCAAGTACATGGCTTCTTTTTNACAGCCTGCCTTATACGGAGCAAATTCTATAATCTCCTTTGTTGTTTCTTGCCATTCAAGTACATGGCTTCTTTTTAAATCTAGTTTAATGTCATGGCGAAAGTTCAATAAAGCCAAGCCTGTTAACCCGTGCCCGTATATTTTGCGTTGTTTATACAACTAGGAAGAAATTATTTTTACGAGTCCGATTCAGTGATACAAATTCTTATTATTCTCACTATCGAACGGACCTAACAGTTTTGTAACACATATGACTAAAAAAACACGGTTGGCCTGAAATAAAGTTTGTAATGAGGGGGCGAATATTTTCCAAACAAATAATTTCGAGAAATTATACCTTCCTATTTAGGTTTAGTGAAAATTAAAACAAATTAACACAGATCCTTTTGATGCCGTGAGTAAGTTTTCTCGATCGAAAAATTTGCAACCGACAGTATTTCTATAATCTGAGTTAAATTCCTCGCACGATGGTTACAAGATACACACACAAAGACATTACATATAAACGCAATTTGCTAGAGCGTGAATGTAAACATAGCAAAACAAACAGCGAATATGAAGTTCTGTGCTTGTGGACCGAGAAACTTTGCAGACTAGAGCATGAGGAAAAGGTTATCCCCTTTTTTGTCACGAAATATCCTCGTGTGTACTAAGCTCGAGAAACATAAAACTAAGTCCAATTCATAGTAACTAGTTCAGTATTTATTATTTCATTAACATTTTTTACAAATAGCACACGCTACAAAGACTCGTGCAAGTCGGCGAGCAAGATCACTACACCCAGGAGCACATATGTCGCACACTACAGCGAAACTAGTTTCATTCTGTCTTATTCCACGTCCTTGAGTCTTTGTACCCACTCAGAATCTACGGAATGAATTTGAAAATAAAAACAAGCGGAAATCAAATTCCTTCATATTGCCTTCANGCGCAGGAGTTTGGGACTGCGCATTGGGGTGAAAAGTGTCCTGAATTCTGAACAAAAGAGAGCGGCGCTTTCGTATCACACCCTTTCATTTCGGCGTACGTTCAGATTTAGTTTAGTGTGTAAGGCTGACCTCTGATTATTATGCCTGTATAAATCAAAAACATCAACAAAAAAAATTAAAAGTTTTTATTTATATTTCCAGCGAACGAAAGCTTCGACAACTAGGATAGAAATAAATGAATTANGCGCAGGAGTTTGGGACTGCGCATTGGGGTGAAAAGTGTCCTGAATTCTGAACAAAAGAGAGCGGCGCTTTCGTACCACACCCTTTCATTTCGGCGTACGTTCAGATTTAGTTTAGTGTGTAAGGCTGACCTCTGATTATTCTGCCTGTATAAATCAAAAACATCAACAAAAAAAAAATTAAAAGTTTTTATTTATATTTCCAGCGAACGAAAGCTTCGACAACTAGGATAGAAATAAATGAATTAGTTTACAAATTTAAAACGATATTTAACAAAACTAATCGAAACTGAAAATGCTTACGGTGAAATGGTTTCCATAAAAAGGCGCACGTTGTAAAAGTGAACTGTCAAACAGTTTTTACAATTCCAGTTAAATTAACACAGAATTATTTACCTACTAAATATTTACAAAATTGTGTGATTCATCTACGATTACTGAATTTTCTTCAGCCATTTATAAATTACTGGATTAATATTATATTTGGGACGTTCCGTAAATGAACTGGAATATTTTTCGTTCCACTGAATGCGCAACATAGCCAAACTCGGCATTCTGCTTAAAGAGGGTGGCATGGTTTTTGCGTTAATATTCTTATTCTATTACTAACAATGGGAAAATAGGTTCAAAGGAAAATATATATGTAATTGAACTTCTGTTCATCAATGCACGTACGAAGATAAATGTCTAATTCAACATATTTGACAATGTTATTCCATTGTAGTAAACTTCTATGGGTAGCATAGTTGGCTGGGGCGCCACCTTACAGTACAAAACATCCTATGTTCGAATCCCGAATTAATAATACGTGGCTGTACCATTTTTGAGTATGATGTTAGGTTATTTTTAATCATATGCCGATCTCCTTCTCCCCTCCCCCCTCCTTCTTGACACTTAACATAAAGCAGAGGCTTTAATAAACAACAATTAAACAATTGTTCCCGTGTATAGCCTGGTTACATATTCGTATTCGAGTGAGGCATTTCTGTAAAATCGTACGTGCTACAATGCTTTCGCCTACAGCACCACCTGCTATCAAAATATGAATTTGTCGTAATATAAATTTGTAGTAGTAATTGGTGGCGAAAGCCGTTTTATATGTCACGAACTGATGTATTTTGTACGAATGCTGTTACGAAAGGCGTGGCAATGCGGAGATGACGCTATGAAAATGCTTCTTTACACAGTACTGTTTAAGTAGCCATTCATCATTCGCTGGTTCTCAAGCATCAGGCTGATTCTGGGCGCCACTCTGTCTACACAACTGACGACCTTCCATTCACGGCAGGTGGCCACTGCTAGTAGTTACAGAATACGCCACCGCACACCAACAGCAGCACATCCTGGGCTAAATTTACGATTATTCCAGTAGTTCAATTATTCTTCGAAAACTATTAGTCCTATCTACATGAAACCAAAGCCATATTAAAATGGTAAGTAATATATAGTGTTTTTTTTTAATTTCGACCTTACAAGTTTTCAACTTTATATTATATGGCCAAATATAAAAATTTGATAAAAAACCACTATTAACGATTATATTATTTTCCCCGGACTTTTAATTGACAATTCCTTATGAGATCGTAAACAACCATATACGAAGATTCACTCTTTTTTAGAAACAAAATCAGGTTCGTGAATTTTGTTCAGGAGAACAAATATCATGGAACTTCGTAGAAAATTAGCGGATTCGAAACGATTTTTAAAATATATTACTGTGAAATTAATGCATTTCGTTAGCAATATTTTGCATTGGTTAAAATTTAACTAAATTCTTTCAAATGCAATTTGAACCATTAAGACAGCTAAATTAAATTTAATGCTAAATTAATTTAAATTGCATGCTGTGTTTGTGTGTGCTGATGGTTGCGGAGTNTAGAACAAATATCATGGAACTTCGTAGAAAATTAGCGGATTCGAAACGATTTTTAAAATATATTACTGTGAAATTAATGCATTTCGTTAGCAATATTTTGCATTGGTTAAAATTTTACTAAATTCTTTCAAATGCAATTTCAACCATCAAGACAGCTAAATTAAATTTAATGCTAAATTAATTTAAATTGCATGCTGTGTTTGTGTGTGCTGATGGTTGCGGAGTAACCAGGATCCCAACTCTCGTCCGCCCTTGTTGTGGTAGAGGGAGGGGAGGAAGACCACTCGTACCCCTCTTCATCTGAGTAATCGTGTCCTTCCTTGGATCAAAGGCGGCCTGAGAACGCGTAGTACCGTACTGTATACTGCCAGAGACGGCAGTCGAGTAGGTAGAACGATCGGTATACCATCCAGCGATCTTCATGGCGCGTGAGGCACAATTTTGCCCTTGGCATCAGGTTTGTTCACGTTGTTGCGAATGAGCTTTCACAACTTTTCTTGCGTGAAAGTGGCTATGGGAAGTACGCGAAAGGTGCTTACGATTCGGTAGAGCACAGCAAAATAAGATGAAGTTCATTGNAGAAGTACGTGAAAGGTGCTTACGATTCGGTAAAGCACAGCAGTATAAGATGAGGTTTATTGAAAAAAATGATTATACAATAACTGTTTACGTGGCATTAATCTGGGGAGCTTTAAATGGTATACCAAGACGCTAATTAATTGTATTAAATGTTGTTAACTCACGCCATTACTATTACAATATTATTGGAAAGTCTCCACCTTGTTCATGTTGCCGGAGGCTAATTCTAGGAGGCGGTTAACGACGGCCGGACACACCCATNTGTTAACTCACGCCATTAGTATTACAATCTAATTGGGAAGTCCTCACCTTGTTCATGTTGCCGGAGGTTGATTCTAGGAGGCGGTTAACGACGGCCGGACACACCCATCTTCAGTGGTCTTCTCTCTGGTCGGGTCGACGACAAAAGACGCCACTCCCGGTGTTACGCTGGTGTATATCGGGCGCGTTGTTTAATATTTTCGTCTCAGTTTACTGGCCAGTGGAGGGGATTTCTGCAACTGTATTTCGCAAGGTGTCGTTGCAATCTCGCTCGTGTCCTGGTTCCATGTTTGAAGGTGTGATCAGGCAGGCCGTTCAGCTAAGGCCTGATCACTCCACGACAACGTGGTATGATATTTCTGCTATCCGAGAGCAAGTGATATTTTTCACGAGCAGCTGAGTAGCAAAGAGAGTCGTTGTTCTCGGCGGGATGACACGAACGACAAACAGCAGACAACCAGCATGTGGGAAATAAATACATTTTATTTGGAAAACGGCAATAATGGTGATTGCCCCTGTGTAGTTAACGTGTATAAAAAATTTAGGCTACTCAGGATGACTTATTCTCGAACATTAATGTGATTTGACAATTTCCGTTACTAAGTGCGTAACCCTGTGCACTTCTTACGGGATACCAGAACATCTTCTCGTCACCAATCTATGTAAAAGCACATTACTTTTTTTCGCGATAACCATTCTCAAGACTCTTCGACGTTTGTAATTTTAATTTGGCAGTCCTTTTTTGGTCGTGCTCGTTCGGCCATTTCTGTTGTACCTCGTCGAGCAAGAGCATAAATAGCTGTTTTTTACAGTGGAAATAGCAACTGCTACTGCCACCCGAACAGCATACAAAAAGTGCTTCCGGTAACACGAACGCCGACTAGCAGAGAAATAGCAGAAATAGTGCTAAACTAGCAGGATAGCAAACCACGCGAACACACCTAACGCCACGTGTCAGGCGACTTTGAGTTTATTTATACGTACGAAGTCTGAGGTTTGTTGTTTCTCTAAGTATGTTTGTATGACACTAGTGGGAAAGCGGTTGATCCTATACGAGTGCAATTTAAAATCTGAATTATTTATTGCAAGTGTGAAACTATAAATACACTGTATTGCACATCGGCACTACAAAAAAAGAAAAGAAAAAAGGATAATTTTACATATTAATATTTTTGTGTACAATAAAGCAATCGGCTACCAAATGGCAGTTGTTTTAAACCACAGAACGAGTATTGTGTGCTTCTCCCTGGCAACACCCTTTGAAATTTTACGTAAGCGTTAGGTTAACGGGAGGTCTGAAGGCAAGATTCTATAACAATAATGAAGCTTATTAGACTTGTTTAAACCTACTTATTTCAAAGACGGTTTATTTTCAAAGTATTATCAATAACACATTTCTTTCGGATATGCAACTGGTTTCTTTTTTGTTATTTTACGGCCTGTTGTGCATAAATGAAATTAAATAGTGCCTATCGAGTCTNATATGCAACTGGTTTCTTTTTTGTTATTTTACGGCCTGTTGTGCATAAATGAAATTAAATAGTGCCTATCGAGTCTTCCAAAAAAGCCCGAAAAAAGTTAATTTCGCTAAAGTAGTTACTTTACAGTTTTACTCAAATAAAAAATGTTTAATAAGAACTTGAGAGCATAGAATCATTCCTAATATATTGAGCCATGGAAGTTAATGCGCCCACCCGCAAGATATTTTTGAGTAAGGATGTCAAGCGTGAAATATTTTCCGCACCGTACAAAAAACAATGTTTTCATAGAAAAGGAAGTCGTAGTACATGTTTTAAGAAAATATGAATATTCGTGGGGATTTCCGGTGGTCGTGCCCACAAAAGAGCCATGTTGATATGGTTAGGAAGTCATACCGATGACGCTTAGTAAGCGATCTCCAACAGGACTCAATTTATTAGCACGAATATGTAGTCCACGTTGATCGGAAACCAGTACAGCATCAGAGATCCTTTCACCAGAAGCCTTATCATGGACAACCGCGCTCTATATGAAATTCAAACTTCAAATGCTCATGGTAAGGGGCAGTGATATTTCGCGAAAAGATTTCGAGACAAGCTACAACCCAAAGTACTGTAGGGTCGTCCAGCTTCTTTGATTGGCTAAAAAAATGTTTTTGCCCGTGTTAGCAGTTTGCGCACGAATCGCGAAGGTTCAGTGCCGGAGTTACTTTGTCCTGAGTGGCTCGGTCAAAGACGGACACGGCACCAGCAGCCAATGGAGGTATAACAACAGCTGAGGTGTGTATATAGTATTGAAGTCTACTGTGTGCTCCGATTTTTACGCGAAAAGTCACTGGCTTTACTCATGGTTAGAGACCTGAAAAATTCGCTGATTCATTTTGAGACAAGCTAGAATTAAAAACACGTGTGTTTATACAACTTTAGCCATTGGTCCACAAAGGTGCCTGACACCTCCTGGCGAACGCTGGCCCAATCGTCGCCTTCCGCTGTGACAGCAGACAACCAGTGTACAGTAAATATCGGCATAGTTGTACATAAGACTGTAGAGTCTAGCCTGGAGGTCATTGAACTCGCGAATTTTTTCAGGTCTCTACTCGTGGTCGATGCTGCGGTAAGTGAAGGTTCCACGCCGTTCAGAAACTCCCGACCGAGCATACAAAAGTGATGTAAGCCAGAACAATTTATTGTATCTGCTACGTACTTACAAGGCGAGTGTTTGTTAGAGATGCAGGACTCCTTGCAAACTCGACCGTAGCATGGTCAATGGTCATCTTAGAGCCAGAATGCCTTTGGCAGTTGCCTCATTGACTCTCAACACTACGTAAGCTTCGCTGTACTAGCTTCACCTTCGGTTTTTCTAGTGTTAAACATTTATTCATTGCCCTCGTATTTGTGACGCTATGATATTTCAACCTTGAGTCACATGCAATAAATAAAACTAGACATTGGTTTTTATACATTTTTAGTTGGTTTTCCTTATGTTAAAAAATAAATTCATCACATACAAATCTAGGCAGATATAAATTAAAATATTGGCTCTGAAGGCCTTCAAATTGTAAGAAAAGGCCATTCAATCACGCAGTTCCATCATTGCAGTTCTTATAAAAATTTCAAACTCTATATACCTTACTTTATAAAGTTATAATACAGTTATATTTATATAATTTTATAAGCATTTAGACGCATGGTTTTGGTTTTCGTATATTAATGGCCATAGCTAATCACCCGCCATAGTGCTGCTGAAGGTGTGTCATGGTGTCGAAGTCTGGGAGGATTTTTGATATCAGCACTTCTCAGGATCCTGCGNAGTGCTGCTGAAGGTGTGTCATGGTGTCGAAGTCTGGGAGGATTTTTGATATCAGCACTTCTCAGGATCCTGCGATCGAAATGCGGACCCTGACAATCAGGAGACTCTCGCCCTGCCAGCGCAAAGTATTTGAGAGTGCGAAGAGAAAACATGCATTTAAATGTAAATAACAACTTCACCGCAAAATATTAAGGTAAATATTTCAACGAATTCCTTAGGTACTACTAAAACGCAAAATATTTTACAGTTAGTTTTTCACGAAGAATAAATTTGCAATTGGGAAACTTTACGTTTGCGAAGTGAAACATTTAAAAACTATATACAAGGTCAAATTAGTTATAGCAGATTATTCTGAAAGGTTNGATCGAAATGCGGACCCTGACAATCAGGAGACTCTCGCCCTGCCAGCGCAAAGTATTTGAGAGTGCGAAGAGAAAGCATGCATTTAAATGTAAATAACAACTTCACCGCAAAATATTAAGGTAAATATTTCAACGAATTCCTTAGGTACTACTAAAACGCAAAATATTTTACAGTTAGTTTTTCACGAAGAATAAATTTGCAATTGGGAAAATTTACGTTTGCGAAGTGAAACATTTAAAAACTATATACAAGGTCAAATTAGTTATAGCAGATTATTCTGAAAGGTTTTGTGGTGTTAGAAAACACAGCATATATTATCCCAGAGAAACAACCCTATGTATGCCTTTCAGAGAGGAAATGTACGTTTTGAAGTTGAGTAATGGATGGGAAATAGTTGGTCTTGCTCGTCCGCCAGCACTGATTAACCTCCTGGCGAAGGCAAGAACTACCTGACGTATGCATTTACCGCGAGATGCATTTTCATTATTCATGACGGGCGCCCGCGGAGAGAACTGGCGCGAATGTAAAGTTCCACGTGGTTGCTGCTCGCGAAAAGAACACCTGCTGGCGAAGCTATCCCGGGCGTTCTCTGCCGACTTCGTGCACGTCGGTGCAAATACAGGGTGTTTCCAAAATCATGGGACAAACATTGAGGGGTGGTAGAGCTCACTAAAACAAACAATTATTGTATAGGAATATATGGGCGGGAGTGACGCGTTGAGGCACAAACACAAAAATAGCACATGAAATGCAACGCAGTGTTTATTTACAACGTCGCCGCTAAATGCCTTTTTACAGCAATGTTTATAATAATTGCTCAAAATTGCTACCACCGACAGTAATGCAAGCTTGGTAGCGTCGGTGGAGTGATTGGCGGACATATTCAAATACGCCGGGTATTTCACGCACGCCACCATTGTCAGCCAATCACGCCATATGTAGAGGTCGCCAAGCATGCGTGACTGTTGGTGGATGCATTTCCAGCAACTGTTTTAACATTTTCTGTACGGAATCACTCGTTAAGTATGCTGCTAATGAACATTTTATGTTTCCGTTAATGTGTTATGTTTTTGTGTTTGTGCCTCAACGCGTCACTCCCACCCATATATTTCCTATACAATAATTGTTTGTTTTAGTGAGCTCTACCACCCCTCAATGTTGGTCCCATGATTTTAGNCCCATATATTTCCTATACAATAATTGTTTGTTTTAGTGAGCTCTACCACCCCTCAATGTTGGTCCCATGATTTTAGAATCACCCTGTATAGAGCAGATAGAGCGTTACAGATAATGGAAAATCGCGAAAATGTTCTGAGCTATCATATCTGCGATAACACTCTAGCTAGTTAATCCTTTTTATGATTTGATCAACAAGGTTTCGGCTCGGCTAACTTGTTTGTAGAACAATCACGAACGTTCTGCCTTATAGTATCAGAATCATCATTGGCCAAGTGAAATGGGATAGTAGATAAATACATGAATGACAGCCAATAAGGGAAGAAAACTGTCGGACATGTGTACAGTACGTTGAATCGTAGCGAACAGTCAGCTTTTCCCGCGATATATCATCGTCCCTATAGAGCGTACACCGTAGCGGAGTTAAAAAAGAAGTGTTTCCAACTCATCGCATTACGTACGGACAGAACGTGTGCCATTTTAAATTAGCCCGATGACGAACAATAAATACGTATGCCGTCAAAACTCATGTATACCATATTTCTAGGCACCTTCAGAATTCGGGCTATTATCTAACGATACGTCTAACTTTAAGAACATGTAAGTTTCCATTACGCCTTTCATTCAACCGTAGTTAATTTGACACGCGGTTTGTGACTCTGTACGAATTGTTATGAATTGATAAGTTAGATTTTATCGCAATTACCAACCATACTGGAATATTGGTTTACACGAGCTAGTATACGAACATTCACGAAATTCAATTGTGTTTACAATATATAAATGTTAATGAAGAGAATCAGGTATAGTTACATATCAGATAACTGCTACAGTCAGAATAATTTAGGTACTCGGGGTAGTTTACGATCATTTGTATTATTGTCACCTAACTGAATAGCGTTTAGCTACGATAGTCCCATCTTAATTGCAACATGGAAGGTGGTTTGGAAGTTCAAATACGGCGGCCGGAAAGTCAGGCTTCTTGGCGGCTTCTTGGTTCGTACTGTTCGCCCGTGGTCGAGCAGATAAAGGTCCCTGTTTGAGGAGTTTCATTGGCCTGTATTTTCTCTGGGGCTAGAGCAGTCGTGCCCTGGTTATCGTTCAGGCGCAGGGCGTTCTTGCGGTTTCAACCAGTAGGTTTGGGTAACAGCGACCCAGAGTTCGCTGGCTATCCGCTGTCCTGAGTGCACTTCTAGGCGAGATCTTACGTTTAGGTAGGCCATCGAGTTGAGGCCTTCCCACTCCATTAATAGCGCGAATTTTGCACGTCCGTACACGTCACTTACTGAATGTGTAGGTAATTTTGAACCTCAGGTAAAATCCCCAGATAAGATTTCTTAAAGTAAACGAGAAAAAAACTTACCACGACTTACGACCTATAATGACTTTGAAGCAAGGCACAAGTCCCCAAAAACAAAACACAATCGATTGTGCGGCGCTGTTCTCGTAGTTTGACTCGTGTCGCAAATGTCTTGTGTGTCTGCTGTGCAAAGTGCGTGAGCTGCTTAAAATGTCAACGAATCTCGGAAGAAAACTTTCGAAGTTTCATTTGTTTTTTGTATTGGCGCCATTTTTTAAACGCTGTTTACGATAAAGTGAGCACTTTTTAAAACAACATTTGAATAAATATCACTGCTTATAACTGCACACATTTTAACAGGCGCACCGGGTGGCATGCGCCCAGTATAGAAGTTTCACGTTTTAGCGTTGAATTAAAAAATGTTCAGTAAACATCGTGAAAATAAAAATAATTAATTTCATTTTCCGTTTTTTTTTCTTTAATATATCTAATTGTAAGAATTAGCAGATTTGTAAAATGTTTTGTTTACTGTTATGAAAATGCCATAGTTCCACTTGACCAACGTATGAGAAAATGGTAATTTTACACGTGGTGTAAGAATATACAATGTTCATACACGAATATCTGAAGCAGGGCTTTCGAAAGTGCTCGGTTTCACCGCGAACAGCGGATACCAACTTTTCGTGTGCTTGTATAATAATAATGGCGTGTGGGGAGTGCACCCAGGGCAAGGCAACACCCTCCGAGTGACGGTCTTTCTAGCTG
>NQII01003215.1:115471-131187 GCA_002778355.1 Clitarchus hookeri
CCTCCCTAGCAAGAATTAACCCGTACCAGAGGAACACTGCACCGCCCTTCTCCAACTGCTGGTTTTCCGTCTTCTTTCATTAGTACTGCCGACCCCTTTCATCCCCTTCGCCTTCCTCGGCCCTACGTAATTCCACGCAGTCGTGAGCTTACGGCGAAAAAAAAGAAATAGCGAGAGGAAGACGTATAAGGCAAACGAGATGTAAACAAAATATTCCAGAGATGGTGTATCAAAGATGAAATATTTCTACGCTAATGAGAGGAATGAAGAGTAGTTGAGTTCAGAGAAATAAAAAAAAAATTGAGAGAACATTTTTTTAATAATTTAAATGCGTGGGAATTCTTGAAGGGTGCAGCGGAACAGCGTGATAATGTATTTCGCACCGCAATTAATTAAAACGAATGTTAATTTCTTTCCACTACGGGAAATCGGCAGACAGTACAGCCATCGCCTACCCCTTCTCAAGTTACTGCAGAATAAAGAAAACTTCTATTTACTAAAGTTATCGGTACTTGTGAAAAAAAANGCCTACCCCTTCTCAAGTTACTGCAGAATAAAGAAAACTTCTATTTACTAAAGTTATCGGTACTTGTGAAAAAAAAATTGGCAAATTAAACTTCACGTTTATCGAAATTTTCTCAGCCGCATGATCATCGTTCCAGCTACGAAGTTNGCCTACCCCTTCTCAAGTTACTGCAGAATAAAGAAAACTTCTATTTACTAAAGTTATCGGTACTTGTGAAAAAAATTGGCAAATTAAACTTCACGTTTATCGAAATTTTCTCAGCCGCATGATCATCGTTCCAGCTACGAAGTTNAAAAAAATTGGCAAATTAAACTTCACGTTTATCGAAATTTTCTCAGCCGCATGATCATCGTTCCAGCTACGAAGTTGTGGGTTCAAATCCAACCTCTATAGCGAGTGACTTCATCTTACTTACATGTTAGTTATAAAGCCGGACGATTAGTGCGATATTTATGTCGTAGGGATGCTTAATATTATGTACATGACACTGGCAGAATAGATTGTAATCGATTATTGATCAAAATCGGTCAAATTTGTTAAAATTGGCAGTTTATGAAATATTTATTTTCTGAAAGAAAAAAAATCCCTATTGTTAACCAGCCCTGCATTAAATGTGTCAAACATCTCACATAGATTTTTAAATCGTGAAGTCATGAAAATTGTTATACAAGTNCCAGCCCTGCATTAAATGTGTCAAACATCTCACATAGATTTTTAAATCGTGAAGTCATGAAAATTGTTATACAAGGTGTCCTTTCATCCAATAAGTAAACTACCGGAAAAGGCCAAGTATTCAAATAACTAACGCAACTGCCGGTCTTCTTAAATAAACAGACGTTCAACTTTAAATGGAAAGGCAGCGGCCATTTTGGATTTGCATATACTTGCCCAGAGTTTACATGCAGATCCAATATATAAAAACCAAGTTTGTTAAGAGCCGAGTTTGTTTGTCGCATCTAAAAGTTATTTTAAAAAACAACTGGTTTTTCTCCCGTTAACTCTTGTCATATTTGTAATATTAATCGAAAGTTCCTTCATTATTTAATGATTTTTGTTTGACGTAACAAAATATGGTGTGACGGCTTCTGCCGACACATGCAAGTAGCACTTTGTATCTCTTTTCTCAGGAAGATGTTCGGTTTTAAAGGAATAGAGACCCCCCCGCCCCCCTTCACATCTCCTGTTAGTGGTTCATCAAAGGGTATCATAAGCTTAGTCTGGGTTTGCACAGTAAAAGAAAACGAAGTTACGAAAATATATTTTCCCCTTTTTCTGAAGTACAAAAATATCAATTACCAATATGGTATTATAAAATATATTTTAATGTTTTAATAAAATCCCATGATTTTCTTTCTCCACGAAAACATTTCATTTTATACATAAAGTTCGTTTTGTACAAAATAATCGAAATGTAGATTACAGATCTTTTAATCATGATGCAGAGCAACATCCCCCCCCCCCACCTCAACGCTAACAAAAACATTAAAAAACCCTTTTAAAACAGAGGAACAACAGTTCCTTCCCTAATAAAGTTCGTGGTCTGTCTTACTGAGCAGGGGAGAAACAGAGCCTTTTATACAAATTGGTCGTCGTCTTCTGGAACAATTTCCGACGTTCACGGAGCGGAAAAGCCCCTCGGTGGCGTCATGACTGGCCGGCGGCGTCACGTTGTCATGGAGACGTGCAGAGGAGAGAAGGGGCAGCAGGCGAAGCTTCGAAGCAGCATACTAGCACGCCACACGTCACGTCATGGAGACGTGCAGAGGAGGGAAGGGGCAGCAGGCGAAGCTTCGAAGCAGCACACCAGCGTGCCACNACGTCACGTCATGGAGACGTGCAGAGGAGGGAAGGGGCAGCAGGCGAAGCTTCGAAGCAGCACACCAGCGTGCCATGCGCCATTTGCAGTTCAGCACTCATGCAGGCAACAGCAGCGAGATGGTCAGTTGAGCGGGTCCCATCGCACCAAAGGTCAGACATATCCGCGACCCTCATGTAGAAACGCAATTCAAGGCGAAGTGAACATATATGCGAATTTTTTATGTGCGTATGCCATCACAATGGATGTAGATGAAAACTAACGAATTCCAGCAATAATCTTAAGTAGTCCTATATGTCATGATCGACTTTGTATTTTAACATCAAATCATCAGGATTGACAAAGGAGAGATGTAAATAAATTTGAGATACAGGTCATCCATCCATNATCGCACCAAAGGTCAGACATATCCGCGACCCTCATGTAGAAACGCAATTCAAGGCGAAGTGAACATATATGCGAATTTTTGATGTGCGTATGCCATCACAATGGATGTAGATGAAAACTAACGAATTCCAGCAATAATCTTAAGTAGTCCTATATGTCATGATCGACTTTGTATTTTAACATCAAATCATCAGGATTGACAAAGGAGAGATGTAAATAAATTTGAGATACAGGTCATCCATCCGTCTTAAGTCTGTTCCTCCCTACCATAATATTATAATAATTATATCAACGAAGCATTCGGTGGCCTGTTACACTGCAGGTGTGGTTTGCTGCGAGTCATCTCGTAGACATAATATCGTCTTTAAAAATATGCGCTCTGTGGTTAGAACATAAACTAAAGATTCGGTCGATNCTCGTAGACATAATATCGTCTTTAAAAATATGCGCTCTGTGGTTAGAACATAAACTAAAGATTCGGTCGAGCCATCTTCAATTTATAGCATTGCCTAGAGAATCGTTATAAGAACTGTCAAAATTACATGTCTGAACAATTACAATCCATTGGTTTACGTTTGGTTTAACAATAAATCCGCACTACAGTCCATTCACGGTTACTTCCAACTTTTCTGAAACCCTGATAAAGTTCTACTTCTAGGATATTCCTCCGCCTCATGCAAACTAAGCTTAACCAAGTATAGAAAATTACACCAAAGGGACAATGCACCGCATTAGTGCGCACTTACTGTAATCATATTTTGCATAATAAATATTTCTTTCTAGGCGTTACCAAAACACATGTTTTCTCATGGTTATATTAATTGTAAATGAAATATTATAATTTATAAATGCAAAATAAGTAAAAATTCAATAACCTAAGATAAGATACTTTAATGTTTACACAAAAATAAAAAGTTTGTGATATATGACATATTTAGGAAATACACACTCGCATCATACCTAAAGTAATTTTTCAAAGGTTTAATTGAAAAAGTTTGAAGAAACCGTGAATAGACTATAACAAGTATCTCTGGCTAGCAATTATCAATACACATTTTCTCTCTGTTTGCAACTTATAAAAAAATATTATAATTTTATAAGCAAAAGTTTAATTTAACCAAAAATAAGATACTTTTCTGTTAAGGGCTACGCTTGTGATACATGGCATATTTAGGCAACAACCAAACACGTCATACGTGGGTGATTTTTCAAACGTTAGAGTCTAAACGTTTGAAGATATTGCGAATAGACCATACAGGATGATTCTAAAATCATGAGATAAACATTGAGAGGTGGTGGAGCTCACTAAAACAAACAATTATTGTATAGGAATATATGGGCGGAAGTGACGTGTTGAGGCACAAACACAAAAATAACACATGAAATGCAACACATAGTTTATTTACAACGTCGCCGCTAAATGCCTTTTTACAGCAATGCTTATAATAATTGCTCAACATTGCTACCACCGACAGTAATGCAAGCTTGGTAGTGTTAGTGGAGTGATTGGCGAACAGATTCAAATACGCCGGGTATTTCACGCACGCGTGCAGCCGCACAGGATAGTCGAGCGACGAGGTCTTCAATGGAATCAACTGGAGTCTCGTAAATGAGGGCTTTCAAATGCCCCCATAGGAAAAATCGATAGTCGATAAACCTGGCGATCGTGGTGGCCATCGGACTGGCCCACCACGCCCTCAACGCCTCAACGCGTCACTTCCGCCCATATATTCCTATACAATAATTGTNTTCCGCCCATATATTTCTATACAATAATTGTTTGTTTTAGTGAGCTCTACCATCCCTCAATGTTTGTCCCATGATTTTAGAATTATCCTTTATACAACTTCCTTAACTTGATTGCGTCGTATTTGCGTTACAAATTAGTCAACATGAGTGTGCCAGCATATCAACGCACTTACTAAAGCAAAGTATGTATCGGCTGTATAATAGAAGTCACGTGGGTTTTGGCCGTAAGCAAAGCAGTTCAGTAACCGAGTGTTTAAGAATGCAGGTGTGAAACAGCCGTTGACGCCGCGAATGCCAGCCTCACACGCCGGCAAAATGGCGGCACGGACCGGCAACACGGAACGACGTCCACCAGTCAGCGCTCGGTTACGTACGTTCCAGTCGGCAGGCCAGCCAATAGAGAGCCTTCCGCGGCACGCAGTATCCAATCAGTCACGAGGCCCGTTCCCAGAGCCTCGCACAGCCAAACAGAGAGCCCGACTATGTCAAAGGAACCGCCTCGCCACTTAGTCTCTGTGTACTTGTCTANCTTCCGCGGCACGCAGTATCCAATCAGTCACGAGGCCCGTTCCCAGAGCCTCGCACAGCCAAACAGAGAGCCCGACTATGTCAAAGGAACCGCCTCGCCACTTAGTCTCTGTGTACTTGTCTACTCAAACGCGTATTTTNGGCAACACGGAACGACGTCCACCAGTCAGCGCTCGGTTACGTACGTTCCAGTCGGCAGGCCAGCCAATAGAGAGCATCCGCAGCACGCAGTATCCAATCAGTCACGAGGCCCGTTCCCAGAGCCTCGCACAGCCAATCAGAGAGCCCGACTATGTCAAAGGAACCGCCTCGCCACTTAGTCTCTGTGTACTTGTCTACTCAAACGCGTATTTTNCAGAGAGCCCGACTATGTCAAAGGAACCGCCTCGCCACTTAGTCTCTGTGTACTTGTCTACTCAAACGCGTATTTTGGCTCCAGTGTTGCCATCCAGTAGAAGGTGAAGATCCCTTGCTGAGACTCAAAATATCTCGAACAACTACAGAATTTTACACGAAATTAGCAATACAAAAAAAATTAATTAAAATGACTTTCATTTTTAGTANTCTCGAACAACTACAGAATTTTACACGAAATTAGCAATACAAAAAAAATTAATTAAAATGACTTTCATTTTTAGTAGTTTTATTACAGCTTCCAAATGCTATAATATTACAACAATAACCTAAGTATGTTAAAAAATGTATACATAATTACTTTCAATTCCTACGTACACAAACAGTAACTTAACATTGTTCAGGTTCTGTATTATTGTACAAGNTATACATAATTACTTTCAATTCCTACGTACACAAACAGTAACTTAACATTGTTCAGGTTCTGTATTATTGTACAAGCTTTTCGTCTTATGCAGTTTTGAAATGTTTTCACACAAACGACACGTTTTTTACAAGTTAATCCACTGAAATCATAATTGAGTGAAGAATATATATGTATATATATATTTTTAGTAAGAGACCAATCTTCCAAAGCACACGCATGACTCAGTGACTCACACATTTTTTCATATTTACACGTTAAGAAAGAAAAGTTATACATTGTGTAATCCAAGCAACTCGCGATTCAATACAAATGACAAACAAACGGAAACGCCGGGAACTGAAGAGGATCAGAGTGTGCGCCCAACAAGTACTTCTAGCGCCACGAGTCTGCGAGAAGCACACTGTCTCAGTGCATCGTAGATTTGATAGGAATTATTTCAGCTGCATGAACGCAATTTGCATACCGTACATGATGCTTTCATTTTTTTTTCTCAAAACGTTATTTTCAAAGTGCAATAAAAAAACTCTTCCTAAGAAACATTTCGTTTTAAAGACAATTTTTGTCTTCTTCGTTCTTCTCTAATTTAAAGGATTTTCATACTAATTTTTTTTTTTCCGCCTTTTCAAAATTTTAAAGCTCAAAATTCCCACGAAATGGAAAAACAAACCTCCCACGAGTTGGCCCCACGCCCAGAATGCTTGTCTTCGATTCGCCTGTAATTTAAAGAGAANTGGAAAAACAAACCTCCCACGAGTTGGCCCCACGCCCAGAATGCTTGTCTTCGATTCGCCTGTAATTTAAAGAGACAGGAGCACACGAAGAAATATTTGAAACGCTCAAGTTAGCTGTGGTGTAGGCAAACAAAATTTCTCATGGATACGCAGCTTACACCTGACCGAGAACATTTCATGCGCCATAGAAATAACCTGAGGGCCCAAGCTCACGATACTCCTGTTTATAGGAAACTACTCACTTGCATAGTGTGCAAACTGTGAAATGACTCTCCTCCAGAAATTAAATACAATCAACGCAAACTCAAGTCCACTGTAAGAACATAGTGCTCATGTTTTTTTTTTGCTCACCTGTAATTCGTAACTGATATATCATGGAAAACTATCTGCGAAATTGTTCGGATTACTAAGTTGTAATTCGTAGCTTATATATCATAGAAAACTATCTGTGAAATTGTTCGGATTTCTAAGTTGTAATTCGTAGCTTATATATCATAGAAAACTAGCTGTGAAATTGTTCGGATTACTAAGTTGTAATTGTAATGTTAGAATGTTATTGTTTATTTAATTCAATATTACTTAGCTGCTTTTATTTTTTATTTCTTCCAGTAGTGACTTTTGCATGTGTTGCGCGTATTTGCTGTGAACCGGCCTATCGCTGAACTGCGCGTGAGTAAATAAAATATATAAATAAATAATTAGCTTCCTCGAATAAAGCAAGCATGTCATTAAGTTTTAATTACAAAACGAAAATAAAAACTCCCCTCAGTAATATTAATATTTACAACCCAAAAGGCAAGGTACGAGGAATGTTTTATAATTTACCAATCCTTTGTCAAATGTATAGGCATTAAACCTGGAAGTTGTTTCTTCATGCGCGCTTAAAAGTTTTCGAAATATACTCAATACCCGTAACTTAATAGAAACCTGAAATACTTGAAGAATGAAAATAATGAATGATTTAATGGTGTGTCACCGGATACATTGGAAAAAATATCACTTCAGCCCATTTTGTTAAAACAGACCCTACCAAACGTTTTTGGCTTTAAGTAACGGGTTCAAATTCCTAGTAGTCCGTTTTAGTGCTTTGCAATTTTTTTCAATATAAGCTGAGGTTAGTTTATCATGTGAGAGGAGAGAAGTGTTAGTAACATTTTCAAATTACTTAAGCACATTTGGAAATAACTAAGACGTATTAAAATATAAATAAATAATAAAAAAAAAATTTTCAAACTTGTGACACGAGGTACTGAAAAATTGGTTTCAACAGAAGGAACCGTGAGTTTCATAAATTTGCCAATAGAAGAGCATGCAATTTGCAAGACAACCTTCGCAGACTTACACAACACAGAAACTCACACTGATTTATGATACTGAGGCTGATACAACTACGTATACAGTTTGGTAGGGCAAATAAGGCCGCTTAGCTTTACCACAGTCACATTCGTGTTAAACCCACCTCAGATCACATAAGTCAGATTTTCCTGGTCCTTTGCAAATAACGCACTAGTTACGATTACAGCGCTCCCCTTAAGGAAGTACAGGCTGGGTATAAAANAACCGTGAAATTTGTTTACCATACATTCATAAATGTTCAATGTGACCACCACGAGTGGCCTGAACGACATCTACGCGATAATAAAACTCGTTCCACACTCTTGTCAGCATGTCCGGCGTTACGGTTTGGATGGCCTTCGTAACTCCCGGTTTGAGGTGGTGAGGGGGTAGCGAGCTCGCATTCGGCACGTCAATGTGAAGGGGACTGTCTGATGTTTCCTTGCCCAGAACGAAGAAGACTATGCCTTCATGTCTAAGCTGGTTTTTAGCGATGAAGCGACGTTTCATACAATAGGTAAGGTGAACCGGCACAACGTGCGGATATGGGGTCAGGAGCCTCCACATGAAACCACCGAACACGAGCGCGCTTCCCCCAAAGTGAACGTGTTTTGTGCTGTATCAAAATACACTGTTTTCGGCCCTTTCTTTTTTCACAAGCCCACTGTTACTGGAGTCCCTTATTTGGACATGCTTACAGAGTGGTTGGTTACTCAGTTAGAAGAGGCGGCGGGGGACTTAATTTTCCAGCAGGATGGTGCGCCATCCCATTGGCACCTAGCTGTTCGCGGATACCTGGACGAGACGTTGCTGCAACGCAGGATTGGTCGAGGAGCAGCTGGTGACCAGGCTCTTCATCACTGGCCCCCAAGAAGCCCGGATCTTACCCCGTGCGATTTTTCTATGGGGGTACATAAAGGATCAAGTGTTTCGTCCACCATTGCCGGCTAACATTGATGACCTCAAACCGAGAGTTACGAACGCCATCCAAACCGTAACGCCGGACATGCTGACAAGAGTGTGGAACGAGTTTTACTATCGCGTAGATGTCGTTCAGGCCACTCGTGGTGGTCACATTGAACATTTATGAATGTATGGTAAACAAATTTCACGGTTGCACGGTTCACTTGATTGGTCAATCAAGGTTGTAGGTTGTTTGGTTTTGATATTACAGACCTTCAAAGTTGGAGTATTCTTTTATACTCAGCCTGTATAGCAGTACGATATAAACACACTTCATTGCATTTCGCTGCTTTTAAAGGCGATCTGGCTACGCTAATCTCCAGGTGGATTTCGAAAGTAAAAAGTGAAATATGGTTAGGTGATGCACTGAGCATTCGTATACACACTGGACGACACGTAGAAGTGCGCTTACAGAGCCCGCGAGGTTAGTTAGTGGACGGTGGGCGAGCTTAGTGCCGCATTACTTCGGCGTAGTAATAGTAATATTTCTTGTTATAATGTCTGTTGAACTCGGGGCTCATGTTTTAATTTATGGCAATACTAATTGCTTGTGCCGTTGTTAGAACTCTGGGAATGTTGCTCTCACTTCAGCAGCAGGTGGCGCGCACTGAAGCGAAATGCGAGCGTTTGTTCAAGGATATTGAAGTACGCATTGCCAGCTATCTAATCTAATGTATATGTAAGCTATTTCACATTTGGGCCAGTCAGCACAGTGAAGTGCGTGAGTTTACAAATCACAGTGATATCGATGCATCCTTCCCACTCTAGAGCTGTGCGCCGTCCAAGCATGTCTTTAACTGTAATGAGGGATGTTTCAGTGAAAGCGTGAAGAAAATGAAACTGGCAATAGGCGCCACACCACGAAACGTCCTGAGATTGGGAACGTGTGGTCCGCGAAGCCAGGGAAAGGAGATGCGTGCGTAAACATGTCTAACACGAATACAGGTGTCCGGATTGGTTGCGTGGTTTATTGACAATGCGTGCGTACACTGTTGACAGGTAATCCTGCACAGTACCACTCCACTGACGGACAGGTGTTAACGCAAGAGTTGCTCAAAGCGACGGCCACTAACCTCAACGCAAGCACGACGACGGCGTACGGGATTCTGCCGCACCCGTTCAAATCCCCCATGCGCGTAGCGTCCGTCGGAGATACACGCACGTATCGTGGCAATGTAGGGACGACAGAGCCACCTTGCGGACGATAGGCGAACCCCACATGCCACCTGCGTCGCCCACAATTTTACGTCCATATCTTCATTATCTGGTCTCCTGAACCACGCGTTCCCGATCTCAAAACGTTTCGTGATGCGACACCTATTCCCGGTTTCATTTTCGCACGTTCTTACTGAAACATCGTGCGTATGGCATGTGCGTGATATGCTAGATAACAGCACTGCAGTGAGTAAAGTTGTTCAGTATTACGTCACATGAACTTTGCTGCAACTGAATACTGCGCCTTCTCACCTTCGTGCCANGCACTGCAGTGAGTAAAGTTGTTCAGTATTACGTCACATGAACTTTGCTGCAACTGAATACTGCGCCTTCTCACCTGAATACTGCGCCTTCTCGTGCTAACGAAACGCTAGCAATCAACAAGAAGTTGTCAGCAAGTTTTGCAGTAAAAATGGTATTTTCAAAGCGTCTCTATAAATGATTCTCAAATAAGTACTCTGACTTCATTACTATCAGCTTTTTATATGATGGTGGCGACATACGAGGGCCCTAATTTATTCTTTACGTCCGCTCTCAAAGTTGCGAGAAAATAAAGCCACAGAGGCACACAAAAATAACACAGAAAACTTCGCAAGCAATAAGTTTTTTTTGTATGTTAATTGTAAAACCTTTAAGGACGACGCGACGGTTTGAAAATTTTTTTCTGCTCTAATAATAATGACTTTCTTTTGTTACCGCCAGAGTTTGGCTGAAAAATTTCACAAGAATAAAGAGAGGCTACTGATTTGAATACCATTACTTTATATCACTGGATGTGGCATTTATTTTCACAGTTTTTTGGCGCAACAGTAGCGTTTTGCACATGGGTGAGATATGCTCAGTACAGAAATGTAATTTTACAATGGTTGCTTGTTTTGTGATACATTTGCCAATGTGCGTGTGGTCACTTTGGTGTCACGTACTGAGAGTTCAGAAGAACAAGGGATAAAATAGTTCCTCATATACTATCTTGTCACGTAGAGAATACTCAATTTACTCTGAATAATTAAAAAATCTAAGTGAAGAAATTTTTATATTAACCAAGTGAACGTCATTCAGTTACCATCCGACCGAGTTAACTATTTGGCAACCCGAAAGTGCACGAATAAAACAAAAAATTAAAAATAAAAATTAAATCGTGGTAAAATAATGTTTAACAAAAGTATTTTCTTATTCTGAAAATTTAAAAATGCAATTTCGCATGACACTTTGAGGTTCCAATAACTTGATCTCTGTAGTATAGAGGCGAACACCAAGCGTTATTAGAATTCATAATCACTATGCTAAAATAATTGTGTAAATTGTATTGTCACAAAGTTGTAAATGAGTTTAATTAGAAAGTTATAAATCGCCCAGTAATGTGTTAAAATATATTCTTATCTAAGTTTGTTCGTCCAATCTGCTTGAAATTTGTGGCCGCATACTCGCATATATATCATTAGATTACGTTTTGAAGTTTGAAACATCGATGAAATACGCCTGGTACGATAGCGTAATTTGTCACCGAACTTCCGAAAACAAACTGGCAGGTTATTACGATCCCGCCAACTCGGCCTTTGTACAAGCAAAGTAAAGTTTCCCGTTACTTTATCTGTTGTGTATATCGATGAGTATAAAGTATACGGCCGCCAGAGACGAAGGCAACTTTCCTGCCGGTCTAAAAAGTTCTCATCGTAGGTAAAAAAAAATTTTAAAGTGAGACGTACGGAAGTATAAGAAACTTTTTGAATGCTTTTAACTCTGAGAACTAGAGAGGGGGAAAGAACATAACTTTCTGTTGCTTGCATCCGACCAAGCGCCCTTATAATGCAAGACCCAACATTAAGATCGCCGGACAAGGGAATGAACTCGTTGTTTTAAATTTTCACACGAACACAGTTCATCTTGTGTACATACAACACGCCTCCGCCAATTGCTAGGTTTAAACAAAAAATAGTGAAACGCGATTTAGAAGCAGACAAGGAGGGAGGCCTTGCATTATTAAGGGATGGACAAAGGAGGTTATATAGAGTACACATCCCTTGAGGACCTGCTGCCCTACCGCCTGCAGTGCCGGCTGAAGCCAAGGGGTGGAACAAATCCCCTGACTCAGCAATGAAAGAAGAGCCGGCGAGAGCAGAATTACACTCGAAGTTGGCGGAAAAATCCTCTAAACTTTTCACGTCGTTTCTCCGAAACCGCTCATTCGAATGGTTTCATATTTCGGGAATTGACGCAGAGTTCCCTCCTTGCCATCATTAACTGTAGTATTCTAGAAAAAATGTAAAACAATTTCAGGAGAAAAAAAAATTTGCTATGTGGTTGCGCAAGATCCAGGAAAAGTTGCAGCGCAAAAAGGAAGGTTTTTTTTCCTTCAAGAAATGGATATGAAATGAAGCCATTTGAACTGTAGAGGAAGAAGCGAAATTTTAGGGGAAGGTTGCTTGGTTTTCACTGCGGGCTTGTAAGTTAAGATGATATTTATGTAAACGTGAATTATCAGACATAGAATTTGAAAAGTGTATAAAACTCTGTTTATATTAAATACACAAACGCACACATTTATACATATATATTAACCACTAGGACTATACGAAAGGAAAAAAATGCTCAATCCCTCCTTTTCTTCCTAATTTACCAGCCTAACAACACTGTGCAGTATCGCAACCATTTGTTGTGGCTTCAATTCTCTGCAGACATGAATTTCAAAACTCGCTCAACTACCGGACTGAAGCCGCCAGTGGTCTAGCTGTAATGAAAGTTCGTAAGTATACGTTCTTATAGCTGTAGTGTTTTGAGCGGTTAAATTTGAAATAATGACTATTTTATTTATTCTGTTGACTAATATTTAACCAAATTTCTGTTAACAATTGCAATATTAAGGTTACGTATGCAAATATAAACACGTAAGTTACCATATGATCTGGCTTCTAGATTGAAGAAAGTAATCGAAAGATGAAATAATTCATAACTTGCATTTCACCGTAACACAAAAAAAAGTTCATTTCATAAAAAAATTAATTAGTTGGAGAAAACGACATAATTGTTAAGCGCAAAATGATCACTCAGTTAATTGAAAATCGGGGAGATTAATTTCACAAAATAATTTGTAACTGTGACACGTTTAATCCATAAATAAATTACAATCAATATTTAATTTTAATGTAAACTAAAAATAAATTTACAATGTGATTTTTTTGGGAGTCGATAAAAGGAATAAATGCAATATAATTACAGATATGCTATATGAGAGATTTACAAATTTTCAGTATAAGTAAGAGTGAACTTATTGCCTATATTGAAAAAATAAATAGCTACAATATTTATATTTATGCAAAGATATGAAATACAATGTTGTATTCTTTAAGTGGGATGACTTCTGCTCGCGAAAAAAATTTTATTTACTACTGTTACAATATAAGTCTAAAACGTGACTACAAGCAGCGAAGTAGCTAATAACGTAATTTTTATTTTCTATGAAATGCCTCGTTTACAGATTTTTTTGTTTCTGTAGTCACTGCAGCCACACCATTGTTGTACACGCTCTACGAAATCATCATTCTTGCGGAGACCTTTGCGGAAACTCACTTCCTATTGTTTACTGCACTCTCCTCTGTTCCTCTTTCAACCGTCTTCTCAACCTANCAGTTAATTGAAAATCGGGGAGATTAATTTCACAAAATAATTTGTAACTGTGACACGTTTAATCCATAAATAAATGACAATCCATATTAATTTTTAATGTAAATAAAAAATAAATTTACAGTATGATTTTTTTGGGAGTCGATGAAAGGAATAAATGCAATATAATTACAGATATGCTAAATGAGAGATTTAGAAATGTTCAGTATAAGTAAGAGCGAATCTTATTGCCTGGATTGAAAAAATAAATAGCTACAATATTTATATTTATGCAAAGATATGAAATACTATGTTTTATTCTTTAAGTGGGGTGACTTCTGCTAGCGAAAAAATTTTTATTTACTCCTGTTCCTATATAAGCCTAAGACGTGACTACAAGCAGCGAAGTAGCTAATAAAGTAATTTTGCTTTTCTATGAAATGCCTCGTTTACAGATTGTTTGTTTCTGCAGCCTCTGCAGCCACACCATTGTTGTACACGCTCTACGAAATCATCATGCTTGCGAAGACCTTTGCGGAAACTCACTTCCTATTGTTTACTGCACTCTCCTCTGTTCCTCTTTCAACCGTCTTCTCAACCTANAGACCTTTGCGGAAACTCACTTCCTATTGTTTACTGCACTCTCCTCTGTTCCTCTTTCAACCGTCTTCTCAACCTAACTGTCTTTACCCCCACCCCGACTAGGGCTAATCCAAGAGTTTACTGTATACAATCTCCTCAGAATGCACATGCAGCATTTTTTTTTTATAAAATGGGGTTTCCTCTGAAGCCCCTGTCACGCTGTCAAATTTTTTCGTCAAACTGCTTCCAATAAGTGTGATCAAATAAAGTTGGACCGCTTTGACCTTAGCGAAACGTCATAAACGCCTCTATAATTGTCTGTAAAAGTTGCATGGCTTCTGTTTTCATCAAACATTGGAAAATTAGAGCGGTTATAAAATTTTTTTGAAGTTTGTTGGGCTCAGCCGATTAAACTAGTGCAGGCCAAAAGTTGAAGTCACGAAACTTTAAAATAACGAATAATTGCTGGAAACGAAATAGGTTATGAAGATAATTAATTCATATAGAAGCTGTCTGAGCATGAAATATATTTTAAGTGAGTATTGCACGTAATATTAAGAACTTAGATGCGCTAAATTTCATTGTGCGAGAAATAGCTCTGATAAATAAAATTTAAATTTAGTAAAGAAGTGAAACTAAATCCCAAAAGTCGTTACATTTATTTATTTAGTGACTGCACAGAAACACAACAGCAGTATCTCACTTTGAAAATATTATTTTTAATTAACGGTCATGCTAAATCCTACCAGGATGAAAATTGACAGAATGACACACATACAAAAAAATCCTTCAAAATTATTTAATAAAATTTGTTGGAAGGAAACATTTTTTGGCCGTATTACTCCTTGAAATATAACTGTCAAAAATTTTTAAAGGCGAAAAATTTACGGTGTGGCAGGGGGGCTTAACAGCACCTTCTACAATTTGTTACGCTGGCGTGGTCAGGCCTTAATTCGGCGGCGTGCCTGAACGAGCCATCCCACTTCAGACCAGGCCAGCGGGCAGCAAATGGCAGCAACCAATTGCCTTCCAATTTTTACTGAACTTCCTTCTTTATTTAATATATTAATCCTATGGCAGTGTGGGCGCCTAAGTCCTGCAGGGCTCCATTTCCATTATTTATACATTCACCAGCTTCTAATATACATTCTTTACTCAATTGTTCACTTTGTTTTTGTACTTATTACTTTCATGTCTTTTCCCCCCAGTCAAAGAATTTTGTTGTAATTTTTAGTTTTACATTACAGTGTTGGGGGTTTTGGTTATTTTCCCCTGTTTCTTTGTATTTGCCGGTTTTTTCCTTTCTTCCAGTTCATTGGCTCGATTTACCTGTCCGGCTCTGTGCAAGAACGAAATCTGTTCGTTGGTACACATGTTTTTGTATTTTATTGTTGTTCCTATGTTGCATTCGCACCTTCATAGATTGTCATGTTTAATAAAGAAACTATAAAAATAACGTTTAGTCTGCAGGAATTCCCCCCCCCCCCCCCCCCCCCCCCCCCC
>NQII01003215.1:165013-202459 GCA_002778355.1 Clitarchus hookeri
GGGGGGGGCAAGTGGGTACACTCTGTCCCAGACCCCACATTGTTAGGGGGCCCACGAGGTGGAAATTAAAATAATATATTCTTGATGTTAATCTGCCCTTGTGATCAAACATTCTGAGCATCAGTGTTCACTGACTGACTTAACCATGCCAAAGTGTTATGAATATGATATTTTGTTGACAATTTATCCTTAACGAGGATATAGGGGCGTAACAAACTATTGATAAGAGTAATGTAATAAAAACTTTATAAAAGAGGTTTATTTAACATTAAGGTTGTACAATATTATTTCAATATAAATATGATCTAATATTAACAAGGGGTGGGGGGGGAGCTATACAAATATACTGAAATGTTAAGTGATATTATTTTATAAATATTTAACCAGCCACGTTGTGAGTAAAGCCTAATTGGAGAGTCCCCACCTTGTTCTTGATTCCGGAGGCTGATTACGATGGCGCAAGTCGACGGCTGGACACACCCATCTTCAGTGGTCTTCTCGTTCCGATGGCCCGACGACAAAAGACACCGCCCACGGACTACACTGCCCTATATCGGCTGCGTTGTCCCCGATTACTGGCCGGTGGAGGTGGTTTACTGTGGTTTGCGATTTCGCAACTAATTTCAGCGATCACGGCCCGTGTCCTGGGTAAATAAGTGAAGGTGTGATCAGGCAGGCCGCCCAGCTAAGGGCCTGACCACAACTCGTAACGCAAGGCATCCTGGACAATTCCAGCGGCTGGCGTGTTGGTTGGAAGTGGGGGGAGGGGGTCTGTGTCTCTGTTATGCTGTGTGCAGCCCTTACGTAGAGAGATGTCATAGAACCATAAAGCAGCCCTCATCGGCGAGTAGTACCATCAGTGGAGCGGTCACTAATGCGGAGTTTCCTTCCAGAGAGATAGTCAGTGTAACACAACTTGAGATCGGCTCAAGGCGGCGACGTAGTGCGGATCGTGTGCTCTGATCGCGTCTCAAATTGGGAAGGACACCGATAGCGAAACCTAAACTTGGTAAGTATTTCTCGTGGTATCTGTAATTCATAATTTTATCTAATGCTCTTGCATTTACTAATCACGTCCTAAAAACACTCCGTGGTTCAATATGCAGCCGGCTTCAAACATGTGTTTGCTACTGATTGGGCTGATCGTGGTAAAATTTCTTATCTTCTAATTAATTCAAATATATAGCTTTGAAAATAGCGGCGTGTTATTGAACAGAGCTGTGTGTGGGGAAATAACTGGTTGATTTCTTCAGTATTCTAGATACATATTTTATTTTGCAAATTTTACTCTGATGAGTTTTTTTTTAAATTCTGAAATGGTAGCGTAATAACTAGTCTACGCATGTACATATTTACGATATGCCTACACTTCCTCGCATAATCAGTATACCATAGTTCCTCGGTTTTAAATATATTTTTACTATGCGCACCTTCAAATTATAAATAAAAAAAATTTTCCCCGGTCTTTAGGCGTTACAAATGTATAGTTTTTCCTGTATTTTATTCAAATCTACCTATATATAGAGTACACAGTGATAAATTATGCTGTAATTAAAGGGTTTTTTTTTTTTGATCAATTCATCCAGTACCTGGTGTTTATTATTGTCTCGTTAGACGTATCGAGCTATCTTGAATACCTTATTTTGACTATATAAAAGAGGAAATTTGAGGTAGTTCCATTAACTTCTTAAAAAATTCGTGTAATTTCCACGCGTGCCCTCAAATTTTAAAAACTATGACTTAAGAATTATGTAGTAATAGCCGATCGTGCGAATGGTACCGCATAGTTTATATTTACGAATCACAATTCACATGATAGTTTTGAATTCTAGCCAACGAATAACTTCTAGCCTCTCGTGACAAATGTGTCCGCTTTACATTGTGGTAATAATGAATCACATCATCACATAATAAAACCAGCATTTAGGCTTATCGTTATTCAAGGAGGATATTTTTCTAGCAGAGACTCTTCTCATTGTAAAATTAATTCACAAATACAGGGTGATTCTAAAATCACNTTCACATGATAGTTTTGAATTCTAGCCAACGAATAACTTCTAGCCTCTCGTGACAAATGTGTCCGCTTTACATTGCGCTAATAATGAATCACATCATCACATAATAAAACCAGCATTTAGGCTTATCGTTATTTAAGGAGGATATTTTTCTAGCAGAGACTCTTCTCATTGTAAAATTAATTCACAAATACAGGGTGATTCTAAAATCACGGGACAAACATTGAGAGGTGGTAGAGCTCACTAAAACAAACACTTATTGTATAGGAATATATGGGCGGAAGTGACGCGTTGAGGCACAAACACAAAAACATAACACATTAACGGAAACATAAAATGTTCATTAGCAGCATACTTAACGAGTGATTCCGTACAGAAAATGTTAAAACAGTTGCTGGAAATGCATCCACCAACAGTCACGCATGCTTGGTGACCTCTACATACGGCGTGATTGGCTGACAAAGGTGGCGTGCGTGAAATACCCGGCGTATTTGAATATGTTCGCCAATCACTCCACCGACGCTACCAAGCTTGCATTACTGTCGGTGGTAGCAATTTTGAGCAATTATTATAAACATTGCTGTAAAAAGGCATTTAGCGGCGACGTTGTAAATAAACAATGTGTTGCATTTCATGTGTTATTTTTGTGTTTGTGCCTCAACGCGTCACTCCCGCCCATATATTCCTATACAATAATTGTTTGTTTTAGTGAGCTCTACCACCCCTCAATGTTTGTCCCATGATTTTAGAATCACTCTGTATAATCACAAACACTATAACACATTTGGCCCATTAATATGTTAATACCACTTTCCGCCAACACCACAAACTTTGACGTTCTGAGTGATCACCTCCACTGGAGATTTAAGATATTAAACTACTCCTTGTGACGCTTGAGGAGAAGCCGACAACGCTCACGGAGGCGTAACTAGGAGCAAGCCGCCGCCGATCTCCCCGTATACGCCCCCGGAAGGCCTGCCATGAGACCAGGAACCGAAGTTCCCATAACTTGTTAAGTGTGTTTGCGTATCTAGTTGCAGCCCGACAGACTCGGGGTCAAATCACTGACCCGGCGGAGAGCTGCCGTGTTTTTGTTTGAACTGGTCTGCGGACCCGGATTCATAGCTCATAACCACTACAAACTGAAGACATCCGGAACTGGCTTGAAGTGGAAATGGAAGAAAAGGGGCATTCACTTAGATATGGAATATGTTACGACAAATGAAGTTCTCGACAAGTTGTGAAACAAATTTGCCACTAAAAAAAAATAAAGAAATGGCGTGTGGGGCAAGGCAACACTCTCCGAGTGACGGTTTTTCCAGCTGGGACCCGTAGGTGACCGTCATACCCGGGCATGACAGAAATGAAACCCTAGAATAGAGCGGCGCTGGAATGCAAGGGCAGGGGGAACGGGAGTACCCCGAGAAAACACGCCAGCAAGCGGCATCGTCCAGCACGATTCCCACATGCGACAATCCGGGAGTAAACCCGCCGGGGATCGAACCCGTATCGCCGTGGTGGGAGGCGAGCGCCCTGGACACTACGCCACCGCTGCCCCTTGCCCCTAAAATAGGAAGAAGGCTAGAAGAGTACGATACACGGCAAAGAGAACAAATTTCTGATGACCCATAAAGGGGTACTCAGGTAAAGGCTTCATAAAAAGAATGTCGGAGTATCTCTGATTGGCGAGGAGGACAGGTTTTTGAGAAAAGCGGTAGAATACCGAGTAACGGCATAAAGAAAAGAGAATGGCCCGAAGAGACGAAGAGGAGAAAGTGCCGTGCACTGCCTTACTCATCAGAGGACAGTTGCAGTGCGGGAGGATGGAGGGTGTGTTGGCCTTCGGGCCTTACAAACCTGCCTACCACTGCTGATAGCTTAGTAAATTTACTTGTAGATGAGTTTCCGGATGATGTGCAATGGAAAAATTATCTGTAAACGCCACAACAAATGTTTGTCGCTGCCATTAAATTACGTCACGGAAATAACCGCGGATATTACGCTCGTTTCGACTTAATCTCCACGACACTGTAGCACAATTCGGATTCAAAAGATGGATTGCTAGCCCGCATGTCACAACTAACTTTACTCATTATCGAGACAGTATTCAGTCTCCAGCAGCAGCACTACTTTCGTGCTTCCGTTCCAACTTCAAAGTTACTTACCGCCCTTAGAATTCACTTTACACTCAAGTCGTATGTATGTTTATTCACCTTCTTGTTTCGTGATTAACCTGCAGCCGTAGTTTGTCGGTCTAATTCAGAGACATCCTGTATTATAATTTATAATTTTAATGTAGGTAAAAGTTCAATTTATACCAAAATAAGCTACTTTGATGTTAACAGAAGTATAAACAGCTTGTGATACGTTGTATATTCAGGAAATAACGAAACACCTCCTACGTGGTGTGATTTTCCGAACCTTTGATTCAGAAAACGTGAAGATTTAGCGGATATAGAAAACATACACGTTTTATTGCATGATGTTATGAGCCTGGGTGGCTCATAACATTCTTTAGGAAAGGTTAAGATTAAGGAAAACAGGATAAGCTCAGATAATTAAAAAGGATTGTTTGAAATGATTAAATATAGACTTTACTTGCTCTAAAGTGGAAGATTATACAATGTTATTCAATTAAAGTTAAGTCCAACGGAAGTGAAAGGGAAGGACTTAAGGAAGGTTGTGAGTAAGAAGGAGGATCACATATAAAGGAAGGAAACTTACCCCAGCCTCGCACCCGGACCCTCTGGCGGAAACGGCCCAAGGAACAGCCGCGGTCTTGTCTGAAGTTCGTAGGAGACGACGACCCCTCTCGGCCGTAGACGCCTATATCACTCTTCTCGCCCCACCACGTGACTATTGACGTACTGTGATTTGATTGGTTCCCCTTGCGCGTCGGCGGCGGGCTCCTCCGGGTTGACTGCTCTTCTTAGGTAAAATGCTCTTAGATCAGCACTGGCTCAGCGGATCCCCTGTTGCCACGCGTCGTGCCGTTCATTCTCCCCTGCTTGCTGCAATCACCCTCAGTCTGCTGTTTTGATATTCCAGCACTTCTGAGGCGTCTTCGCACCATTGTTATATCGTTGCTGAATTCGGTTCCGGCCTGGTGTTGATGAACTCTGTGGCGTTGCTCTTCGGTAAATGCTTAGTTAGGCATTTCACACCGGGACTCAACCGTAACAATGAGCTCTGCTGCCATAAATAGAGCTTGTTTAAATGCCCAATAATTTGCGTTGCCTCTCCAACAATTTTTTTTCCCGTCTTCAAGTATTTTTTTGTACATGAGTGAGTGAAGAGATTTGGGTGGCTCTTAACAGCGAGGTCTTGCGAGGTCTCGAGAGCCGACGAGGGCGATTGAGGTGAGGATGGAGCGGCGCCGGAATGAAATGGCGGGGTAAGCGGGAGATTCCCGAGAAAATCCGCCGACCGGCGACATCGTCCGGCACGATTCCCACATTCCAATATCAGGAGTGACCCGGCTGGGGATTGAATCCGGTTCGCCTCGGTGGGAGGCGAGCAGGCTAACCGCTCAGCCACCGCGGCCCTGTTAGTATTTGAATTTGCGTGTTTGTGATAAGTTCACACTCGGTTCCCGAATTTAAAAAAAAAACTCACGCTGCTTTTTACTCCTAGTCGTTTCTGTTATAACTGTTATAAATTTTCTCTCGCAAAATACTTCGGTAAAAAAAAAATAATAAATCGACGTTCTATTTCCTTTAGCTCACGCGGGGTGTCCTTTCATCCTCGACCCGCCGCCGGGGGTGAATTGAGAGAGGAATTTCAGTTGCCCGCTTCCTCTACGGCTTGAACGTAATTTATTTTCGGTCGTGCGCGCTATCTGCACGGTGGGACGCGGAACCAGCCGCCCTTTTCGCGCCATTCAGTCGCAACTCCATTGCAAGTTGGTGCCATTCCAGCGGCGGGCCGAGCCAGCGTTGCGTCGTTAATTAAAAATGAGCTGCTGTTGGCGTGGCCGGGCCAAATTAAGGCCAACGCGTGCTGCGGTGCGATAAACAAATATTTTTTTTGCAGGAGGTTTGTTTTTTGAGTCAGTCGCTAGAAACTTGGCATCATTTTTTTTTTTTTAACCCTCGTAATGATTCTCTTTAATACTTTTAAAAAACGTGCCGGTTTTGTTTCTGCACTGCGCCTGTAATAAATTAACAGTCTGTTCCTTTATTGTTGCACAAAAAAATGAGCTACCACCGAGGTGTACCACATACCAAATTATAATGCACATGAAATTAAAAAATAATTCTTGAGTTACGTAATTAATAATTCTTAAGCTGTTATTCTGAAAGCAGCATGTACAAATGACTATACTTCGGCTTATGGTACGTTGGGTCCTAGGTCCACCTACAACCGTGAGTGGCATAAATTCTGAAACTAGCAAAGCTAAAAGTTGTAGGACCCCTCGAAGTGAGCAATATTGGCATTCCCAGAGAAGGAAGGCCAAACAAACGAAAATTCAAAAATCATCATCCGGAATATGGTAAATCCAGCGGAAGAAACGCGGAAGATAAAGATCTTCCGAAGAATAAGAGAGGGACATGTGCTTATACAAACCGGAGAAGAAGAGCTGACCATAACCAGGATCAAGATAAGCGATAACATAAAGAGTGCGGCATTGAAATTATATCAATCCTGGAAGAAGAGGTTCACAGAATCATTAAAGCCGCTGAAAAAAAAATGAAGACCAAATTCGGAAGAGGAGGGAGAGTCAGCAAGCATGANTTCACAGAATCATTAAAGCCGCTGAAAAAAAAATGAAGACCAAATTCGGAAGAGGAGGGAGAGTCAGCAAGCATGGCTTCTTCATGATGACGTCAATCCGTCCGGCTGGAAACCGAAAAAAAGGGAGAATCTCAATATTGGAAAAGGAATCCCAGCTTAGTTTAGGAACATTATCATAAAACAGGGGATTATTTACATGGGATACGCGGCATGTAAAGTGAAAGAATTTCTAGTGCCACTGCATTTCTTCGAATGCTATCAATATTGGTATCAGAACCAANCGCGGCATGTAAAGTGAAAGAATTTCTAGTGCCACTGCATTTCTTCGAATGCTATCAATATTGGTATCAGAACCAACAGTGAAGGTAAAGGTGCTCAAAAAAGAAAAAAATAATGCAAAGATGGCAAAGGGCACAGAATATACCCAGGTTGCATGGGTTGCATGAGGGATAAAAAAGGATTATAATAACACATTGACTCTAAGGATGGTCCATGCCACGGGAAAGCTCCCAAAAGAGAGCTAGAAAAAATGGAGTATGGTGATGAATATGTTCGCCATGAAAGTGCGGCAAATCCTGCAAACCTCTATTTATTTCTGGTTATAGCAAAGTCATGTAAGGTCTCATGAAATTAATATTACTGAGCTCAGTGGAAGAGACAGGACAGCATAATAAGCTACATAGGTTCAAAATATTATTCTGTAAATATTGAAAAAATATAAAACTTGGCCTGCAGGAATGTATCATATGCTCCTTCACGCCATTGGAGGATCCAGTCATATACGGTAGCCTGAGTTACTCTGGCAGCTCAGAAATCGCAAAAACCTACTTCTTGATTCCTTCATATATCGAGAAAGAATATATGATTTCCAGAATATCAATGCACAGAAAACTGAGACGAGAGGACGTCATCAAGAGTCCATATTAGGTCAATTATTTGGGAAACATGCTGTTAGGCACAATGCTACCATAAAAACCCAATATTATTGTCTTTACGGATAATTCAGTAATAATAATACAAGTATCAACGTGAAGTCCCCCTCAAACAGAAGACAAGATGATACAAGAATGGTGCAAATCCATGAAACTCAACTTCGTTGCTGGAAATACTAAATTACGTGCTTATTGATAGAAGTCTGCAGAAATCCTTGGTTATACGATTCAAGGGCCTAGTAGTGAAAATTGATAGTGAAGAGAAGTATCTTGGTTTGATTGTGGACAGCAAGCTTTGCTCCCACGATAATGTCGGGTACTTGATGGAAAATGCATTTTGTTTCTTTAACACACCTGTTTCTAGCGGCCATAGGTTCACGACAACGACAATTCTGTACAAAAGGATTATTTTTAGGAATTGCAATATATGAATGACCTGTATTGTAAAAAAAAAAAGTCAGGTCTTATACGGACAAACAATCTCTTCTTGAAAACACACTAAGCTTCTGTCCTCTTAAATGCAGAGGGATGTAAAGTGACACCCATGGATACCCTGCAAGTTATAGCTGGTGCAAACCTTTGGGGTGTTCTAGCCAGAGAAATAAAAACCCTCCTAAAATAAACTCGAGGAAGATCTACCTCAGCAAAACGTAAGAGAAAGAAAGCGCGAGTAAATACTGACGTTCTGGCAGGGGNGGGGGGGTGGTACAGCTCATAGTAAGGAAAGCTATCGCATGACATTTACCAAAGAATGAGCCTCCAGTGGACCATAACAGATTTCCAGCTGCCTCGGTTCGTGTCAGATCACAGAAAGTTAAATCCCAAATGTATCCGTCTCAGTTTAGTTGGAACAACGTGCTGGATATGCCGAGTGGCAGATCTCGACCAGCACGTGGATGTACACTGTGCAGAAATAGAAGTTAAACATAACTGCGAAGAATATTGTAAACACTCCCGTGTACAAACGCGGGACAAAACTTATAGCATAATAAGTTTGAAACTATCATACAATACTTGCAAAATTATCCCCAGGTGGGCTTGAAGAACATTCGTGGATAGAACACAACTTGCAATATGTCGAATAATTCGGTGATGAAGTTTCCCGGACATGGCGTTAAGAAGTGCCGGCGTACAAACTACAAGTGCGGGCGGACTCGCTACAACCAGATACGACGACCATGCAAAGAAAGCCCGAGAAATGACTAAAGAAGTAGTGAAAGCTACACCCCTTCTACAGCGAGAAAGAACAACGAAAACGAGACCTGAGGGATGGCGACTTGGCAAACGAACCGGAAAATGAACCTGGAAGTTGAAGACCAGTCTACTAAACTGGAATACGAGAAACTCACGACAAGATGGCGGATGTCGGGCCTGGCTGCAGGGTGGAGTTGGGGGAGAGGTAAGAAGCTGTCCCTAAGGGTCCGTCTACCTTTCCCTTGTACACTGAAGAGCCAAAAAAACAGGTACACCTTCCTAATATCGTGTAGGACCCCCTCGAGCACGCAGAAGTGCCGCAAGACGACGTGGCATGGACTCGACTAATGTCTGAAGGTATGCAGGAGGCAATTCACACCATGAATCCTGCAGGGCAGTCCACAAATCCAATCTGCGCCAATTTGAGAAAGGGTTGCACGTCTGTCACGTTTAATGATTCTCGTCAGTCGTCGTTTGTCCCGTTCGATCACGATCTTTTTTCGGCCGCAGCGATGTCGAAGATGTGATGTTTTACCGGATTCCCGATATTCACGGTACACTCGTGAAATGGTCGTACGCGAACATCCAAATGTTATCGCTACCTCGGAGATGCTATGTCCCATCTCTCGTGCGCCGACTATAACACCACGTTCAAACTCACTTAAATCTTGATAACCTGCCATTGTAGCAGCAGTAACCGATCTAGCTGCCGACCGCATCGCGTTACTCTGATTGGTTCCATTCCTCTGTTATTTGCATACGCACACCTATACCAGTTTTTTTGGCTCTTCATTGTAGTTAGGCAACGATAATGTATCTGCGTCTGAGATATAACTGAGCTGTTCGTGAATGGGTAAAATACGTACTTAGAGAAAGCGAAAAATCTGTATTCATGTTGTCGTCCTAACTTTCGTTACCACTTAAAATACCGTATTTACAAAAAAAAATGTGCTTACTTAGATATCACTGACAAATAATTACGTAGGATTACAAAATATTATTACAAATACAAAAAAATATTTAGTCGTGTGTTTTTTTAACAAAATACTTTTTAGTGAAGGACTCACGGTTGGCTCAGTTTATTAGTCATTCCCCTCCCCCACCATCACCGAGGTCCCTGGCTCGATCCCAGGTCAAGGCAGGTGAGAAATTTTCGGAGGGGGTGGGGGGGGGGTTTTATGTGGGGATTCTGGCAGACACTGTCGTGTTGCAGGGGTTTCCTCGGAGTTCTCCCGTTTCCGACCCCTTCTTCGTTCCGCCACGTCTCCACACCCCTGACGTCTCACGCCATCCATTCCTAGGGCTGGACGGAGCGACAGTCCTGTACCTCGAGTTTGCTAACCCGGCTCCGCTTGGTGCCATTCTCTTCTCATCTACAGTATACGTGTCCCTGTCTAAAGTGGGAACCACGTTTGGAATTTTTATTTTTGTTACTTTGTAGTAGTTGCAGTTTATTGTCAGTAAAAGAAATGGTGTAACAGGGAATCTCTTGTGGGTGGAGTCAGGGGAGAGTTGCATTGCTAACATGTAAACTCCTCGTGTAATTATATGTTTTAAAATTACCACGCATAAATAATATATAATACAAATATTTTACTACAGTACAACCACATTAATTTTTTGATTTATTAAATTTTTTTTTGTACTTTTAACGGTCTCCTTGAGGCTACGTCTTGCAGTGGCCTACTCTGTACCGCCAACGCAGGGTTGCTTCACCCACAAACGTTACTGACACGAGATTGCATCCAAAGTGTTCTTCTTCTATCACGTTCCGTCCGAAGCTCCTGTGATGGAGACAAACACGAAGTGAATATTTCGGTAATTTTTTCTTATGTAAATAGTGAAAAGAACGTGTTCCTTGCCTACTGAAGCACAAGTGTGAGTTACCTATAGTAAAAGTGAACTTCGAGAAGTTATTCCCTTACAGTGAAAGAATAACCTACATCTTGGATTTACACTACATTACTACATAACTCAATTTCCAGATGAAATATTTACAAGCTAAGCTATACAAGGCACAAGGAAAAGCTGAAATTTATTTCGAAATCCATCTTATTTTTCTCCATTTTCTTGTTTCACGTCTATAACCACAATCAATGGCTCCCTCATGATTTAATGATTTTTTTTGTCTCACGCGAGAACATACTGATATAACTGAAACAGTACAATCTTCAAAACTTTTGTTTGGTAGTCCTGTACGCCGAGTCAAGCTTGGATTTTTAGTATCTGCGTCTTAAAGTTTGATTACGAATATCTGTAAAATAAAGTAATTAGACATGCGTGGGATTCCTACACCTTAAACTCTCTGTGTGTACTTCGCGTCGTAGTCTGATTTTACTGCACTCTATCTCGCGAGTCACAAGCTCTATCTTTCGAGCAGAAGCCAAGGGAAGTACTTCCTGGATCTATTTGACGCGTTGTAGAGTCAGCCCGCTGGGTGAACACGATGACTCTGCATTTCAGAAGAGGCGACAGTACACTGCTCGTTACAGATCACAGCCTGAAATTGAGAATAGTTCTGTTTTCGTATTTTGCTCATGCCTCTAACACTGGCTCGTGAATCTCCTTAACAAATGTTGAACTCACGTCTATCAAACGTTGAAGTGGACAGTTACTCAAGTTTGGTTTGCTCCAAGACCCTTACCTTCTAAAATGATTTTTTGACGCTAGTGTGTTTTATTTGCACTGCAGTGTTAAAAGTTTCCGTCCATCCACGGAAATTTCTACGGAAATGCACAGTTAATATACGGAAACGCGATGCGTGATGATAAAATGGAGCTGAACTCGCGTGTTTCTTATAGGTATAGCTTCAGGTTTCGGGTACGAACAATGCCGAGTCTACACGAAACCCCTTTCGCCACTGTAGCCAGGAAAAATTACTATTTATGCGGCAGTTGTGATATAAATTAGGCGTATTTCTTTAAACAATACAACCAGGAACCTGTAACCGTTGGTAACTCGTAAAAAAAACTCGAACATTACTAGAAACGANTTTCTTTAAACAATACAACCAGGAACCTGTAACCGTTGGTAACTCGTAAAAAAAACTCGAACATTACTAGAAACGAAAATGTTACGTTTGTCGCATGTACGGAAAGTTCCGCGACGAAACCGACAAACTCTTCGTCAGCGTGTTCTAGAGGTCATCGCCAACAAAAACTTTCATTACACACGTGGGCTACGAAGCTCCGTTTCACAGTTACAGCGACGTAAATGCAATAAATACAATTTTATGTTCAACTGTTTTCANTTTCTTTAAACAATACAACCAGGAACCTGTAACCGTTGGTAACTCGTAAAAAAAACTCGAACATTACTAGAAACGCAAATGTTACGTTTGTCGCATGTACGGAAAGTTCCGCGACGAAACCGACAAACTCTTCGTCAGCGTGTTCTAGAGGTCATCGCCAACAAAAACTTTCATTACACATGTGGGCTACGAAGCTCCGTTTCACAGTTACAGCGACGTAAATGCAATAAATACAATTTTATGTTCAACTGTTTTCAGTGAATGTGATGTGCGGATTGCGTGACGATCATCTCGTTGGACCACATGTCACACAGGGAAATCTCATTGCTCGCTACTAGAGACAATTTCAGGAAACTCACCTACACCTTCATTGGAAGATGTGAGGTTAGCAGTACGACGTGAAATGTGGTTGCAGCAGGATGGGGTACCATCGCACTTCAGCAGGGCTCTGGCTGAATTCTTGAGTACAGAGTATAGTCCCTTCATGGTTACTTCAAACTTTTCTGAAGCCCTGATGAAGTTCTACTTCCAGGATATTCCCCCGCTTCGGGCAAATGCAGCTTAACCTAGTCTAGAGAATTACACCAAAGGGACAACACGCCACATTCGTGAGCACTCAGTTCAATAATATTTTTCGAAAGAACTACTTCTTAGTATGCATTACCAACTTACCTATTTTCTCTGTTTTATTCACGTTAATTATAAATCCAATTTTATAATTTATAAATTAAGCATATGTAAAGGTTCAATTTAAGCAAAAATAAGGTACTGTTATGTTAACACGTGTATAAAACGCTTGTGCCACATTACGTATTTAGGAAACTACCAAATACGCCATACATAGGGCGATATTTCAAAGGTTTGATTTGAAAAGTGTGAATAAATCGCGAATATACTATACATGCACAGGTGGGTAGGGAGAGGTGGTCCCGTCCCATGGCCGCCAGGGTCTCCTGACCTCGTCTCATCGGACTTCTTTTCTGGGGCTGCCGGAAGAGTAGGGTGTACAGTGGACGGCAACCTGACACGCGGGACCAGTTGAAACACGCGATCACTGATGCCACCACTCAACTCCGAAATGAACTTGTAGACATGGCCGCCAGGGTCCCCTGATCTCTTCTCATCGGACTTCTTTTCTGGGGCTGCCTGAAGAGTAGGGTGTACAGTGGACGGCAACCTGGCACGCGGGACCAGTTGAAACACGCGATCACTGATGCCACCACTCAACTCCGAAATGAACTTGTAGACATGGCCGCCAGGGTCCCCTGATCTCTTCTCATCGGACTTCTTTTCTGGGGCTGCCTGAAGAGTAGGGTGTACAGTGGACGGCAACCTGGCACGCGGGACCAGTTGAAACACGCGATCACTGATGCCACCACTCAACTCCGAAATGAACTTGTAGACATGGCCGCCAGGGTCCCCTGATCTCTTCTCATCGGACTTCTTTTCTGGGGCTGCCTGAAGAGTAGGGTGTACAGCGGACGGCAACCAGACGCGCGGAACCAGTTTAAACACGCGATCACTGATGCCACCACTCAACTACTTGTAGGCATGCAGCGGCACAACGCCATTGTGCAACATGTCGCAGCTTACTTACGGTCCATTTTGTAGAAATGCGTAGGCGATAGTAAGAGTCAGAGACCTGCAAAACTTTTGGTTCGTGTTTAAATCTAGCTCTATCAGAATAACATATTTTAAAATGTTTTAATGACTTTTTATACATGGTAAACCAAACTCATAACAAAAATGCAAGACTTTTCGTAATCTCTCTTTTTTAATCGGAAGTTCATAAAAGCTAACTACCAAATTTATGGAGACGTTTCGTGACGTTACGAAAGGTTCCGTAAAATTTAAGGTAAGTCCGTTATTATCTTTTTTCGTTATAACAAAATTGTATTTAAAAAATGGAACAAATTTATAGACATGATATAAGTAATTCTGTGGTTGTCATGAACAAATATCTGAATAAAGGTTGACGTGTAACGCATATTGGGAGTAGAAGGCTTGCTGACCTCCCCGCGAGCGCCTACCAGTTGACACGTGTCGCGGGACACGTGGACAGCCAGAACGGATCGCAGTTACACGTGTCAAGGTTGTGCCGAGTAAGAGCTGGCATATCGCCGAAGCACCTGGAAGGCACTACGTAAATACGTAGGAAAGCGGGAGAAATTGCAGAGCCAAGCAAGAACAACTCTAGCTTCACGCCAGAGAAAACGGCTGACAAATTGAAAGGGGTGCCACGAACACTCCTCACCCCTACCACCCTTTTAGCCAAACCATGGAAGAATAAGCTGACAGGGTAAGTTTCAGGGTGCTGGCCACCACCCCCCCCCCCAACCTTCACGAACCATGGCACATGTTAAAAGTGCTTTGTACTGCAGGCCACCACCTTCCCCTCCCCCAATACGAGAGACGCATGTAGGAACTTAGGGAGGGAGTCGAGAAAGGATATAAGCCAATTTACAAGAGAAGAGGAGAACAGTTCATTATCACCACACCGAGAGAATTAGTTGCGTCGGGAAATCGCGAGAGGACATCGGACTGAACCCAGAGCAGCAGTCCAAGGGAGACTGCACCAAACGCGGGCCTTTTCCAAGGCCTCCCACATCGCTGGATCTCATTCACAGCCAACAACATACCAAGCACTACCAGCAGAGTTAAGTATCAAGTCGTCGTCCAAAGAAGCCCCCCTCCTCCACAATGTTGCCCACAGTTAATCCGAGTTAGTTAAATAGAGTACTACACCTCGAAAGTGTTTCTGTATGTTTAAACTCGAGACAATGTATCCATCCAGTAAAGTGAATCACCGAAAGACTACCTTACTGATACACCCTCAACCTTCAAGGCACCTTATAGTCTGTGCCTGGAGGAATTAACTACCACCTTATGAAGCACTCTGTATACCACAGGTGGGGAATAGCATCAAGTTGAGATGCAATATAAATTCGTTGTCCTCTTTCCTTGTAAGGAATACAGCGTACAATATAGAACTTTTAGTGGTGACGCCATGAATAAACGGTATCTTATGCCACTTAAAAAATATACGTTTATGTATACCACGACTCCATAACATATTAGTAATTTACCTTTTCATTATTTTTAAAATAATTGCTTATTAAAGTTCTTGCTTGAAATGAGTGGTGGCACATCACGTGCAAAATCAATTGAGTGTAACATCTAAAAAATTTACACAACTGTGGATAAAGCGGGTATTCGAACCCAGAAAAATATTGCTTTTTGTAATTGTTAGCTGTGCCTGGTATGTACATTATATCGTATGTATAGTATCTTTTTCTTATGCCATGTTGCAGAGCATACATGGAAGTTATATATGTTGAGCCACTGACATGTTGTTCCTGCGGCCGCGGTGGTGAAGTGGTTAGACTGCTCGCCTCCCACCTAGACGAACCGGGTTCGATTCCCGGTGGGGTTGCTTCCGGATAGTGCCGGACGACGTCGCTGGTCGACGGGTTTTCTAAGAGATCTCCCGTTTCCCCCGCTCTTTCATTCCGACGCTGCTCCATACCTCACCTCGTTTCCCCCTCGTCGGCTCTCAATACCTTCATGTTAAGAGCCGCCCAAATATCTTCACTCACTCATGTCGTTCCTTTTCTGGAAAGTAAAAAAGAAATGACCTTAATTGCCTTAATTGCAATGTATTTAGAGTATGTAGTTAACTGTTAGAATTTGGCACATTAACATAATGTTTATTCGAAACGCGCATTTACTTATCAGTCAGTGCTCTGAAATAAACAAATATTAGTTAATATACAGAAAAATTAGTATGTTTGCCAATTATAGCCAGAATGAAGCGATACTAAGCTATATTATGATATAATGTATTTAAATCCTAATTTACTGCATAGAGGCAGAGTGGTGGGTGTCAATACATAAGGTGTGAAACTACGCAAAGTGCAGTTAAAATTTATAAAGTTGAAAACTATTATCAGTGCTGTTTTGTTTAATATTATGTATGTGTGTGCATGTGTACGACAAATTGTACTTCATAGAATATATTTCAGTATTTGTAATGCCATCTGGATACGTTCTTATAATTCTAAAGTTTATATATTGGTAATGTTTTATATCGTAATTTTGCTGAAACCTGAACAACAACGCTGCACTGTTATATCTTTCTAACTTTAATGCAATGTGCATAATGACACACACTCTCTCTCTCTCTTTTCTCTCTCTTTCTCTCTTTCTCTCTTTCTCTCTCTTTCTCTCTCTCTTTCTCTTTTTCTCTCTTTCTCTCTCTTTCTCTCTTTCTCTCTCTCTCAAATTTTTCTTTCACCGTGTTTTTCATTTAGCTGAGAAAGTTTCCTCGACTCCGATTGGTATCTTCGGTTTCTCAGAGCGGAAGGAATACAACGTCTGGGGGACCACTGGGGTGTAACGAGAGCTTCTTCTATCCGCCGTCGACTTCCACGCTGTTCCCGATCGTTTTATTGTTGCCGTCCCGTCTCTCTCCGAGAACAGCTACCTTCACTGCAGAAAAAAAATCCCTGGTAAACTTCCCGAACTATAATGCAAATCTTTAACTTTTACATTGTACGAGAATAATACCACACATCGGGGTGTAAGTAAAGGGATGTTGAACGTCGCCCCTAACTTGCCTACGCAATCGACACTTTCCCTAAGCAGATGTACGACCGCTGCCGTCAATGTTTGGTAATATCGTTTACTACTATCACCTTCTCACTACATGAAGATACAGTATAATATAGCATTCCCAGCGGCCACTAGGCGATAGTGTCTATTCGCGGTCTATTCACACTTTTTGAATCAAACCTTTGGAAAAAAATGCCCCATGTATGACGGGTTTAGTTGCCGTGTATCACTAGCGTTTTATGCTTGTGTTTACATTAAAGTACCTTATTTTTGGTTGAATTGAACTTTTACTTATATTTTATCTATAAAATACAATATTTCATTTACAACTAATATGAATGAAAAAAGAGAGAGAAATAGGTGTGTTGGCAATGCATATAGTTCGTCTCACTCTTACATTGCAGTACAGCGCTTATGTCGCGCACTGTTGCCAGATCGCAAACAAGTTACGAAGTTCAGTACATGTGCTTATTTGGAATTCTGAGTGCATGAGTATTACATTAAAAGGACTGATGCAGTTGAAATTTATAATATGTTATACAATCACGTTCATAAATTTGTAATAAATCGCATTAGTTATTTACGTTACCGTTACCGGAAATACAAACTTTATTTATTAATGTGGCACTATCTTACAAAATGGCGGATAAACGCAGCAGTGTATTGACCTATTTGATGATTGTATTAAATGCATTAAACGCACAACCAATTTTCGTCGAAATTTGGCAAACATTATGGTAGATCTAGCAAAAAAATTAAAATATTTACATGGCTGCTATTTTGAAAAGCAGTGCATTTTACATTTCAAATGCAAATATTAAATTTTTCTTCAATAATATTACTTGTATGCCAGATTTGGCAGGAATCGGTCGAGTAGTCTCCGGGATATAAGTAGAGGCTTTATTTTTCATGTAGTGCTACCTTCCAATATGGCGATCAGTAACATTATCGCGTTATGAATTAAAAGCTTACAACATGCACTGTCAACGTATCAAATTTGGTTAAAATTGATTTAATGATTCTCGAGATATAACATAGCTCCCTAAATTTTAAAACTGCTGCCATTTTGAAAATAAGCACCACGAAGCTATAAAGTAGGATATACATCCAGTTAGACATTCAGATGATTTCATAAACCTCTCTTTCCTAAGAAACTAGGCAAAAAACCGAAGAGCAAAATGCCTTCCGTACGGGAATAGTTTGTTTTGTTGAGTAAATTCAGAGAGATGTAATTATCACCAATAAAAAATACAGTTGCAAATAATAGCACAGCCTATTATATCGTCCCGTTAACAATCTATCATGACGTTTTTTGTTATTTAGCGAAGATATTAAAATAAATATTCATTATTCAACTTTTACGCGTGGTAATATGTAACTTTTTATTGGATGGTTTTGGTGGTGAGAGAGAAGGGGGGGTGGTTTAAAAATGTGCTTTACATAACTCCTAAGTTGTACTGTATATCAAGCAAAACATGTGAGCCGATGTATTTACTCCAAGTATTCACTTTATTGACTGTTCGAGCACGTGGGTATAGCAGAAATTTAGAACACGTTCTATTATGGTCTTAGTTACTGCAGTGTATTTGGAAACTGTTATACCCGGAGACCGACACCTAGGAAGGGTGCTGTGAACTATAACATACGCGGAAGCAGGAACGCTGGCAGAAAATTGGCAAAAAAACAAAACTGCTGAAGGAATTGAGCATCGTGTAGACGCCCTCCAGAATGTTCAACTCATCCTTCTTCCAGTGATCTCCTATCTTCCTCCCACACCCGGATTCGTCCTCTCTGCCATTGCTTCTTCCTGCCTTCCGCAGTATCGGTTCTCGGCTACCTTGACCGACCCAACTCCGCGAGAACAACTAATAGCTGGTTGCGCCAACGATTTGCCCGATCCGAGGACGAGCGACCTTAGCCCCAAACTAATCCACGGCTCGATAGATGTTCCACTGCAAACCTACGAGAATTTACGAGAATCGTCGATCTCCGCTTCGCACGCGTTTGTTCCAGAAGTAGAGTTTGGGTGAAACAATTGGTATTTGTTAATAATTTAGTACGCCGTACAACATTTTGTTTTTACAACAGAATTTTCTATTTCATGCGTTACTGCTGTATTTATTATGTTATCCGTAGGGTTATTAGCGTGTTGGTTTTCCAGATGTTTTATACACTACCGCAACTACGTGAAACATTTTGTGGGCGTTTATTATCTCCATTCTTTATTCCAGTTTCGAAATGTTGTAGTAACCTTTTAAAACGCCACTGTTACCATAACAATTACGGTTTTGTTTGAAATATTTTCCCCAACTTTAAGTACTTCAGACATATTTTACGTCAAAATACACTCGAGACCGTCTAGAGATATTTTTATGCAGAAAACTTAAAATTTAATTAGGCTACATTTGTTTAAAATTTCAATCATTGTTTGAGGCTAACACATTTACTCAATGAAAATGCACACAGGGAACATGTGGTGTCTAAAATATGTAAAGTTATTGCTAATAGTGTTCACCTTTATAAGAACATGCTCTTTGCTGTAATAAGGTGTGATTTTCTTTACACGTGCATGATGGGAACACAACGCGATTATTTCCAAATTGTTTTAATTGGTAGGCATGTTCCGAACATACCTAACCTGTACTAAGGTATTATTCTACTCAGATTGGGAAGCTCAATGCTTTTAGTTTGGCAACTAAAAATTTTTACCACTGGGTAAGCGCTAGTGTTGCATGTGTACCGGATTTTCTCTATTGTGTACATTGAAAAAACAAAATAATTGCAATGATTATTAATAAAATATAAAACAACTACGTAACTAAGTAAAGTTTTTCTCATTTATTATTCACATAAATTAAAATTTTAATTAAAAGTGAACTTTCTGGAACACTGCGCACCTAGCGGCGGAAATTTTCCCAATGCCAAACTCTCCCATAAGGAAACTAGTTTTGTTTACAATCTGAGTAGAATTAACCTTACCTGCACTTTACAGGGGAAACATATTTTATCTCTTTACGATAGTCTGTGCATTGTCGTTCGTGATCACTGAGCTGACACTCACATACTGTACTGTTACGCGCTCGCTGCTTCGCATCCCTCGCGAGAGAGGAAATGTGTGAAGGTCACGCGCGTAACTCAAGAGCGGGCGGCGAACNTTACATTTCCGTGTATGCATTCACGTGGAAGTTGGAACTATCGTGGAGAACAATCTATCCTTAAGAATATGGAATGAATTCGCCACTAAAATTGGCAGAAGGTTAGAGGAATTTGATAAATGTAATCGGCGAATTTCTGATGACCCATAATGGGATACTGAGGTAAAGGCTCACAAATTGTGATAAGTCGGGAGTATTCCTGATTGGCGAGGAGGACAGGTTTTTAAGAGAGAAAACTGGTAGAATACCAAGTTACGGCAAGTAAGACAAGTGAATGGCCCGAAGAGACCAAGAGGAGAAAGTGCCGTGTACTGCCTTACTCACCAGAGTACAGTTGCAGTGCGGGAGGATGGAGGGTGTGTTGGCATTCGGGCCTTAAAAACCTGACTACATTTCCGTGTTTGTTTGAAGAATTTTCTAGTGGTTTGCCACCCTAGTTTCTCTCAGCATGACTCGAGGTGCGTCGAACTTTCCAGGTCAAGGCCAGCAGAGTATAAAAGTGCGACGGGTCTCCGAGCCGGGAGTTGACGAGTGGCTGGAGTTTCAGCGATAGACGACGAGTGAAATGCGCGGCGAGAGAACTGACCAGCAGGAGGGTAATCTGCGAATTCGAGCATCGACGCAACGAATAGTGTGACTGGCAGGCTGGGCTATTGGACCGAATGCGTGAGTGCAACATACAGACTGAAAGTGTGTTATTGATAGTATGAATTGATTGATTATAGCCGTACCGAGACATTGGGAAGGACGTTAATTAGAATTAGAATGGACATTAAATATTGGGCTCACCGAGATAATAATTAGAAAGAGTATTAGTAGAGATAGATGGATTAATGCTGTTAATAATAGCTGTGTGAATAAATTAAAATTAAAATTTAGTGCTTTTATTTTTATTGAGACCTCGATCCCTCACGAACTCTGATGCATCCTCAGCCGGCGTCTTGCAGTATATTATGTGTATCGTACAGTAAGTATAGTAAGCGAAAGGAAGCATGCACGTCTGCTATTGGACAAATACTGAATGGTTTCCCCATATGGAAAACATCAGGTTTAAGTCCCTCCACTTTGCACACGATTGTAAGCTACGAGAATACAATACTGGAGACTGAGCAATACTAATAACATAATTAGAAGTAGCAACAAGCTCATTAATAGCAAACTTCTTCCATGATGTAATGTATCTTGAATCTATTTGACTAAGCTAATTAACACTAGTCACTGTACTGTCGTGAGGATGCATGTAAAATCAAACCTCCAGAATACCAGATCCATTGTGTGCAGTCATTCCCTGCAAAGCAAATCTGTACATGAAACTGAGTAGAACAAAGCTCTCTTCAGCTGTCGTAACTTGCTTGACGAAAACAGAATCATCTTTGGCAACATCGCAATCGAAAGAACCAATATTCCTGAAAACAGGCCTTGAAACATGTCTCCTTTTATGACAACGTGCTCGCCTCATGGCGGTGTGAAAACTAATTGAATTTCACAAGTCTTTGTAAACGCGCTGCTCCAGAACAACTGTTGACTACTACTAACAAAACTCCGCGGCAGCTCTCAGTAAGTACATGCGCTGCAGCGACGGAAGCTCAGCGATAACATGATGTCACCTATAAGAACAATGTTAAATAATCAAAAGGAGGTAGATGCGTCGTGTTAAAAATATACGAAAAATAACAAACATTATTTATTCGATGTGCCTAGGACATTTAGGATGTTAGGCAAAGATCGGGAAGGTTCCTGTTAAAGAAATGAACCGGCAAATTCTGGAACGAAGCAGGAAAACAAAATTTGGACAGACCGCCTGGAGTGCAGCTCGCCACGATGGATAGAACTCGCGAACTTACAAATACGAATCAGTTATTCTACGGCGCGATGCACTGTGCGTCGGGCCGAGTTTGTGCAGTGTTTGAGTAGTTGCCACTCAGGACTACTCGTCAGGAGCTAACATATACGCGACGGGTCGTACGCCTACCGAGAAAATATCCGCGAGTGCCATAGAACTGTCACCTACTCGACATTCTACAACCGGAACAACGAACGTGGTTTCGAATCGATTAAACTTGACAGCGAAATAGAGAAAAAATGAATTGCTGCAATTAATGGCAGAGAATAGATTGTCCGAGTAACTGCATTTCACTGACGTATGATTGGTGATTTTCGCAGATTTGCAGGTAACAACATGTAACCGCCATTCGGCAGAAACTTAACTTAATTTTAAGTTACATCAGGCACATGGTTCACTGAATACTTTTGAAAAAAAAATCCACTCGTAGCTACATACATCGTGCCGCAATCGCTGTCTGAAATCTGTGAAAGAATTTTGGCAGCGAGTTATTAAAAACAGCTCTTTATTTTCATTCCAAATAAAAAAATAATTGTATATATTAATATATTTATTGGTGCTTCAAAATTGTTTCTTTTAGATATATACACACTAGTTTAATACTTGTCGTAATATTAAATAGTTTACATTTCTAGCAATTCAACAGTATTAGCATATAACGCACGTCTGTATTTGTTCGCTATTGATTAGCAGAATACACCTATAATAATTTAATGTGGTCTTATATGGATGTAACTTTTTTTTTAATAGAAAAAAACTTGTCTTCACTTTGCTTAAGATCTTATTACTTCCCGCTTTTCGTTGCTTACTCTCTGCCCTCCACCACGCCTAAAACACGTCATCGTAGATGTGCCCATATTAGAGGCAGCATTTGTAAGCTGTTTAGCCATCATTTTGATATTTTTCGAGGAAGTGAAATCGACGGTATTTCGAGCCCGACCTCTCTGCACGTCTCGTGTAATTCATAAGCGACGATCCGGTGTCAGCGTGGGGTCGGAGAGGCCCGTAAGAGTCGGCGTGCCCTCTTCAGCTCTGCACATTGACCATCGCCCCCCCCCTCCCATGACCGCTGCATTCCCGCCCTCCTTGCCCTGTTACCGAATAACGACGCCAATTTCGCAGGTCTGTAATGACGAGTGCCCGGAGCTGACTACGTCAGTGTTTGAAACGGTGCGAGAGGACACTGCGGTCGGGCAGAATCAACTACGGTCTCGGAAAGATTTTCTTTGCGTGCGAGAAGCGAAACGAGTGTGTGCGTGCGTGTGTGTGTGTGTAGTACGTGTGCTTACGAAATTCTAAAACAAGTCATTGAAGTGTCGTGTGCCCGTCCGTCAAGAGCTGGGTTCAAATCCCAAGCGAAACCGCGAAGTAGGTCGTCTTGTATTATACGTAGGGGCTGACAAATTTTGCGAATTAATTTTAGGACAAGCTAGACCTTAAACGCATGTATGCTTCTGCTTTGTTTGCAATTGTATCGCAGTTTATTGTACACGTTCAGTTGAACTCTGAGTCAATAACAGACCTGCAAGAAAACAATCCCGGGATCCCGTGCCTCCTGGTTTGAGGTGAAACTGGCTGAACACCGGGTCAGCAGCCAATGAACAGAAAGCCGAGGTTCGAAAGTACATAAGGCAGTGGAGTATAGCATATAGGTAGTTTAATACGCGAAATTTTCCTTTTGTTATGAGCTAGACTGCACTATTTTTGAGATCGAGGTAAATAAATATCACGTATAAATTCCTCGAAAACGGACAGTAACGCAATACATATTTTTTTTTCTTTTAATATTTAAGTGCTTATTTATTATCCTTCATGAACATTCGATTGGCAATTCACTTCGCAAAATTCCAAGTAGAAATATGGTACCAACCCCTCATTATTTCTGTGATGTACTTTTAAGACGGTGACACTTTTTCTAGGTGTGTATCTGAGTCACATGGCGGAGTTCGTCGATTTTATGCGTGAACATTCTGTATGCATGCACTACAAGTATACCTTCGAGAAATAATGTATTTTATATTGTTATTAAGAATTCATACAACTCCGCTTTGGTCGCTGAATTTGGTGTCAATGGCCACTAGCCGAAAAGCACAAGATACTCTTCAATTTATTGGCAGCTGCCAAGGGACGCCTATTTTGTAGTACGGAATGGGTAAAGAACACAAAGGCAGAAAATAAATTCATATTATTACATAACGCGTGGGGTGTAGTGGTTAGACTGCTCACCCTCCCACCTAGGCGAACCGGGTTCAATTCCCGGCAGGGTCGCTCCCGGATTTTCGCATGTGGGAATCGTACCGGACGATGTCGCTGGTCGGCGAGGTTTTCTCGTGAATCTCCCGTTTTCCCCTCCCTTGCATTCCGGCGCTGCTCCATACTCCCCTCACTTCATCCTCATCGGCTCTCAAGGCCTCGCTGTTTAAGAGCCGCCCATATCTCTTCGCTCAATCACTCACATGACGCGTGAAGAAGTACAGAGCGAATCCAACAGATATGGCAGTCTAGGAAAAACGAGTTTCGTCGGGAAGAAACACGATTGAAGTGTGGACGCTGGGCATTTGTCCGTGACAGACAACTGCACCTCTACAATGAGCCCGCATACACCCACACGTGCCTTTGATCTGCTAGTAAGTACTCGTCCTAAGGGTCACTACATTACGATGTAACACATTATACACACATATTCACCATACATTTTAAATTACCGTGGAGACAATTCAAGATTCCTGTACACTCTAAATCCACTCACGGTTAAATCACTCTAAATACACTCTAAATCCACTCACGGTTAAATCACTCTAAATACACTCTAAATCCATTCACGGTTACTCCACACTTTTCTGAAACCCTGCTACAGTTCCACTTCCAAGATATTACGCCGCCTCGTGCAAACTAAGTTTAAATACGTCCAGAAAATTACACTGAAGGACAACGCACCGAATTCGTGCGCACTTATTTATAATAATATTTTGCATGAGAACTATTTCTTACTAGGCGCTACCAACACATGTATTTTCTCACTGTTACAAATCGTTTTTATTATAAANATTATATATGAAATATTATAATTTATAAATAAAATGTATGTAAAACATTAAGTTTAACGAAATACAAGATACTTTTATGTTAACACAGGTACAAAACGCTTGTGATGCATTGCATATTTAGGAAATAACTTAACACGTTATTCATTGGGTGATTTTTCAAAGGTTTGATTAAAAAAGTGTGAAGAAACCGCGAATATACACTAGTGGAAATGCATTGAAGAACACCTAGTATTTGTCGTGCAATCCAAACGGGTTTTACAACACTGGGGCGAGAATCATAGTCGTAAGCTTGTTTGGTAAATAAGTTATACTTCATGAAGTTAAGCATTACTTATTTGAGCCATGAATTCATAAACAGCTTCTTGACGAAGTAATTCTTATAGAAGTATTGCTTGTTTGAGGCAAGCTTTACTTCATGAAGTAGTCAAACAAGTATCTCTATAATATCAGTACCAACATAACATAGATAAATTGCCATAATATTTACAGCAGTCACCCAGACTTAATACATTTCTACATTAGTTCGTTAATTTTTAATTTTCACAGGTATATTGAATCATTTTAATTTGTTTTATCACACATTTGAGATTAAAATAATAACGCGTGCAATAAAAACGTGTTTGTTCCATGTGTTATGTAATACTTTTTTCGGAAGTTTGTTAGCCATGATAAAAAAAATAGTACTGAACGTGTACACTGGACGAATATATAAATTATAATGTGTATGTTGTTTTAATGACATCTCAGTTAATTTAAAACCTACGACGATACTTTGTAGTAATAAAATTCTGGGCATTTCCGTCCAGCGCCAATAATTACCGTTCCGAGAACATTATCTATCGTAAAAGTGCTTGCTCACAGCTCATGTTACCGCCCAGCCAACATAACCTCTGTTTCAGAACTCGTATTGCATACTCGTTCGATCATAACCTAGCTAGTTTTGGCACGATTTTGTTGATGATTTTTGTATTAGAAATGATTCAGTGACCCGGTTTTGTGTATTGAAATTTATGTTGTGATTTCTTAATCACCCTTTTGTCAAAATCAAAGCTAAAGTGTTACCAAAATATTGGTTAGATATATAAAGACAGTTTCGCTTAAGTGTGATGAATGTTTCATAATAATAATAATAATTAAATATGTAAGTTTTCATGAAGATTTTTCATCTGCGATTGTTGTATTTCAAAACGAAAGGCTTTTTTCTTGTTGAATCTCTATGTTCGACGTTTTTATATAAAAATGTTTGGTGGTTTCTTGTTAAACACCTGAACCTGCGATTATTATTACAAATACGTAACATTGAAAATTATTTGATGCTCATTATTACGCGTCGTAAAATACTTCATATAGGCACAAATTGTTAAAAATCGTCTTAGTAACAAAAACCCATTGTACACTAAGCTTAAATGGAAAGAGGTTATGTTTTCACATCAAAGTGTAGGATTTTCATTTTCCCACTTGTTCCTTATGATTATCTATATTATATTCCTGTTTCCGTCAAATATTTTAAGGGAACAACATTTGTAATGAAAATGTTTCGTGAATAATCTAGTCGTAATACAAATATTCAGTACTGGCGTGAATAAGCAATGCTTCTTTGACTATGAATACTTGAGAAATAAATAAATCTTATTTCGTAACTATGAATACATGATAAGCAGTACTTCACGAAGCATTAGTGGCCTACTTAAAGCGATCAAAATAAACAATACTTGTATCTGGCACTATGAATTGAAAAAAATCATACTCAAGCACGGGTATAAGTAATTCTCGTGTCAAGTATTGCACATACGCTCACTATGGATTCCACCCTAACTTTGTATGTACAGGGTACTGTGATCTTAAGTGGAAGAACACCGCTTGCCTGCATCGGTCTGCAGCCCTTAGATCGAGTGTCTTATTGCAGGTCGTCNTGATCTTAAGTGGAAGAACACCGCTTGCCTGCATCGGTCTGCAGCCCTTAGATCGAGTGTCTTATTGCAGGTCGTCTGACAACACGACGAGTGCAGTTGGCTGTGCGGTTCCATAGATTGTGTATCACAGGGTGCGTCTGAAATGTCTAGAAGATGACTGCGAGCACCAATTGAACAGTCAACTGACTTGACTGTGGCCGTATAGAGCGTGACTCCGAAAGGGTGACTGGACTTCCCGCAGAATTGCCACTCACTTAGCGTGTGAAGTGTCACTTAGCGTGTGACCACAGTGAATCGCACACTGCACAGTGAATCGCACACTGCAGTCACTTAGCGTGTGACGTGTCACTTAGCGTGTGAAGTGTCACTTAGCGTGTGAAGTGTCACTTAGCGTGTGACGTGTCACTTAGCGTGTGACGTGTCACTTAGCGTGTGACGTGNTGTTACCAAAATATTGGTTAGATATATAAAGACAGTTTCGCTTAAGTGTGATGAATGTTTCATAATAATAATAATTATTAAATATGTAAGTTTTCATGAAGATTTTTCATCTGCGATTGTTGTATTTCAAAACGAAAGGCTTTTTTCTTGTTGAATCTCTATGTTCGACGTTTTTATATAAAAATGTTTGGTGGTTTCTTGTTAAACACCTGAACCTGCGATTATTATTACAAATACGTAACATTCAAAATTATTTGATGCTCATTATTACGCGTCGTAAAATACTTCATATAGGCACAAATTGTTAAAAATCGTCTTAGTAACAAAAACCCATTGTACACTAAGCTTAAATGGAAAGAGGTTATGTTTTCACATCAAATTGTAGGATTTTCATTTTCCCACTTGTTCCTTATGATTATCTATATTATATTCCTGTTTCCGTCAAATATTTTAAGGGAACAACATTTGTAATGAAAATGTTTCGTGAATAATCTAGTCTTAATACAAATATTCAGTACTGGCGTGAATAAGCAATGCTTCTTTGACTATGAATACTTGAGAAATAAATAAATCTTATTTCGTAACTATGAATACATGATAAGCAGTACTTCACGAAGCATTAGTGGCATACTTAAAGCGATCAAAATAAACAATACTTGTATCTGGCACTATGAATTGAAAAAAATCATACTCAAGCACGGGTATAAGTAATTCTCGTTTCAAGTATTGCACATACGCTCACTATGGATTCCACCCTAACTTTGTATGTACAGGGTACTATGATCTTAAGTGGAAGAACACCGCTTGCCTGCATCGGTCTGCAGCCCTTAGATCGAGTGTCTTATTGCAGGTCGTCNTACAAATTAGATCTGAGACAGTGGTATTTTCTTACACACGTTGAAAGCCCGCAGATTAAACTACGATAGTGTGGTCGTACTTTTCTCTTGCCGCTTAAGAAAATTGCAAACGCAAGCTTTAAAAATGCGATATTTGACCATTTTCACGATTTTTTTCTCCAGGAATACACTTAATATGACAGGAAAATAGAGGCATCGATAACTGGTTTTTTTTTTTTTTTTTTTTTTTTTTTTTTTTTTTNTTTTTATTTATCTTTTCTGACACAAAACCGTATTTGTGGAACATTTATTTACCAAGATGCGCGTATTCACGCAAACAACTATTTCACAGAAAATGTTTCAGTGCGTACTCCTCTCATGCTACACTACCCGATCGCCGCTGGTATTCATTCAGGGGAGCATGACGAGTTACATCGTACATCTGTGACGTTGCTAATCCTGTCCTCAGACCACACCTCGGCACACTGCAAGAAACAATCTCCCAGCACGATGACGCGCGTCCCACGTGTCGCTAGAGCTACGCTGCGTGCTCGACCCGGTGCACTGGCCCGCCAGGTCACCAGACCTCAGCCCCATCGAGCACGTGTAAGGCGCGGTGGGAAGGCGCCTGACATCCAGCCCAGCCCCCTGCAACGACCATGGCCCAGCTACGCCAAGAAGTACAGCGAGCGTGGGACACCACGCCTCAAAGAGACATTTGGCAATCGTGCGACAGGTTACGTGCCAGTATTGCTGTATGCGTGAACGTTCGGGGTGGTCCTTGATGTTTTCACCAATCCCACCGGCCGCCTCAACTTCGGGGCAGATACGTGTATTCCTATGGAGTGTTCTTAAACGCATTTCCACCAGTTTAATTCGGAGCTGGCCCATGGACTTTTTATTTAACCATATATTAAAAAGCGAGCTTCTGTTAGTCGTCTTACGCATTTTTTTTTTAAATGACGTTTTTCCGTTTAGTATTATTATTTGACTTTCCCACATTCGAGTGCCAAATGTTAGTCGTACATTTCGTCATTATCTTCCACAAGTTTTCCAGCCTCATCACCAGTTTTCTCCAGCGAATATTTCTCTCGCATTCTCTTCCTCCAGCTCTTCACGGGTCCTCACCTAAAACTACCCTCACCAATCAGCAATTACTGTCCTGGTCTTCTCCGTAGCAGCCTTTCTTCTTTCAACTAAAATGCTTTCTTCGTCATTCCCCCATTGGTCATCCTCATCAGATGTTCAAACCATTTCAATTTCTTACTTTTTATTCTTCCTTTAAATAGTTTTTTTTTTCTCCCAAATTTCGTTGTGATTTCCTCTTTCTTAGTTTTGTCTCTTCTGGAATCTAAAAAATGTTTCCTTGTACTAACAATCAGTGTGATCTTACGAAAATAGTTTGATAAAAGTATAAACTAAAAGTTTTTCCTTCATAAACTCGTATTTTGGATTGAGTGTATGTACTGTATATACAACGGTGTAGTTACGTGTTTCACGTTGAATAACTTTGTGTTGGTAAAAATATTAAAATCTGGAAAACCAAATATATGAAAAAAATATTTAAGCAAAAGTAAACAAACTTTTCTTCGGCTATTCGGTGCAATAAGACAATATATATTTAAGCAAGAAAGGACACATTAAACAATATTTTAATATGTTTAAGGGACAATTTTTTACCAATTCTTTTTCAGAATTCTCATTTGGATTGCCTACAGCTTGAGGTCCTGTACTAAATCCAATGCTCTGAAGTTGAACTAGTGGTTTCGACAGGTGAAATATCACTGGTACAAGATTCAGTAATTTTACGTCTACCGGCGAGCGGATGCGAAATGCTCTACGGGATTCAGCATATCGGAATAGTCGGCTCCATTGTAAAACGGAAATAACCGACTTGCCGCCAGATTTAGTTGATTTACGGCAATTTTCGCTATTCAGTTTGAGCGTGATTCACGCAAGCAAGACGAATGCGCCATCATCCGCAGTCTAGAATGTTGCCTGACTGTGGAACAAAATTATAGGTTCTCTACTCCCGTCAAGAGAGTCTTTCAAACTCGAATATATCTGGCATCAAAAGGTCTGTGCAAGCTACTATAGTCGGGGCACAACGGAAAGGTAATTATTTAACGATGCATTAGAGATACCTAAATCCGTTTAAAGCGCTTGAAAGTAACTACTCGATAGTCAACAGCCACTTATGTTCAATGCAGTTTACTTGAGAAGTAATTTAGAGAAATATTATTGAAAATAGAGTAGTTTAAACCGAATATTTATTAATAATTTTTGTAGTTATTACTAAGAGTCAAGCTGCATGTTTTAATTATATCACAAAATACCTTAATTTGGGCATTTGACGAAACCTCAGAAATAATGAAAATAAAGTGTTTAAAAGAATATCGCGACAATATTTTGGTATTTTAGTTTTCGTTTGCTGGGAATTCGCACACATTAGAAGTTGGCACTTTGAAATCGACTGCACTCCGAAGAATTTCCGCACATCAGACATTATAGTGGAGTGGAGAGATTTTAAGAGTCGACGAGGGTTGAAACCGAGGTGAGTGCGGAGTGGCGCTGGAAAACGGCTGGGGGAAACAGNAGAGATTTTAAGAGTCGACGAGGGTTGAAACCGAGGTGAGTGCGGAGTGGCGCTGGAAAACGGCTGGGGGAAACAAGAGAACCCCGAGAAAACCTGCCGACCGCTTCCCGCTTGCAAAAAGCCAGGAGCGACCCCACTGGGAATCGAACCCGAACCGGTGGGAGGCGAGTGGTATGACCACTACACCACTGCGACCCCGTAGCGGACAATATAACTCTAAAGTATTTTTTTAAAATATTTTAGTTTACATTAAAATAAGATTAAAAACGTTGCTTAAGTTACAATACAATTTTTTACGAACACGAATNAGAGATTTTAAGAGTCGACGAGGGTTGAAACCGAGGTGAGTGCGGAGTGGCGCTGGAAAACGGCTGGGGGAAACAGGAGAACCCCGATAAAACCTGCCGACCGCTTCCCGCTTGCAAAAAGCCAGGAGCGACCCCACTGGGAATCGAACCCGAACCGGTGGGAGGCGAGTGGTATGACCACTACACCACTGCGACCCCGTAGCGGACAATATAACTCTAAAGTATTTTTTAAAAATATTTTAGTTTACATTAAAATAAGATTAAAAACGTTGCTTAAGTTACAATACAATTTTTTACGAACACGAATATTAAATACGCCAAATAAACATCGACAAAATTTTGCTTTTCTGATATTTTTATAGCGTTTTGTGTAAGAGTAAGTGAGCTCTAAATGTGAAATCTAATTGATCGCTGTTCGTTTGTGAGTTCCTTCTTCGTGTTCCACGTTTCTGCCTGGTTCGCCGCACCACTGCGTGTTCTCGTGCTTCGTCGCACTGAGAGCGCACGTTTCAAACCTCGTCAAGTCACAAACCGCTTTGTTGACGTCTCGACGAAGGTTCGTCGCAGTCGCTCTGAAAGGCCCTTTGCGGTGGCTGTAAAGGAGAAGGTGTTATTGATTTTCTTGCAAACGTCGACCTTAGTGGTACTCCCCCCCTTTTTCGAACAAGCTGATGACACATTATCACGCGAGTGGCGTGGCCTCTTTAACGTAGGCAGGGCTTAGCGTCTCGTTGACATCAGCGAGGTCATTAGAGACGGAGAAAGTTGATGAGAGGAGAAGAGACAGGGAAGAAATGAGCCACGGTATATAGTGAGGAACCATCCTAGTATTCGCCCGGAGTGGTTTATGGAAACCACGGAAAACCAAAATCAGAATTACTGGGCCCGGGATCCGAACCCAGGTNGCGAGTGGCGTGGCCTCTTTAACGTAGGCAGGGCTTAGCGTCTCGTTGACATCAGCGAGGTCATTAGAGACGGAGATAGTTGATGAGAGGAGAAGAGACAGGGAAGAAATGAGCCACGGTATATAGTGAGGAACCATCCTAGTATTCGCCCGGAGTGGTTTATGGAAACCACGGAAAACCAAAATCAGAATTACTGGGCCCGGGATCCGAACCCAGGTCCTCCTGAATGCGTGTGCGAAGACCTCTTTTTAAGTGTAAAATATTTTGTCTGGAAAATCGGCATATGTACCTCAAAGCTCTTTCACTCACATGATAGCCTTGCACAGCTGAATTTTCCCACAAACCATTGACTAAGTAGGGCCTGGAAAAACTACTTTGTTTGAAATTAACATTTTTTAAAAATTAAACCGTAACATTAACGTGCAAGACAACAAAATTTGTGGCTTTCTCACGCAGTCCTTTTTAAGAAAAAATAATTTTATTTAATGGCAAAATTGACTTTTTTTTTCTTCTGGTTCTTTTATTTGTAGCCCACATCCACCAGTTTTGAATTCAATAAATTCGCCTAAACTCAATTGCATGTCCTAAATCCCTCCACATCGTTTCCCCCTCTGGATGTCTAGAAGCTGCTTCCGAATAGAGAACGTGGCATCTGAAACTTAAAAAAGAATGTTAGTTTTGGCAAGGGATTAGTTTGGGAACGTACCGAGGTGTGATAAGATTGACCGCAACAGGCGGATCGGATGTAATTGCGCTATGGTGGCCACATCCCTGTGATCGGGGACCGTAAAATAGAAACGTAGCATAGTGGTAGCGTATAAAACCACTGTTTTTATGGTGCACTAGTAGTAGGGTTATGTCGATCAGGAAACAAGAGCTGGGGACTGAGGCGCTGAGGTGCCGTCCGCCATCTTGGTAGGCGTCACAGCAACCGTCCGCCATGTCGGTAGGTGCGGCCGGCAGCCATGTTGGTCGGTGCAGTCCACTATATAGTGGTCACCGTTGTTGGCAGATTACATGTTGGTAAGCTACTGTTATGGCAAAAGTTATGATATCTATGTTAGTCAGTACTGCTGGGGTTATCGATATAGTTATTTGGTATGCAAGATGTATGATAACTGGTTGGTTTTGTCAGTAGGTTATTGGTATGGATGGTTGGTATAAATTACTGGTTTTTTTGGTTGATATAGTGATTGATATTGATGTTTGGTGTTCTGGAGGGATGGTACATGCTATGTTTTGATCGGTGTGGTTAATGGTATGGATGGCTGGTATGATCAGCTGGTTTGTTGGTTTTGAAATGTTGATAGGTCGGGGTATATTGTAGGTATTGTTTCTTAAATATCTGATAAGTGTCTGCTGGTAATGATACTATGACAGACATGTTAGAGTTACGATTTGTTTTATATTTTAGTAGGTATGGTCTGTACTGTTGCATGGCTAGTATGTTGCTAAGTATATTTTTTTTATGTCAGTCGGAAGAGCAGAAGGCATGGGTTATAGGTATATCATTTTTGTAAGGCCTGTGTGTGTGTGAACTGAATGGTTGAGGCATGCTTGAGTTATAGTGGATGGTAAGGGTGGAGAGTTTATTTTGTCTGATGTTGATTGGTTGAACATATAGTTGCTTTGTTACACTTTGGGCATGATGGGTGATATGGTTGGCATGATGGGTGGTATAGTTTCCAGTATATTTGACTAAAGATTGCTAGTGTATGTCCAATGGAATGGTCAGTATGTGTGTGCATTGGTGAGTCCTATACTGTTAAGGCATGCTTGACTTAAATCAAAGAGGTTGGTATGGATAGTCAATGTATTTGGCTGGTGTCAATCGGTGTGGGGATGGTAAGGGAAGAAGCTAATTCTGTTCTGGTGTTTGAAATGGCTTTGTAAGGCATGCACTGTATGTTTGTTGTATTTTTGAATATTGTTGGGTGGTATGATGACTTACTTAGTATAGATGGCTGGCATCGGCTGGTAGAGCTGAAGGTATGGACAGTAGGAAAATTTTGGTAAGGCTTGTGTTGGCTAAATGGTCGAGGTATGCTTTAGTTATAGTGGGCAGTGAGTATATTTCGTCTGGTATCGGTAGAACAGAGGGTATGGGTAATAGGTATATTTTTTGACAGACCTGTGTGGACTGAATGGTTTGAGGTATGCTTGAGTTATAGTGTGTGGTATGGGTGGTGTCGAATGACAGTGCAGATGAAATGGGTGTTAAGTTATGGGCTGGTTTAAACTCTATAGTTGCTTGGGACACCTGAGGTATGATGGATGGTATGATTGGCCTGTTGGGCGGTATGGTTGATTAGTAATGACTGAGTTATTCTTAAGTCATATAATATGTTATGACTGGTACATTGGGTGGTCTGGTATCAGTAGATTATGTAATGTTGACCGATGGTAAGAATTATGGTGATATACGCTGACCTTGATGTATGGTTGCTTGGGAAGATGTGGTGTTGTCTGTCTTTCTATTTGGCTATATTGGATTTTAAATATAATTCTGCTTGATCCGACTGTTCATTTGTAAGTGTATGGCGAATATTACTCGAAGTGCTGATTGGCCGCAGTCTGTTTGAAGTGTGTTTCTAGTGTCTGGACATGTAAAATTTTCTTAAGTGTCTGAAATAATGCTAGGCATATAGGACATGTGATTGCTTAGAATAAGTATTATTTTTATCTGGACAATGGTATGTTAGGTTATGTTAGGATATTTTTGATTTTTTCTGGGTTTTGATAGGTTAAGTTTGGAATTTTGGACTTTATTAGGTTAAGTTATGTTAGCTTGACAGGTGGTAGAGATGTTTGTGTTTTGGCTGATCTGAACTCTATAGTTTCTGTAAACCATAGTTATGATGGGCGGAACATTGAATTGTATGGAGCCTACTTGCGAGTATATAAGGAGCTGTGTTCCAGCTTAGTTTGACAGTGGCAGTAGTGAAAGTCACTTCGTTTTAGTTCGTTTAAGCACCTGGAATATATTATGGCGCCAAACGTTGCTGGTCAATCAACGTCTGAGGTTGGCACAGTGCTATCGACTTCTTCAGATGGGGTACCTGTAGCAGCAGCACCACCATCGTCTTCTTCAGGCATGATGTAGACAGCATCATAGACTTCTTGGATGGGACACCTACATCAGTGCAGTCATCGATGACTTCGTCAAGGCTTCGTTACTGTTACTGCGAGAAGATAATCTCTAAAAGCTACAATGCTCGGAGACATGAGGTCAGCTGTATTCGCAATGTGGAATGTACTACTTTTTCGTGTGAAAAATGCAAATCACAGTTTGGTCAGTGAAGTGACAACCTGAAAAGACATCTCGAAACCTGTACTGGTCCACCTTCACTTCCTGCTAAGTGTTATCCATCAACATTGCATCGGAGATGTACTTAGATGATAACTTATGCGACAAGCACTGGAAAATCATCGAAGCAGAAAACTTCAGCTTTGAATGCCAACGGCAGTTCGTTGCTTTCAGCAAGACTTCCATGCAGCTACTGCGACAAGACTTTCCCAAATGCTAATGAAGCACGACAGCATGGTGATAATGCGTGTGTATGGAGTACCGTCCGCATGGGATATCGGTGTGAGAAGTGCTCTAAATTGTTTGCACATGCCGACACTTTAAATAGACATTTTAAACAATGTAAAAGTGACGTATCATCCACCGATGTTGAACAAGCAGATCATCCTTTCTCTGTGCTGTTTACAGCGAAAACTGGCCCTAGTGCAGCTTCCACTGGTGAATCAGATGCTAAATCTATCAATTCGTCATCGCAACCAAAGAAAATAACCTTTGAGATGAAGCTGAATGCAAATTGATTTTTCCTTAAGCAATATGCATTAAGGGGTCTTCTAAAAGATTATGTTGCTCCGAATCTGACATCTTCGACGAAAGATGTTGGTTCATTTTTGACATAAATGAAACAAAATTCAATAAACCAACTTACAGAGGAGGTGGTAAAATACGGTGGTGTGAAATATACTATATGGCTGGAATGCAGATATAAAAAACCAGCGCCATACAATCATGAGCACACAAGGATGTCATTCACGATCTGGAATGTACCTATTTATAATGTACATGACATCGAAGACAGTGATGAAAACAACATGAAGAAGTTATGCCGCGAGGAAGGAGAAATGATAATGAAGGGTTCTGGCTGGACATTTGATTAGGTAGATAATCTACAGCTGAGAACAAGCGGATTTGGTCCACTCAACACATGGGCAATATATTGATACATTTGTCCTTGGTGGGGATTACAAACACATGAAAATAGGTATCCACATTTAATGATATCACAAAGTGTATATATGCAAGGAGCCTAGGTAAGTGAGAATTTTATGGATCGGCAATGGTTATGTCTCTAAGGAGCGTACAGTGTTGAGAAGTTTATATCTAGATTGCTGCAACTCCCATCATCTGTGTGGTTGACAACAGTAACATTGTTTCATTCCTGCAACTCCTTCATTTCAATTCCTATAACAAGTACAAATGCATGACTTATCAACTCATCAGAAGGTGCAACAGAACCTACGTTATCGCCTACTATGGTGTACCACAAAATTCTGCATGATGTCATGAGCGGATTAATAGGTAGGTAGGTTTATTTTATGGAGCTTAGTTTTATAGAGATCTAGGTGAGAGGCAGATCGTCTCAACAGTTGACGGTACCTGGCATAAATATTATGGAGATGGCAGTCGTGGGTACAGTAGAAGCGCCATCGCGTTCTTGAGATGGCACACTTGCAGCATCAGCACCACCATCGACATCTTCAGGCATGAAACAAAGAGTGCCTTCGAGTTCTTCGGATGGGTCACCTCCACCAGAAAGAAGTTTATCCCTGCAGCTACAATCACAAGGTATTTTCGCACAAAACACATCGCATGACAGCGTAAAATTTATGGCTGCATGATCAATCCCAACTGCATTAAATATCTATGCTTATGGAGAGGGTCGTTGTTTTATCGCAACGATACTTACTGCAAACATGTTAGGTCATGCAAAGTTAAAATACGGGTCTCATCGAAGTCACTGTGTTGGTTCTGCAACAGAGTTTTCTTGCGGCTACCATCGGCGGTGTAATGGATAGTTATTTGGATCCTATGGCTTCTCTACTAAAATCGAATGCGACCAGTATGAACGACGAGTCTGTGAACTCATCACCAGGAGCAACAAATCTTTCCACGAAGACATCTAAATTCCTGGTTCCTGCAGCTTCTGACATGACGACAGCCAAACCATCTGGGTCCACTAATGTATCATCTACATAACTTTCAGTGGCATATCGGTGTCCCTTTATTATGCAAGGACTTTGCCTTCAAGCTAACAACATCACGACACAAAGTTTATAAGCGCCAGAATAGTTGATTTCATGTTTAACGAAGGATTGAAACTTTTGTAAGGATGCACACTTTACATGGATGAACATGAATATTTTAAGGGGGTAGCATCCTTAATAAATTTGCTTAGTATTGTGTATTTTCTTTATCAATCTTGCTTTAGTACACTATACGATCATAACTGAGTACTTACAAGTTCAGAGATTTGTCTTTTTAATACGTTGTTAAGGAATAATTAAGTTTTTATTGTCCATTTTATTAAATTTGCTCCATGATCGGAGGATAATTTCATGTGTTAAACTTCCCTTTTTTAAAC
>NQII01003215.1:204982-220732 GCA_002778355.1 Clitarchus hookeri
GAATTAGAAAGGGGAAGGTGCGGTGAAGGTCATCGTGTTGTGCGTCATCGCAGGAGAGTAAGTAGGCTCTTAGCTCCGCGCTGCACGCGCCAACCTTACTCCCCCCAAGACGTCTATCCCAACGGGACTATATTACCTGGAAAACAGACAAGTGCATTCCAATGAATGGCGATTGTGTTTTGTTACTTATACGTGTCGCTGGTATCGCCATCTTTCGACGGAAAGCTGAACAAACAAGAGACTTTGAAGATTTGTCTCTAGTGTCCACCAACAGGTGCGCCACTTACCAATTCTACCCACCGGCCGCCAAGGATACCAGCCCCTTAAGTGGTTTTGTAGTAATCTATAAAAAAAAAATTTAAACACAAAGATTTAATTTTTTTTCTTACTAGCCCTATATTGTAACAAGTCTGTTATAAATTGTTTTCGTTAAAAACATCACTTTGAAGCAAATATATAGGCTAATTACTATGGTTGTAAAGGACTACAATATACATTCCTGGAGCTATAAATGATACTTGTAAACTGAATTTCACGAGCTGACTTCCTAAGACTTCGCAAATTATATTCGCCTACCTAAGTACTTGTACATATTCGGTTGCTTAAGAGTCAACTTGCGAGAAAATGTGATATGCTACATAATTATTTAAAAGAATATATAAAAACATTTAATGTGAGCATAGGCACATATGATTCAGTCCCCGACCGAAAATAACGATATATTTTTAGTACAAATGCATTTAAAAGGTTTTCCAAAATGGTAAATACAATGAATTTAAACTGAAAAAGCTCTCCATTAAATGTGATTATGAGGCATATATGCATTAATTGGAAAAAATATATATAACAAAATGTTTACTACATTAAACACTTCTGCAACTGTATGATGGTATAGCAGTCTCTACACTTGGCAGCTTTTATAGATTAAGAAAGTCTATCTGGTTTTGTTTAAGTAGCTCAGTGGTTAGAGTACTCGACTCCTGTTCGAAAGATTGTAGGTTCAAAACCCCATCCCTCCATGGGAATTTTTTTTTAATGTTACCAAGTGTCATAGGAAAGTGTAACATTTACATCATTTAACTTTTATAAACAGATTTTACATTATAAATACATTTTTAATGCATTTTACTGTATTTTTAATAAGATTTAGGCATTTTTTGAATGACAAATAAAATAAATTTGAATAAAAGAAATCTAATTATTTGTCAATGAATCGAATCCTAGATGCCTGATCGCTTTGATATTGATTTGACAAGGTATGCTGCCCTGCCTGACCATGCATGCTCACAAACTTAACTTCAGTAACCTAAATTAAATAAAAATAAAAACATTATTTTTTGAGTACATATTTTCATAATTTTAATTTTAAAAATATTTAAGGAAAGGGACTAAAAATATTATTTTTCTAAAGTAATGACAACAAAACTAACACTTTTTAAAATATAATTTTTTACGCGCACACACGATATTACATCTAATTGTTTTAAAACGTAGTACCATTGTATGTACTGATAGTCGAGTGGTCTAAGGCGTCTGAATGCCGACCCAAGGTTCGGCAGTTCGATACCGCCCTCCTCAAGACGATACTCTGAGCTTCGAAATAAAAAAAATCAACGATCCTAGCAGTGAACTCTAGAACCAGCGTGGCGGCCGAGTGACAGCGAGACCAGCACCCCTAGCAGGCGATGAAGGAACTACTGGAAACAAGATGTCGAATGGTGACTGTGACTCCTATCAAAATGGCTGCCAGCCGCACCTACCAAGAAAGCGGATGGTGGATATAATGGCTACCAAAATGGCAGATGGCCCCTCGGCGCGTCAACAACCCATACTTTGTTCTCAGATCGCCATAACCTTACTACTTGCACTTAAAGAAAGAAAGAAAGAACAGCGCTCAGCATTATCGACGTCTGGTTTGAAACTTTGCTATCGAGAAAGCTGAGAGTAATAGAAGACTTGAAAATACCCACTTTAGTCATTTTCAAGCGAAATGTCGCATTTGTGTACAGTTAAATGTCGGTCCAAAGTATCTGGCACTTGAAACTTATTTAAGTCATTATGAATGAATTTCCACGCACATTATTTTCGCCCACACTAGGTGGTACTCTTAGTAGAATGGTTCTACGAAGTTATAAGAATAAATCATTTATACCGCGCTTTATTAGCAGTGATAGTTATATATTTTCCATGTGTGGAGAAAAACTGTTCGAAATAAAATATATATATTAAAGGCACACACATGGCCAATATACAGTATCCATATTTCTGTAAAACTTGCTTCAATCTGCAAAACGCCATGTGCAACGAAATGCTTAGAANACTCTTAGTAGAATGGTTCTACGAAGTTATAAGAATAAATCATTTATACCGCGCTTTATTAGCAGTGATAGTTATCTATTTTCCATGTGTGGAGAAAAACTGTTCGAAATAAAATATATATATTAAAGGCACACACATTGCCAATATACAGTATCCATATTTCTGTAAAACTTGCTTCAATCTGCAAAACGCCATGTGCAACGAAATGCTTATAANGCCAATATACAGTATCCATATTTCTGTAAAACTTGCTTCAATCTGCAAAACGCCATGTGCAACGAAATGCTTATAAAATAAAAATTGTTTTGTATTCTGAAGCCTTATGTCACGTAAAGATTACAATTTTATCAGGTCTGAGACTCAAAACTAAAAATACCAAACCTATTACAAGAGTAAGGAAAATAAAAACATTTAACAGTCCAAGATATCGATAAAAATTTTATTTCAAAATTCAGTACATTCATGCATCGAAATTAGTAAAATATCACCGTGAATTTTAACAAAATTTTAAATCGTCTAAATAATTCAGCAAATAATCGCACGCATGTCTAGAGCTAATCGGCAATCTTTTCCAGCGTAGTTTATTTCCTTCCGCTTGTAGGCGGGGTTCTGATTGAAGTGATTGCGCATCTGTATTAACCAATCGCTGCGGTCTCTTGCGCCCCGCATTTTATTTGCAAGTAATTTGTCCAACCACACGTGACGTTACGTCTTGTGATATTCACTCCCCGTGTGCACACAGACGCCAAGAGCATAGAATTGCGATCGAGTTGGCTGGTCTCGTGCCAAGGAGCTGGCATCAGAGATGGGGTGAATCTCTTCCAGTTGCTTCTTCTCTCATAAAGCGCATACTTTACGCTCGGCCGTGCCTGCGACGTTTGCCGGAAACGCAAGCTTCCTAACGTTCTTTTACGAGTCCGGTTTCAAAAGCTTCAGAAGCCATTTCGGGGCGATATTTTCTGGGCAGCTTACCTCAGAAAAGGTTGCCGCAAAGTACACAAAAGTTTTCATGCACCGGTAAACTATTTCCCTTGAATTGACGGGCAGTTTCAGGAAAATGCGACCCGGGACGACGAAACGCGCAAACAATTTCTGTGCTTATAATATGTGAAACCTCCCCGTGTTTCTTGCTGTTTCAAGTGTCCGAGACGAAAGATTCCGAATCTGCACGAAGCAATCTTTACCTCCGAAACCAGGAAATGACATGTCTTGCAGAGCGTCGCAGGTGTAGATACAAACTTCAATTTTCCCACAAACCGTATAAAATTCATGGTAACACTCGAGACACTTAAAAAAAAATTGAAACAGTAAAAATGATTGGCTCTCTATAGCGATGCATAGATCTAGATGTGACCTTGGGCTAATGTTTTCGCTGCGTGTGAAAATCGCACTCCTAAAACAATATTTTTTTTTAAATCCACAGTGCAGCATTTACATAACTGATTGTAGTTTCCGTAGCGTGCCTACAAAAACAACAAATAAATAATACCTTCAGCACAAATATGGCAACATCTGTAAATTCACAGATGGTTGTGTAATTCTTTGCAAATTCTCAGTTGAGGTTTCTGGTTTTACGAATATTTATACATACATTTACTTTTCCCGTGATTTCGCGAAAATTATTTCTAAGTGTTCCCTTTTCCGCTTGTGTCTCAGGCACAAGTGATGTCATTTTAAAGTACGGTTACTTTATTGTCAGCCAGTGCGTTCTTTTCGGTCCCTGCTGATTCACATGTGCATAATGATCTATAAAATTTTATCTCAACGAATGCCATGGCACTCTTCAAACCTGTATATTAATAGTGCCTGTTTAGTGATTTATGCGTCTTTTTACTATTTTCTGTTAGCTTTAGGGCCCATTTGACACTGTCACAATAATCCCCCACCTGGTATAGGTTTTTTTAAAGTGTCACCAGTATTATTGAATGTGTGTGTCGATGTGTGTGTGTGTACAACATAATTAGGGACCTGTTTTGAAAGGCCCGAAGGCAAACACACCCTCCATCCACCCGCACTGCATCTGTACTCTGATGAGTAAGACAGTGCACGGCACTTTCTCCTCTTGTCTCTTCGGGCCATTCGATTTTCTTACTTGCCGTAACTCGGTATTCTACCGGTTTTCGCTCTTAAAAACCTGTCCTCCTCGCCAATCAAGAGTACTCCGACTTGCACACTCATTGAAACCTTTACCTGATTACCCTTTTAATGGGTCATCAGAATTTCGCCGATTCCATTTGTCAAAGTCCTCCAATCTTCTACCAATTTTGGTGGCGAAATCACTCCAGATCCTGTAAAGTTGTTTGTTATCCATTATATTTCTTGCTTCCGAGTGAATGCCCAGCTCTTCCATTTTCTCATTAAATGCTTCTCTCAGGTCTTCTGTTTTTAGGCAGTCGATTAGGACGAGCTGTGCGGTGTCATCAACACCACAGATCTCGCAGAGTGGAGATCTCACACGCCGCAGGCTGTGTAACTTGGCCTTGAAGTTACCGTGCCCAGTAATTAGCTGCATACTATAAAAATTAGTACTTAGCAATTTGCAGTTAAGCATCGTTCTAATATCTGGAAGGAACTCATACGCCTGCCTTCCTTTAGTGGAGTTTGTCCATCTTGATTGCCATTCCACGATAATTTCAACGTACACCTCCTCCTTTTCTTCCTTAGACAGCCTGCCAGCCCGCGATCTCTCCGCCACAAGGCCCCTGTATCTGACNCGTACACCTCCTCCTTTTCTTCCTTAGACAGCCTGCCAGCCCGCGATCTCTCCGCCACAAGGCCCCTGTATCTGACCAGAAGATCTGCAGCATAATTATGGACAGCTGTATTTCGCGAAAATACTAATGGTCATGTTAGACTTCAATATCGTACGTACACAACCACAACTTATTTTGGTTATTGGTAGGGCCACCTGTTTTTCGCGAAAAGGTTTACGTGCAGACTAGACTTCAACATCCTATGTGCACACTTGCAGTCTTCCTTTGACTATTGGCTGCTCGTCTTTGTGTGATGATAGTCTCTTACATGAGTGAGCCAATCAAAATCCAGTTTATGCGGTACTGACCGTCCGTGATTCGCGGGCAGCCAGAGAAGACGCGTAAAATTTCAAATGATCCAATCACGTAAGTGGTTTTGAACTAAAGTGCGTTGGAACACAACTTGCCCTGAAATATTTTCGCGAAAAACTGATGCCACGTGTCTGAGAAGACGTGTTCTTATTCGACTGGGCCTATCGTAATACAGTACTCCGATACTTAAAGTCCATGATTCGCGGACAGACACTTGAGGCACGTGACATTTAAAATCATACAACCACGGAAGTTCATATGAAAAAAAAGTGTTTTGGAGTACAACTGGTCTTGAAATCTTTTCGCGAAAGACACTTGTCCCCAAACATAATTCATCTCGATAATGCCAATGTCAATAATGCCAAAGACATGTGATATCATAGGCTCAAGATGAGGTAGACCGATTTTACGTATTCTGCGTGGGTTCTCAGAGAGACAGACAGACCCCGTACAAAGTGTTGCCAAGTATTATACAGTTTCTGGTGGCGTTATTGTCCCAAATACCGTGCCGTCGGGAGAAGGAGCTCCGCTGGCGCTTCGCTGATGTGTTTAATAAACTATTATTGCTGTAATGTGTTTGGGATTCTTCGCCTGGTCTAGATACCAACGCGTCGCTGCAGTTCGCTAGGCTTGTCCGCCTTTACTGAACCATAACAACATGTGGCCATTATTGACCAGCCTCGCACCAAACTCAACTGTCAAAGATACATGGTCAGCGGTAAAAAATATGTTTGTTTATATTTCTTAATTTAAAAAAGACATGCACTTTTATAAGAATAAAATACTCTTAGGTTCTCAAGATGGACAANTGTTTATATTTCTTAATTTAAAAAAGACATGCACTTTTATAAGAATAAAATACTCTTAGGTTCTCAAGATGGACAAAAGCGGTACGTACGGGAAATGGAGAGATGGCAATCGGCAGATGGCATAGGCAGCGTACGAGTACGGTGATTATGGACTCAACGAGTTCGCCCGTGTTTATGACGTCCCAAAGGCAGCAAAAAAGAGACACGCTGAAAATAAAATTACGCCCTCAAATACGGTAAAATATTTCGATAGGCAGGCAATCATTTCTGCGGAAATGGAAACAATTCTCACTGAACACGTTCTCTTCTGTGAGGTTTCCCGTGTTCAGAATCAAGGATGTCCGAAAACTACCGCTCGATGTCACAGAAAAGTGTGAAATAACTTAAACTTTAACAAACAGGCAAAACTGGCCGTTTATGAAAAGAAATAATCATATTTTNTGTTTATATTTCTTAATTTAAAAAAGACATGCACTTTTATAAGAATAAAATACTCTTAGGTTCTCAAGATGGACAGAAGCGGTACGTACGGGAATTGGAGAGATGGCAATCGGCAGATGGCCTAGGCAGCGTACGAGTACGGTGATTATGGACTCAACGAGTTCGCCCGTGTTTATGACGTCCCAAAGGCAGCAAAAAAGAGACACGCTGAAAATAAAATTACGCCCTCAAATACGGTAATATATTTTGATAGGCAGGCAATCATTTCTGCGGAAATGGAAACAATTTTCACTGAACACATTCTCTTCTGTGATGTTTCCCGTGTTCAGAATCAAGGATGTCCGAAAACTACCGCTCGATGTCGCAGAAAAGTGTGAAATAACTTAAACTTTAACAAACAGGCAAAACTGGCCGTTTATGAAAAGAAATAATCATATTTTNCAGAAAAGTGTGAAATAACTTAAACTTTAACAAACAGGCAAAACTGGCCGTTTATGAAAAGAAATAATCATATTTTCCTCCGTCTGGCAGAAGGTACGTCGCACAGGCAGGTATTTGTCCTAAAAAGCTGAAAAGCTGGCCAAAAGTATTTAAGTGTGTTTAAGTTATTGTTTAGAGTTAATATGTAGTTTAAACATGTATTGATATGATGTATATGCAATTTACGTTGATACTATACAGTATCATGGTAACTAGATGAAATGCATTGATGAAATAAAACAAACATAATAGTTAAATTGGCAAAAAAAAAAATATATATATAATTCGTATAATCAAATAACATCATTCAGAGTCACAATTCTCATTATCTTCATCATCATCATCATTGTTTTCACCACTAATATCAAGGGAATCATTAGAAAAACTGGTATCCACTAGTAAGAATTGAAATGCCTCTTTTGAAAACGCCTTCCTCTTTTTGGCACTTTTATCTCTGCTGGAACTTATGTATAGATCGGAGCTCAAGAGCAACCGTTTGAATATATCCTCATTGCACTCCTTTCTGGATAATTTTCTGGAGAACTTTTGTTCATACGACCGAAAATGTTTATTTCGTGCCTCAGCCACTTCTTCGGATAGTTGACCAATAGGGAGCGCATGCTCAATCCCTGTTGCTCCGTGTGACAACATTTTGTGTAATGTGGGTGACATTGGGTGCCACTTATATAAAATCACATATAATTTNTTCACCACTAATATCAAGGGAATCATTAGAAAAACTGGTATCCACTAGTAAGAATTGAAATGCCTCTTTTGAAAATGCCTTCCTCTTTTTGGCACTTTTATCTCTGTTGGAACTTATGTATGGATCGGAGCTCAAGAGCAACTGTTTGAATATATCCTCATTGCACTCCTTTCTGGATAATTTTCTGGAGAACTTTTGTTCATACGACCGAAAATGTTTATTTCGTGCCTCAGCCGCTTCTTCGGATAGTTGACCNCAACCGTTTGAATATATCCTCATTGCACTCCTTTCTGGATAATTTTCTGGAGAACTTTTGTTCATACGACCGAAAATGTTTATTTCGTGCCTCAGCCGCTTCTTCGGATAGTTGACCAATAGGGAGCGCATGCTCAATCTCTGTTGCTCCGTGTGACAACATTTTGTGTAATGTGGGTGACATTGGGTGCCACTTATATAAAATCACATATAATTTTGCGGTCTCCTCCAGAAATTCAGAAAATTTCCTTAAGTATATCTTATAGCCACTTGACAGGACTTCCAAAATAACTCCTACATTTTTTTATGAAGTTTAAGTCAATCTCTGTAATTCGGGCGGATGTTTCCAGATACGAAAAGAATCTTCGTGATGTGTTACCATCACTGGTATTGCCGAAGTTTGCCTTTGGTACATCGACTAACAGTCCCATTTCTTGTCGAAAAGCGTCTTGTATTTGTTTTTTCCTCTCACTTACTATGTTCTTTTCTGATTGGTTTCTGGCCTGCCATTTCTTAAGTAGAAGCTTGTAAAATAAATTTAATATCGATTCTAAGAATCGTATTCAATCGCGCAAAATGGACAACCCGAATTTTGAAGAATTGGGTCAATCTCATCCAAGGAAACAGTTTTCAGATTATTAAAATCTTTCGATGTCTGTTTGCATATGTAGCACCGCATTGTTGAAGCAGTGCATGTAGCAGAATTACAAACCTTGCCGTCCACCGTAGTAGGCATCAATGTATGATTTACTTGTAAGACTCCATTGCTTACAGCCACCTCTGTTTTATTTAATTGTTTGGCCTCGTTTTTAATAAAACTTATTTCCTCTTGAGTTACTTGACTGCTTTCGTGAACGAACTGCATTCGAATGGGACGGCAAAATCGCGGTGATGATGGCACTGGGTTTTGCCGCCATATTTTCTGATGTCCGTTAACATTGCTGACGAGCCTTAATGGAACTAGCGAACTCAAAATTATATAAGCATCCTAATCGGAACTATTTTCAAATTTTTGTTTGAATTGCTGCTGTTGGGAGTCGTCACAGCCCCATTTGCAGAAAAGTCATAAATTCTGCATCTCCAAATCATTTGCCAACATAAACATCTCCTCCAAGTAAGTGCAAATACGCTGTGTTGTGTGGTCCATAAGATTTGCAGTTTCACTTCAGCCATGGTATCCGAGACAAAAATATCCTTAGGATAACACTCGAGTTTTTCTTTTTGCAAAAAGGGAATAACATGGGTTTGACTTGCAGCTCTAATAGCATTGTACTGCTTAGAAGTGAGGTCAGCATCCACGAATACAGCTCAAGCTTTTGTTGTTGAAAGCTTTGTATTTTGATGGGTACTGCCTTTCTCAGCGGATATTATTATTCTTCTGTATTTTGAAGCCCGAGTTGGAGTTAAAGAAGAGTCTTTAATAATTTTAGACAAGTCTGTTTTGCCAGCAGCCCGTGTGCTCATGCGTAGCATACGTCAACACTTCGTGAGAGATCTCAGATCTACGTTGTTCGGTTTTGCGCCTCTTACTCCTTTCACTGCTTTCGTCAAATCCCCTACTCGGCCGACCGGTTCTCGGAATTGTCCAGATAGCCAGCGCTATTGTTTCCTTTAGCCACAAGTCGTTGTTTCTTCGAAAACGGCACTCTTTGTAGCTAGCAGATGTCCACTTCAGTTTAAAGTAATGTTTAAATGATTTTAAACTATTTCGAAGTAACTGCAGTTTATCTTCGGGACATTTAGTTTTTCCCACTAGTTTATTTTCAAGAAACTCCAGTTTCTCATCAATTTTTCTCTGCTCACATTGCTTTATTATATTGAACGTAGGTTCCTTGGTAATCTTCATTGATGGTTCAGCAGTAAAATCTATAAACAAACGACACAAATCGTATTAAATAAATGTTATTTGAAACTAAGCGCGATTTTAACTTTATTACTTGGTCACTTATTTTGGCAATTACGGAGAAAGGCCGAAATGGGCAGAGTTTTTTGTTGCGGATATTACAAATAGAATGAATGTGGAATGCGTACAAAACCAACAATATAGTTTAACTCACTTTAACTTCTCATTAAAATAATTTCGGAAAATGAACATGTATCCAAAAAAAGACTAAAAAATAGTTATGTATTTTGATATATTTGCTTCGATGTATTTAAAAAAGAATTAGTTTAATTAACTATTAAAAGCAATGAAAATACCTTTATCTGAAGAATCCATAGCAATTTCTTTCAATATGCACACAAAACAACACTTTCCCAACACAGGAACGTTTTGAACATCCCAAATACAACGGCGAGAATTCATAGAGCGACACGCACAACAGATGTATTCCGACTAAAGTGCGAGCGCAGGGCGGCCNGGTGGCCCTTACGCCGCGATTGACTGGTTATTGTGTAGAGGGGGTAGTCCCATTGTGTTTGAGTGACAAAAGACAGACTTTACTTAAAATTTGTGATGCGTACTTTTGGCCAGCTTTTTAGGACAAATACCTGTCTGTGCGTTGATGGCTCGAGAAAAGGGATTTAATAGAGAGAACGTTAAAACTTTTTTCACTAACCTTGAAAAAAAACAGTTGATGAGTACAAAATTATGGGAAAACAGTGTGTTCAACGTTGATGAATCCAGGTTTACAACTGNGGGAAAACAGTGTGTTCAACGTTGATAAATCCAGGTTTACAACTGTGCAAAAAAAAAAAAAGTAACAAAACCTAATCACGAGCACCTTATAGAAATGGGAATTAGAACACTCGAAAAGTAGGCCTCAGTTGAATAATATAATGCGAATGTTCTGAATTTTGTATGAGGAGGTAAAGTTAGAAGATGTGGTCTAGTGTATGGTCTGTAGGTCATGTGAACTTAAATGATGTGCACCAAGACATATTACTGAACAGACTGCAAATAGACTAGTGAAATTTTGTTTTATTTGTGCACTTTTTAATGTTACTTACAGTTGTCTTTTAAGGTCCAACTGAGGAAACTGCGGGTCGAAATCAGGCAACCGGTTTCTCAATTTGGACCGTTTACATACTTATAGTTTTTTTCCTCATTACACATATTAGGAGCCATTTATCTAAACAGACAAACATATATGGGTAACGAGCACAAGAAAACAAAACGTGCTCCAAGTCTGGCAACCTTCTCTATCTCCAGGCAATCTAAGTTAATTTCTATTCGCGAATCATTTATATCACAGACTACACAAAGACTTCGCCAATCCACAGTTTAAACAAACAGATTTTGCTTCAAGAGTTCGTACAGCAAGGTTTTTTTTCTCCGATGACATTAAAATCTTTAAAAAAAAATTTTAAAAAAAAGTATTTAATATAGTTACGTCATTCTCGAAACACTGGCACGAATACGTAAGCACGAAATGGATTTATAGCGAGGTAAAAGGTTTGAAGGAAGCATGATGCGCGCAGTTTATGGGGTGATTATCCAGCCGAGGAAGGGTATTTTATAGTCGAGACGAAAATAAAGATAGTCGCACGCCAAGCGGAAAGACATTATCGATTTCCGGGGCAAAAACCCACAGCCGAGCAGCTTTGAACCCTAAATCCTGGGGGAAAGTTCTAGAGCTGCGAACTCCGCCGAGCACCGGGACTACGAACAGAAGTCGGCTATTCTTAGGCTGTCGTGTGGAGCTTCCGAATTCCAACCCGGTAAAATACTGCATAATTAGTCCCCAGGCCATTATGACGTAGGTTGCGTTTCGAGGAAGCAGACAAAATATATTTTGAAATTTTTTGTTAATGACGTAGTTTTATTAAACTCTAAATTTTGTAGAAGTTTCATCGACGGAACTTATTAGGAGAACAAACAATCGAGGGTAAAAAGTGTTCCCACTCAAACTCATATTAAACACGCATTAAACACTCAATAAACAAAATATTCTTTACTCACGCAGAAACTAAAGACCAATTTCTACTAAAAAAAAAAGTAAGGTAAATAATTATAGAAAAGTAATTTAACATTAACGCAAAAGGAGAGACAGAGTTTTCACCAAAAATTAATCACGAAAAAGAGGGCTCTTGTCTTTTGTTATGTTTTGTTATGTATTTTGTTTTATTATTTTCAAAGGGAATTTCTCCATTTTTATGTGAATATTGAATTTTTATTCCTGCATATTTCTTTTGCATAATATATTGAGTAAAATTTGTCTCAATTATTTTCGTGTGTGTATATGTGTATAAATTTGCAATTTTAATTTATTATCGAGGGTGAGTAATACCTGCACAGTACGGGACATGTAACGCTGTAGGGTCGGAACGTAAGCTTTAAATGTTTTCGTATATCGACTACCGTGTTTCTCTATATCACTGTAAAAAAATTGTAATTTTTACTGAGAAATTGTTTGTAATTTTACACACGCTCGTAACAGTACAAAGATTTCTCTTGTAAAACCGCTCGTTTGTAAAACTACAAGGGCCATGTTTGTAATATTCCTCAAGAAATGTTTGTACTATACTGGCCCGTTTCCACGAGCTTCAGCAAAATGGCGGACGCTCAACAACGTAAAACCGTATATAGATATTTGTACAAAAAATATGGCCGTTGTAAAGTGTAGTTGCGTGCAAAAATAAATGTATTGCAACTGTGAATAACGTAAAACACTTAAAACAACTCAGATATTCAGAATGAAACGTGACCGTATTACTCATTAACTGTTAATGATTCCTAGCTACACAGAACTCTTAAATCGACTCTCAATACCTCGTTGTTAAGAGGGGTCCAAATCTCTTAACTCAACAACAGAAATCTTAAAATGAAATAAATGTATATATTCTTCTTAACCAAATAACTTCATTAATATGTTTAAGATACTTGCAGCTATATTTACTGTAAAAATGTACTTAAAGTTCGTAAGTGAAGTTGGCCTTGTGGTTAAAGGCGCCGGCTATTAATACAAGGGGCGTGGGTTCTAGTTACAGAGAAGGGAATGTGTAGTTTTTTTTTTCGTCAATTATATTCTGAAGTATTTTTTTTTTTTTAGTTATTCTCTGCTTTTAATTAATCACATTTGTTTTCTATAAGAAAATAATAATTTTATGTACACTTCTCAATAATATAAAGTTTAACACGAGGTTATCATTTGTAATATTACAAATAGAAGTTTTGCAGATTTTCACAAGAAAACTCTTTGTAGTTTTACAAAGGATTTTCTCGGCAACTGGGTTTCCAAGGATTTTCCTTGTAAAGGTACAAAACATTTTTTAGAGTGTGGTCGACACGTCCTCGGTGGCTCGCCGTACCGGAACTGGTTGAAGGACTACTGTCTTTAGAGGCTATTCGGATATAAATCCGAGAGGCTATTGTGATACCGCACGGCTTTGTATTCATTGTTTTCAAATACTGAAAGTAATACCACGATGATGTAGGTAGCGCAATATTCATCTCGCTCGTTTTGAGGCAACCAAAGTAATAGATTATCTTGGAAGTCAATCTGTACCAGATTTTTCATTTGACTGCAAATATTTACATTTATGTGGTCCTTATATAAATCTCATTCCGAAAATGAAATAAAATTTTATCGTACAACTAATGAGCTCTTTGTGGGCAAGTGAACAAAATACATAGGAAAGTCTATAAGAGTCGACCAACGAAATGTTCAGCTCTCAGCAGACATACATATAATTAGAATCTAGCTTGTTGCAACTGAAGATTTTGCTACGTTATTTCGTCTAGTGATGAAAGTGTTCATGGTGTGTGCTGTACTTGACGGATTACAACGTCAAGTAAGAGAAGTCTCTCAGTTGCGGAGGACATCTTGCGTTGCTAAGCTGCATGCTGCAGTATCATGAACTGCTTCTGCCGATACTTTGAAGCACAAACATATTTCTATTGGTCCCGACATATGTGATAGAGTACCGTACCGGTACCAGTACAGTTACTAACATACACTGGAGAGCCGACAAAATTGGTATAGGCGTGCGTATGCAAATAACGGAGGTGTGGAACCAATCAGAGTAACGCGGTGCGGTCGGCAGCTAGGTTGGTTACTGCTGCTACAATGGCAGGTTATCAAGATTTAAGTGAGTTTGAACGCGGTGTTATAGTCGGCGCACGAGAGATAGTACATAGCATCTCCGAGGTAGCGATAACATTTGGATTTTCGCGTATGGCCATTTCACGGGTGTACCATGAATATCGGGAATCCGGTAAAACATCAAATCTTCGACATCGCTGCGGCCGGAAAAAGATCGTGAATGAACGGGACAAACGACAACTGACAAGAATCATTAAACGTGACAGACGTGCAACCCTTTCTCAAATTGGCACAGATTTCAATGCCTCCTGCATACCTTCAAACATTAGTCGAGTCCATGCCACGTCGTCTTGCAGCACTTCTGTGTGCTCACGGGGGCCCTACACGATATTAGGCAGGTGTACCAGTTGTTATGGCTCTTCAGTGTACATCTTTCCGTTGCAGAGCATAAAACTAAATATTTATTTGTGACCTAAGAGTTAAATACTTATGCCGCAGAGGAGCCATCTATATGGTACTCTCGGGTGAAATATCACGGAAATCAATTTCTTCTTTCCTTCGTGAGTATTCGTAGGCCGTCTTGAATATGCCAGTTTTTAAATCGTAAACTGTATTTAAGATACGCGTTAAAAAATAGAGTTTCTTTTAATAATTTTTTTCCATGATAATTAAAATTAACTAATTACTTTTTAAGAATAACTATACAATAGTGACCAACTTAAGCGACACGCAATATTTCTTTTACTTTGTCGTACACACAGACTGCCCCACAAGACAAATTTTCAAAAGAAATCTCAAATATAAAAGTTTTGGGTGAACCTGATCAAGATGGTGTACTACTTCACAAATAACTATCTTTCATCAAGGCACTATTGTATTCGAGTAGAATAAACACCCGGCCAAACAGGGTCATATGGAACTAATGAATTATAAGGAAAGAAACTATGTAAAGTAACTTGTCAAATGTAGTTTGACATAAAATGAATTTCTTCTCTACTTACCGTCGTGCTCTGCTTGGCCAATCATGTGTGTTTAGTGCGAGAAAATATATGGCTGCAGAGACCATATTCTGTACCCAGAAACACCGACAATAAAGGAACAGTTAGGAATGGTTCGTGGTACTTACAATATAAATATTATAAACGATGATAGTGCTATTGACATATGTCGCCGTCCGGGAACGTATTCCTAACTATAATTGTAATATCCACAGCAGAACATTTTTTTCAACTACTACCTCTAGCAGAACGAACAAAGTTCATATTTTCCCTTCAAAGGCAACTGTAATAAGTAAAAAAAAAACACATTCTGATGTAATTACTGAAGTTCCGTTGATGCCAACTCGAAAATGAGTGCACAAATTTTCAGTAGATTCTCATCTGCGAATTTTTCTCGGCGTATGAATCACTAAATAAAATAAAAAAATATATAAAAAACTGCTTGAAAATGAAGTGAACAAGAAAAAAAACAATATCATCAGATTTGAAGTTACAGCCTCCCTTTTGAACATTTAATGCTCTTGTCGTGAGAATCATGAATTCAGTATTGGATTACCCGCTGGAGAATTTCGCACGGTGGTGAGGGATGACCTAGGGAGGGGGTAGGGGGCACAGTTGGCAGCGTGCGCTGGTACAGAGGCGAGAGTATAGCTGCAGGCTGGATGGGATAGCGTCAAGTCTCTCGCGACGCAT
>NQII01003215.1:220832-281650 GCA_002778355.1 Clitarchus hookeri
AAAAAAGTGTCCCTGATCGGGTACGTTTTTTTTACAGCGCGTTTGGAGGTCATCGACATGGACAAAAGCGCGCGGGAATCAATGCGTTTCGGAAACCGCCGAATACATTCGAGCGTGAAATGGTTACGCAACGGATGCATTGCCCAGAAAAGTCACAGGGTGAAAACTGCTCACGACTTCTGGTACGGCTTATTCAGGGTAGCTGAGGAGTGGCATGAACGTGACGGATGAAGGTATTACGTTGATATAAAGATATTGTCACATAGTTAGGAAAATGTAGAAATCGAAAAGGAACAGAATTCAGGTATCACGTACTTATTTCATATACTTTTAACAAGACCTGAAAAAAAAATTCCTCAACCATTTCCAGCATTACTACAAGGACACCAGAAAATATTACGTTAAAATACTTAGAGCCACGCTCACACAATTTTAGGTTGAGTTCAGTGTAGTGCACTGTTTAATTTAAGTTATTATTTTCTAGCAAGTAAATATTTTTTTAGGATTTTTTTTTTTAGGTTTTACCGTAGGTATTATGTCTGCCTTAGAGACAAATGTAAACTATTTGACCACATCGCCTCGGTTACGCTAGCTTAAACTGCTTTCATACTCGAACTGGCTGAACTACATTTGCAAACCCGCGAAGTAAACTGCATTATCCTAGCGGAACTCTGGGCCACAAGTGGCGACATTACATCATATTTATGTCTGTTTTGTTGACCATTGTTTATCTATCTAACCTTCAAACTCCATGTTAGCAGATGGGGAGTCTGATCTTCACGCCACCACAGGCTGACATTTGTGTCGATACCTCATTTGAAAGTAAACGAAAATACAGATACAGCAACTGACGTTATTTTACCAAAACTAATTGCCAACGGTGGAATTTAAAATTGTTGTGTAATGAAACAGCATGATAATACACAACTTTCAAGTGCGTAAAAGCGATCCAAATAATTTTTTCTTATTTAATTATGTATATTTAACTCGTTCCAAATCATTACTACAATCATGCCAATTGCGAAGCAATAGAGCAAATTTTAAAATCATCATCACTGCATTTTGATTGTAAAACTATGTCAAATATCCATAATTTATATCGCAAACATAAATTTTTGCGAAACTTCTATATTGACTGTTTTTTTGTCTTACACTCTGTGTTCTAATTACTGGCATGTTTCTCAAGATACATCATAATAACTAAAAAAATTAATTAATTGTCTGTAAGTTAATTTTAGTATAGTACTCTTGGATTGCTTCCGTTTTAATTTTGTCCAAGAAAACTGCAAACTAAGTGCATACTCGTATATGTGAGTTTTTAGGGTGGGCAATAAGTGAGACAATAGAAAAAATAATAAATACTTTAAAATCTGTATTTAAGAATGAAAAATAAAATAATTATTTCAGTTTGTCTGCAACATAGTTCACAAATGTTCGAAATGAAAAGGTGAACTCATTCAAGAGTTCTGCTTAAATATGCGAATGCTAAATTTTCGATTCCATTTAGAGAACAATTTACAGTCTCAATTTCTGTTTTTAAGGAAAACTATTACAGTTTCCATCTTAACAGTTTATTCCCACGAAACACACTCGAGCGTAAATATGTCAATAAAATAGACAGAGTGGGCGAAAGTTAGCGAGAGAGAAGCTACGAGTTTGAAAATTAATTTACCTTCGCTTTATTTTACATACTCGCCTGCACGCCCTAGTTCCACGCAAGGTAAGAGTCCCCCCCCCCCCTATTGACATGCCACACAGGAATCCGTACGTAAGACGAGCAATATGCAGGCACGTAAATTTTCGTCAGGAAAAAGGTGTCCTAGATTTTTTCAGGCTTTCGACGTGTTAAGGCTGGTAAATTCTTGTTCGTTGTTGCCAACAGACAAACATTTGAGACGTTTAAACAAAGGGCAATGCTGAAGAAAATACTTATTAGGCATGTACATAATTTTTACGTAAACATGTTTTTGCTCTTATGAATTGCTTTAGCATGTTATCTTCTGCTGCAATAAAATATGTATTTTATGGAGTCATTAATGCTCAATTTCCTCTTAAGGAGGCAGCTTGGTTGGAAGTATTTTGCGTGTTCGAGGCTTAGAAACGCTGGAGCGCTAAGGGCGACAGAGCTACGTGAATCAGTTTGCCCATCGCCTCTAATCGCAAAGCCGTGAACTGGTATGCAGTATCTTAAAATAGCCAGTCTCCTACACAATTCCATCGGCTCTGAAGACCACACTGCTAACAGCCGTCGAAATCTATTCACTCACTCTACACGATTTCACTGGTAACACCGTTATTTTACGACGTAATAAAAAATATATACGGGGACGTGGTGGTGTAGTGGTCAAACTACTCGCCTCCCACTAAGGGCGAACCGGGTTCGATTTCCAGTGGGGTCGCTCCAGCATTTTAGCATGTGGGAATCGTGCCGGGCGATGCCGCTAGTCAGCGAATTTTCTCGGGGATCTCCCGTTAATCCACCCTTGCATTCCGGCGCTTCTCCATAAGTAGTGGGAGCATGTATATTTTGGCATGCTAGGGAGCCACCCCCTAAACTTGAGAATAGACAGCCATTTAAACATTAACAGATTATTAAGCATTAGCATACGTAACAGAATATGTACACGACTTGCCAAATAGTTGTGTTGTAGGATGTCGCAATGGATACACAAATGTTTATATCTCTATACACTTAAAAAGAAATTCACTTAACGAAAATGGTTCTGTTACAGAATTTATTTTCTGAATTGAATCACTGCTTTCTGTATGGGGAAAAAAGTATGGTAAAAACCAATATTTAATTTAGCATTGTATGGTGATCCGAATGTTATCAGAAATTAGATTTTCGTAACTTTCCAACTCACCCACGTCAGGAAACCATGTTTTGTATTCGTTGCTGTTCTGACTGAAGAAATTAATTCATTTAGAATAATCCAAGGATATAATTTATTCTAATTTTATTATGTAAATACTTAAAAAATTATATTTGAAAGGTTTTTTGTTTTTATGATTTTATTGACGTACTCCAATTAGGCCTGTGTACTGAATTTTACTTGTAACATCGTGTGATCAACTGCGAAACTTCAACCATCTTGGTCCTCCCCAAAGAAAGAATTATATATACCTTTAAGTTACACAATATAATACTACCGAATATTGGTGCTCACGCCCACACATACATACACACTCATTTAAAATTAAAATTGCAATAATTTATTTACATTTAGGGGTCGGATTCCACATTAATGGAGGAGTGTGTCTCTCGAGATGCTACTTTAGCTTCACTAAAAGTCGCATGCATGGTTCTCCACAGTGTACATTCCCTTCCTCTGCTCACCAGCGTACAAAGACCAGGCTATGTTTGCTGGCCTCGGAGATGGTTTGCTGGGCGCAGGAGAGAGAACTCGAGCAGTGAGCTGTGCGGCCGCCTTCCTCGTCCTTCAGTTATGCTTCTGAGAGAGGACACGATGCTTTCGCTTCCACTTGCTGGAGGAGTGTGGTCTCCCCACCACGATCTCCGCGCACCTGTCGGCATTCAATGGAATCTTGTTCGCCCCTTGACGCTTCCTCAGGGCTGTGTATCCCCTTCCACATTCTTCTGGAAGCGGCTCGGTGTTGTCTGTTCAGCACCTGCTGGTCGACTGGCTCTCATCGCAGCACAGCGCTCCTCGCAGGAAAACTGCCAACACTCACCCCCCCCTCCCCCATCACCCTTGTGGTAAAGATGCTCTGCTAGAGACTCGGGAGCTACTCGGAATTTTTTCTTTGTTAAAGTATCCCTTCACGATATCAGAGTGATTGTGGGGCTATTATTTAAACAATATACTTAGATTAAAGTTGCTCTTTACAATAAAGATTAAAACCACATCTATTAAACACAATGTTTAGTGAAGACTACATTAATTTTTTTTATTGCTTCCCTCTTATTTGACGTCTATGATGTTGGGGGTATAATCAAAAGTTATTCGTGTTTTAAATTCAGTCTGCATCCAGGTTCTGAGCTATTTGGATGTGTACTACACTATAGAGCCAAAAAAACTGGTATAGGCGTACGTATGCAAATAACAGAGGTATGGAACCAATCAGAGTAAAGCGATGCGGTCGGCAGCACCTATATAAGACAACAAGNAATAACAGAGGTATGGAACCAATCAGAGTAAAGCGATGCGGTCGGCAGCACCTATATAAGACAACAAGCGTCTGGTAAAGTTGCTAGATTGGTTACTGCTGCTACAATGGCAGATTATCAAGACTTAAGTGAGTTTGNCAACAAGCGTCTGGTAAAGTTGCTAGATTGGTTACTGCTGCTACAATGGCAGATTATCAAGACTTAAGTGAGTTTGAACGTGGTGTTATAGTCGGCGCACGATAGATGGGACATAGCATCACCAATGTAGCAATAAAATTTGGATTTTCGCGTACGACCATTTCACGAGTGTGCCGTGAATATCGGGAATACTGTAGAACATCAAATCTTCGACATCGCTGCTGCCGGAAAAAGATCGTGAACAAACGGGACAAACTACGACTGACGAGAATCATTAAATGTGACAGACGTGCAACCCTTTCTCAAATTCGCGCAGATTTCAATTCTGGGGCATCAATGACTGCCAGAGTGCGAACTATTGAATGGACCATCATTGATATGGTCTTTAGGAGCCGAAGGCCCACTCGCGTACCGTTGTTGACTGCACGACACAAAGCTTTACGCCTCGCCTGGGCCCGCCAATACCACCATTGGACTGTTGATGGCTGGAAACACGTTGCCTGGTCTGACGAGTCTCGTTTCCAATTGTATCGGGTGAATGGGCATGTACGGGTATGGAGACATCCTCATGAATCCATGGACCCTACATGTCAACAGGGATCTGTTCAAGCTGGTGGAGGCTCTGTCATGGTATGGGGCGTGTGCAGTTGGCGTGAAATGGGACCCCTGATACGTCTAGATATGACTCTGACAGGTGACAGATATGTAAGCATCCTGTCCGATCACCTGCACCCATTATTGTCCATTGTGCATTCCAACGGACGTGGGCAATTCCAGCAGGACAATGCGACACCCCACACGTCGAGAGTTGCTACCGAGTGGCTCCAGGAACACTCTTCTGACTTTAGACACTTCCATTGTCCACCTAAATCACCAGACATGACCATTATTGAGCATATCTGGGATGCCTTGCAACGTGCTGTTCAGAAGAGATCTCCACCGCCTCGCACTCCTNGGACTGTCCTGCAGGATTCATGGTGTAAATTGCCTCCAGCTACCTTCAGACAAAAGTCGGGTCTATGCCATGTCGTCTTGCGGCACTTCTGCGTGCTCGCAGGGGCCCTACACGATATTGGGCAGGTGTACCAGTTTTTTTGGCTCTTCAGTGTTTATGTGTCTATGTAATTACTCTCGATACACAATTAATTCGAATTTTTATTTTATTGTCAAAAGTTTGTGTTGGAGTTAAGTATGGAACTGGCTCTCGTAGAGGTTGGATGTGTAATTATGTGTACTTGTTCAAATGTAATTACGCTCTGTAGTTATGCTTTAATTACCTTCATTACTGTCTATGTAAAATGACGCAAGAACAATGTCGTTGTGTATAAATGTATTGTAATTTACTTACCCTCTACAGGAGTGAAACCAAGGACAAACTGGGTATATGCATAATTACCCTCACTGGGATTTGAACCAAGGGCTAGGTCTGTATAAATGTAATTATGCCTGAATTACCCTCGATGGGAATAGAACCAAAGACTAGCTCACCACAAATGTAATTATGTTTTAACCTCGATTGGACTCGATCGAAGAAGTAACCCAATACAAACATATTACACATTAATTAACTTATACAGGAATCGAATCAAAGGCTAGGTCGGTATAAATATGATTGTTTTGTAAGGACTGGTCGAGTGCAAATAAATTTACAGTTTAATTAGCTTCGACGGGAATCGAAATAAGTAATTATGCTTCATTTACCCTTGTCGGGAATCGAAATCAACCAAGATGGCGGATATATCACAAACATATAAGCGATTTACATCTCAGTTGCATTTGAATAGTGGTCACGGTAGGATGTTGTGTAATTAATCTAGTTACATTTATTACTCTCGGTATGTGTACTTATTCATTACACAATTGTTCATTATGTAATTATTCATTATGCATTAATTTCAACTACTTACCTTCGATGGGACTCGAACCGAGGTGCACCCCCCCCCCCTTCAACCCTCACCAACCCNTGATTCGGCAGCCGATGGGTAAACATGTGTACTTGGTGTGTAATAACTCTCTCATTACATGTACTTAGTCTGGGTAAATGTACTTACTCTCGGTACATTCATTACTCTCAGTAATCGTACTTGTTTATTATGCAATTAACCATTATGGACTAATTATCCCTGCTTACAATTACCCTGTACGGGTCTCGAACCAAAGACTGACTGACTCCTCAATTATCCTGTGCCTAAGAAGTGGTGGGGGTACCCGTTAGCCAACCACTTCGCATCTCCAAGAGGGAGGGAGGGGAAGAATAGTTTCCCATGTTAAAGGGTGCCTCCAATTAGGGTCCATCCAGGAGACACCCCTTTACAGGCTGATCAAATGGCACTACGGCTACTGATGCTCCCTAGCGTGCTAAAAGTTGCATGATCCTACTACTTCCAGTCCCACCTGTCATTCACCCTTATGGGCTCTCAAAGCCTAAATGTTTAGAGCTGTCCACACCTCTCCACTCCTCTTCACGCATCTAAACGTGTGCTGCATATTTCGTTGATTATTTAAAGTTATTTATAAACTATATCCATAACTAAAATAATCGTGAAACAACCACATTAAATTTATTTCACCCAAGAATAAAATAAACTTATATGCGAACCGAGAAGGCGGAACTATATTGTGAGACGTCGAAATTTATTGAAATTCTATACTAACGCATGTGCACTCAAAAATATCGAAAGGATTATAAATTAATCTTTTTTTTTTTACCTATGGAATGGAAGTATATTTTGGTCACGACTCTCCACCACACGATTTTCACCTTCCTCACTATGGATGAGTCTTCCTCAGATTGGCGCTATGTAAACACGGGAGATGAGGATGTGACGTGCATACTTCTGGTCTGCAACACTCTCCTCCATGCTGTAGTTTAACTACGGAAAGACAGTTCCAAATTGCAATACTTTTCATTTGAACTCGTCCATAAAGCATTGTCTATGAGTGGATCATAATTTGTTAAACGTTCCGGACGAGGCCATCCACCAAATGGAACGATTTTTCTTTTCATTTTATTTTATGTCTCTTTTAATCTTCTCGTGTATTCGCACCAAGCTATTAAACACAATATATATATTTATTACAGTATTTTGCTTAACATTTAAAATATATTTTCTTAACATAATTGAACTTTATGTATAGTTAAAATAGTCCACGGTTGTGACTATGTGTCATATTGAAAACTAGAACCATATATTTCGGCTGTTTATTTTGAAAATCCTATTATACGCGTGTTGAGTCTCTGAAAATTTTAAGTCATCAATTACCTAAAAATTTTCAACAATTTATATATTTTCCACAACCAACAGCGCTCAAATTAAATGTCGAGTCATATTTGACACCATGCGCACACTAGCTGTTTGTTGCAATACATAATTTTTTTTCTGGGCAATACTGTTTAATTCTCGAAATCTCTGTGGTACCTATAAAATTATTAATAATTTAAAAATAATATATTTGATATGAAAATTATTTTTTTTCTAACTGAACTCTCCATACTTGAGTTTGCCTAGATATAACTGTAGGTTTAGAGGAGGGGGAAAAAACTGACTCTAGCGTACTAACACCCCCTTTCCCTCCTGCCAACAATTTTTTAATATTAAAATTTTTTACAGTACAGCTATAAGCTGTTCATGGTAAAGTGGCTACTTCTAAAATGAACCTTTGAGAAATGTCACTACTCCTATTCGCGTATATTTTAACAGGCAAACTTAATGACATGCGCCCAGTAAAGTTTGTAACGATGGAGAGAAAATAGTTCCATGTCTCAACGTTGAATTAGAAGTATTAGGTCAAGATTTGTGAACACAAAAATGATTCATTTTCTTTGCCGGTTTTTTAGTGCACACAAGTGTAAGAATGAGGTAATTTGTAAAATGTTTACTTTTCTAATAACTCATACAGTTTCACTTGTTCAGGCCTATGGCAGTGTTAATGTTACACGCGGCGGAAGAACGCACAATGTGCATACAAGTAGATCTTAAGCAGGTCATTCGAAAAGTGCTCAGTTTACCGTGAACAGCCCTTAATTGTCACTTCAAGACTAAATGCTATTTCAATAAATAGGTACGCGGTTCGGCGGTGCTGTGCGGGCGACCATGGTACATTGTATATCAGTTGTCATCGTGATGGCGGGCAGGATGGAGAGTGGGATTTCCTTGACGCCTGGGAGTGAGGACCTTTCCTATTCCAGGCTCTCCTTGTATGTCGGGGGAGGACAGAGCCTCCCCCCCTCCCCCACATACATAGGTGTGCGGCGCAACCGTCGCAACCCCCTCCCCCTTTTGCTCCCCCCATGAGCTTATTAACGCGGTAATCGGCTTACCTTTCGGTGTCTAACAGGCCAGCGTTTTGCTGAGCCCTTAATGTGACGTCACCAGCCGTAATCGGATTATGGAGAACTGCTGAGAGCGCCAGANTGTGGTTCATCAGTGATCCCGCCCGTGAATATATGCCTCTCTCTCTCTGTCTGTACAGGGAGTTCGCGGTACCGCTTCGGCCAGCGCTATTAAGTTTGATGCTAAATTCCAACCCATATAAAATTATATTTTACACCAGAAACAATGAATAAACAAAAAAACGCGAAATAAACCATAACCTCCTAACTTCAATAAGACACCTGCTAAAATCATTGAACCTGAAACAGGGGCTTGTGCTACATGAGCTTTAAGCAAACAAACATAAACAAAAATTATAGGCATTTTAACAAAAAAAAAAAGTTATACATAAATAAAAAATAAAAAATAATAATTAAAATAAAAAATTAAAGAAAAAGTCAAACTACCAAAAGAATGAATAAAAATATAAAATACAAATAAAATACAAATTAACATAGGAAAAGAAGAAAATAAAGTATACAATTTAAAATATATAACACCTTAAAGACGTTCTGGTTGATAACCTCAACCAAAAATAAGCAATAAAGTAGGAATCAAGCAAGATTTAAAAAATAAATAAAATATAATAAATATATAACTAGAAAAATTTACACAACCATTGTGTATAAATAATATTACTGAAGGGGGAAAAAACTAGTTGGTGGGGGGCAACTATTACGAAATTTCTCCGTGTATTTTGGAAATAATTTGTGGGCTCGACCGAATGGAGCTTCGCAACCGCTTCTGTGGCGCTGTTGTGCGGACAGGGAAGTAACTATCGCAAGCCATGTACCCTGCTTTTTATAAGGCAGCTAACGATTGTCTCTCCCTGTGGCGAACCACATTACTGCATATCGTGTAACACATAAACGTCTGTGGACAGTTTTGGCCGTGTCTATCGCGCATGCGCTTGTGAAAACGACCCACATATTCGCCAACTGTCCTGAGTAAACTTAAACACCATAAACACTCATTCAGCTAGTATTATAGGCGAGGTAGTTTGAACTGCATAGTCTATTCTCGGTTTCTTCAAACCTTTTGAATCAAACCTTTAAAAATGTGTCCCATGCAGGACTTGCTAGTTTTTTTCCTAAGCGTGTCATGTATCACAATCGTTTTATATTTGTGTTAACATAAAATCACCTTATTTTTGGTTACACTGAACCGGGACTACATTTGTAATAGTATGCGCTATACGACAATTAAATTTTCATTTCTCAAAATATCATCATATACGATTTGAAGCTGCAGCTTGATACTCACATTTGGTAGATGTAGTATGATTGTTTTATATATCTCAATTTACTGATGAGGAAATTAACTTATTTAATATAAGAGTATATTTAACTTCCAATTAAAAAGTCAGAATCATTCAGAATAAGTAATTTTATCAACCATAATAATATTAGTCCTAATAATTACAAATTTAATAATATTACTAAATATACCAGTAACAAAAAAAACATTAATAGACCGTGAAAAAAGATCACCTTTCGAATGCGGTTTCGACCCAAAATCTTCTTTACGAATTCCATTCTCACTACAATTTTTTCTAATTGCTGTAATTTTTTAAATTTTCGATATCGAAATTGCACTTTTACGTCATCTGTGAATTATAATATTTCGTTCACTATTAACGTGAATGAAAATAGGCAGAAAATAGGTGTGTTGGTAATACGAGGTAAGAAATAGTCCTTATGGAAAATAGTATTACACTAAGCGCGCACGAATGCGGTGCGCTGTCCTTTTGGTGTAATTTTGTAGACTCGGTTAAGCTTTGTTTGCATTGTAATGATGCCAGTGGCGCATTCAGCCACCGTATTTGTAATGATGCAGCATCTGTGATGACGGCTGGAAGTTACCACTCGGTTAGCTCAGTTGGTAGTGAGTAACATGAAACTTCAAAGGCGCCAATAAATACAAATGAAGTTCAATGTTTGTTTATTGCTCTGTACTTTTATTTACCAATCCAAGAAACAGTTCACATACAATCGTAAGGCATACAGAGTACGAACCCGTTTACAGACAAACCCACATAGAGCAGCGCCACAGTCGTTTAGTTATTCATTTACGTCTCGAAAACTTCGCCTTGCGAGAAGAACATTGTACAGCCATTCTTTACTTCGCTTATTTTCTCTACATCGCTGTTTACTTTAGAACAGTTTCCTTAGATTAATTAGCAACTCACGCTACTGCCAATACAGTTAAAATTAATAAATTGCGTCGTTACAGCATGAGGTGGAAGAATATCCTGGAAGTATACCTTTAGCAGGGATTCAGAAAAGTTGGAAGTAACCGTGAATGTACTATAGTTACTTTCTGCCCCCATAACTACGCCACTGTAATACGACAGCCATTAGAGAGAGAGAGAGAGATATATAGAGATATAGAGAGAGAGATATAGAGATATATAGATAGAGAGATAGAGAGATAGAGAGATAGAGAGAGATAGATAGATATAGAGAGATAGATAGATATAGATATATATAGATAGATATAGATAGATATAGATAGAGAGAGATATAGAGATAGAGAGATAGAGAGATATAGATAGAGAGATATAGATAGAGAGAGATAGATAGATAGAGATAGATAGATAGAGAGAGATAGATAGATAAAGAGAGATAGATAGATATAGATATATATAGATAGATATAGATAGAGAGAGATATAGAGATAGAGAGATAGAGAGATAGAGAGATAGAGAGATATAGATAGAGAGAGAGATAGATAGAGAGAGATAGATAGAGAGAGAGAGAGAGAGAGAGAGCTACCTACTTCGTGTGCGGCCAAGAAACTAGGTCCACAAAACACGGCAAATTGTTGCANAGAGAGAGAGAGAGAGAGCTACCTACTTCGTGTGCGGCCAAGAAACTAGGTCCACAAAACACGGCAAATTGTTGCAATTGCTCATTTTCTCCTATGGAGTTCGCAATGTTCAGATCTAAACTAACGCCACGGTATTGCCATGCACGACTCCTTGTGTATAAACTAGTCCCAGCGTAAACAACATATCTACCAAAGCAGTAATTTCGCACTTGATCCCTGCCATAAAGTTACGCTCTCGCTCGCCACGATAAACTTTTTAAAATGCCTTTTAAAGTGCACACTAGATTTGTAAACACACTCGAATGAATGACGGGAACTTCGGTTCCCGGTCTCGGGACAATACTGCCACCGGAGGCATATAAGAGATCGGCGGCAGCCTTTAGAGTCCTTCGAGTTACGTAACTTATTTTTCAGGGAAAAACTAGCTTGTGAAGCACAAATTGCCAGGGTTAGTGGCGTGCGTACTGTTAGCTTCCTCAAGAGAATGCTTACACACCATGGCATCAATATTTCTTCCACAAAATACGTAATCAACAGTTTTATAAAACATGCGTTTTTAAAAATTGCCTTACTATTATTATTTTTTAAAACTGGAACGGTAGCAATAACTTTTAGAGTTGTAGCTCAGAATATTGTTTTTAAAACCTTTCTTGGCTGCGAAAAATCAATTATTCAAATAACAGAACAGGAAATATAACACATTTAAAAGTTAGGAATAAATTTAGCTTGTACTCTATCACAACACTTAAGGCTGGTTTAAAAATGTCTTTTGAAAATATTGGTTATACGGTTACTTGATAAATTTTAACAGAAAATATTTAACCATTGGTTATTTTCGTACTGTTCTTCAACCTTATAGGTCTACTAAAGATGGGGTGACACATTTTTCGTCTTTTGCGAATGTACCCAACACCAATCTACCCCAACCCAACATAGCTGTAAAAGTGAGATGGTCAACACCGTTGAAAGTGTTTGTTTATATATTAATCTTCATAATACAAGCACTTTTTTTATAAATAAATTACTTATATTATAGTTTAAATTCAATCAAACTGTATAAAAAATTGGTAAGAGGAATTATACACACATTACAAAGCCCTTGCNATATTATAGTTTAAATTCAATCAAACTGTATAAAAAATTGGTAAGAGGAATTATACACACATTACAAAGCCCTTGTTTACTAAACTGTGTTCTAACCGCAAATTCTATTAACGTCGTTTATGACAATCGTAATGGCAGAAAAGCAGTTCATTGCGGAGACATGGAGACTGGTTCTACGCACCCAGCATAATCACTTTACCCCATATTCACTCAAACCCATATTCACTGTAACCCATATTCACTCCACCCCATATTCACTCTACCCCATATTCACTCTAACCCATATTCACTCTAACCCATATTCACTCTACCCCATATTCACTCTAACCCATATTCACTCTAACCCATATTCACTCTAACCCATTTTCACTCTTACCCATATTCACTCTAACCCATATTCACTCTAACCCATTTTCACTCTTACCCATATTCACTCTTACCCATATTCACTCTAACCCATATTCACTCTAACCCATTTTCACTCTTACCCATATTCACTCTAACCCATATTCACTCTAACCCATTTTCACTCTTACCCATATTCACTCTAACCCATATTCACTCTAACCCATTTTCACTCTTACCCATATTCACTCTAACCCATATTCACTCTAACCCATTTTCACTCTTACCCATATTCACTCTAACCCATATTCACTCTAACCCATTTTCACTCTTACCCATATTCACTCTAACCCATATTCACTCTAACCCATTTTCACTCTTACCCATATTCACTCTAACCCACATTCACTCTACCCCACATTCACTCTACCCTATATTCACTCTAACCCATTTTCACTCTAACCCATTTTCACTCTTACCCATATTCACTCTAACCCATATTCACTCTAACCCATTTTCACTCTTACCCATATTCACTCTAACCCATATTCACTCTAACCCATTTTCACTCTTACCCATATTCACTCTTACCCATATTCACTCTTACCCATATTCACTCTAACCCATATTCACTCTAACCCATTTTTACTCTTACCCATATTCACTCTAACCCATTTTCACTCTTACCCATATTCACTCTAACCCATTTTCACTCTAACCCATTTTCACTCTTACCCATATTCACTCTTACCCATATTCACTCTAACCCATATTCACTCTAACCCATTTTCACTCTTACCCATATTCACTCTTACCCATATTCACTCTTACCCATATTCACTCTAACCCATATTCACTCTACGATCTCAACATATATTTCTCGGTAAAGAAAGTGCTGGTTTCCGAAGTGCTGGTTATGATAAAACTGAAAACAATGCAGTGACGTTGTGGTTCGCGACCGGCGACGGTTTCTAGGTCTTCTCCTCTTTATGTTGTGTTGGTTAAATCGGAAGTAACCGATCTAATAAATGAGCCTACTTTCCTCAACTGAAGTGCAATTTCAGTACTACTTGTTTGCCAAATTTGGTAGAAATCGGTTAATATTTACCAAGATATGACGTAACTTTATTTATATGGCGCTATCTTTGAAAATGGCCGTCAAAAGAGGTTAAGTGTTGTTATATATGATGCTTGTGAAAGGTACTTTTATTATACAAAATTTGGTCGAAATTCTTTAAATGGTATATTAGATATACCAAATAAACCTAAAAAAATTGTATACCCACCATTTTGAAAATAAGTAGTTAATCTAGTTATATCACCTACGTTTACTTGGCCTATCATAGTATTTCTTACTTTCGAAATTGGGAGAGAATTGGGTTTAGATTTTTCAAGATATAATATAAAACATTAATTTATTAATTTGGCACAATATTCCAAGATGGCGGGCCAACATTAAAATCCATCTCAATATTTAATGCCTACTCAATACTCTGCTAGTATAAAAAAAATTGGTTTAAATCGATTGAATGGTTCCCTATATATGACATATAACCCCCAAATTTTAAAATGGCCGCCATTTTCAAAGTACGTTTTTGGCGTTGTCTAAAACAATAACGGTCATATGTCCTTACTAATAACTGTATGTGTGCCAAGTTTGGTGAAATTCTGGTGACGCGTTCATTCACCGACACACTCACACATACACACATAAAGGAAATTGATCTCATAAGCCTTTCTTTCCTTCGGAAAGTAGGCTCAAAAGTCTGTTGTAAAAACACATAAGGAAGTGCCAGTAATAAACGATTTTGATAAGGAAATATTGCTAACTTAGATAGTGTTTTATTTATTTCCTTCGTTCTAAGTTATTCATGTTACTGAAAACAAAAGAAGATGCACTAACATAAAGACTTTTGAGTAGTTTATGTGACATTTGATTCTAGCAAATAACAGTTTTTAGAATCGTTGTCCTATTGATTTCGCGTTAGGTGTGCTTGAAATTTTAATGTCTTTCTATACGCATTTCTATTGTGTTTTCGACATCATAGAGAAATACAACACGTTATTTCTTTTGGATATGTTTGTTTCTGTGTCACCATAAACTCTTTATGATGGACGTCGCCCTGAAATTTTCACTTCTACGCCTTTGTGGCCATTACATAATCTTTGGTTTTAAGTTGGGACATTTGCTTAGCGCAGTCAAGATAAGCTGTCAATAGCCTTCGATTTTCTCATAAATGGTAAAAACGAACGTCTTATTGCGTATAGCGTGTTTACTGAAACACACATCTTAAGAAATCACGCTGAAATATAGTACACGTGTAGTTACCGTAACTTAACATATTTCTAGGCAGTAATTATCCTTTTCTCTGTACTGAAATAAAAAAAGTTATTTTTCTTTACAAACTTTTAAGATAAATATTTTTAATCTGTATTATATCTTTTAACTTCACAGAAAAGAGAGGAGACAGTTAACCACGTCATACTAAATACACAAAAATTGTCATACATTGAAAATAATATTTTGTCTCAGAATAATTACGGCTGATTAATCTAGGCTTTGTAATTATTTACCAAGCCAAACTTTACGTAACGGGCTTAACACCTGATGTTGTATTGTGAGCGTGCCGAGTACAATATAGTATGAAGGATTGGGCTGGACCAGTTTGCTTTTCAATACCTAACACCGAGTTCTGGCCTGGAGTTTGTATACGCCCGGCTCTACAGAACAGAATTATTTTGCAGCAACGTAAAACCACTTACACATGCCTAACTATGCATACGCGCCCCAGGAACGAAAGTCTCAGATGGTCTCAGTTGACTGGAAACAACATACGCGAACACTGGAAAGAATTTGTAACCATCTACAGGAAGTTACAGAAACAAAAATTATCCACATACACTTAGGAAAAAAATATGTGAATTTTAATTTCAATGAAAGTATTTAATTCTTACACCAGTATATTTTAAAGAGTAAATGATCTCTACTGGAACCACTATGCTTACAGTGTAACCTTTAAATTGAGTTTGGATTTGTGTGGCCTTACAGTAACTTCAGCCTCTCTGTCGCGATGGTGTCTCTTTTAAATTAAAATAAATTATTTCTTAAAAATTTTCTTTAAATCTTGAAAAATGAAAAATTATTAAGATCTGTTTTTTCAAACTAGCTCCGCTGAACATGAGAAACTTTTAAAAAGGGCTCCGTAAGCAAATGTTGAGCAACTCAAATAATTTGTGTTCAATATGGCGTCTCTGAGGCTTCAAATACATTTATGAATTATAAATAAAATAAATTTGAATGTTGCATCTTAGGTCTTAAATTTATTTCGTTCAGACAGACTTTGGATACCGGTTTTGCTAACTTGGCCATGGAACTGCATCATGCAAAAAAATATCGCTTTGACCCTGACCTCAAGATATCTAGGTTACCACACAGAAAATTGTCATAAACTTTTTATTATTAAACGAAAGGAAACGATTGTATATGTTTTATCTGTAGATTTCCTTAAATTTTCTCAAAATTATTTTTCCTAAGCGATACATTTTTAGCTTTTCTCGTTTAATTTTATTTGAATAATTTGGTTTAGGCATTTTATAATTTCGTGGTACAAAAAAAAATTATCACTTTCATTATGAAGAAACTGTTCTATACGAAAATTCATAATCTGATGCAAATAATGTTATATGCACGGAGAGTGTACGAGTTGCACTTTTTTTTGGGACAAAAGCAGAGCAGTGATTTTTTTTTGTCAGTCGTCACTTTAAATATCGTACTGAGTGATGTTACCAAAATGTTTGTTTGAAAGATACCCGACGAAACTGATATTCCTGTTTACGAATAGGAATATAAAAAAATGCAGCACGGTTTTAAATATGGTTATTTGGTTTAAAGTTTAATATTTCGTTTATAAGTGGATTGCTGAGGCATATCTTTAAGTTAACAATATCCTATTTGGTTGCCGAAAATCTTAAAATACGTGGAAATGCGTGGGCTATATTGCCTATTACACAACACATTTCCTTACGTGTGATAAAATTGCTTCTTTCTAACATGATCTTCAAACGTACTACGTGGTAACTTGAAGTTTCCATAACAAATTACCTCCATGCTATACTGCCCAAGGAAATTAGATATTTACGGGTAAATTATTTGCATTTATGTAACGTGAATGTTGTTCTCTATATTTGCAGGATGAATAATGAAACTACAGTGAATTACAANTATGCTATACTGCCCAAGGAAGTTAGATATTTACGTGTAAATTATTTACATTTATGTAACGTGAATGTTCTCTATATTTTCAGGATGAATAATGAAACTACAGTGAATTACAAGTTCAACCTGACATAAAAATGGGTATGTAAACGGCATACGAACTTTGGACGCGTCATTGCTACAGAAAACTTGGGAATAAAGTAAAATCAGAATTATTGTTTGAAAGATTGCATTTATCGACTCTATAGTTATTAAAGGATAAAATCTTTAAAATACCCTGAAATAAATGTTATAAATCAGCTGTCACTAAAATATCACATTGCGTTATTTTACATGATGTGCAAATAACAAAAAACTTGAAGATTGTGATAACACGTTGATATTTAATTCTAAATAAAGTTTGAATTACAAACAAAGATTCACGTGCAAAACTATTACGCTCGTCCCACTGAAATTATAAACAAATCAGGTTCAGGAATAATATTATACGGTTCGCGTATTTTTGTCAATGTCATTACGAATACTTTCATCGTCTAACGGTAACGGCCAATGAAACCTGCAAAGCGAAAACCCGTAAATTAAGTCTACATCCAGGCGATGTGGGCATCAGTAAGTTTGGGTGTTTCAAAAACACGAGAACTTTTTTTTTCTTATCCCATAGCACTAGGTATCAGGATGGTAATGTGATAAAATAAATCGCCATTAGAAATATCATCGTTGGCCGTACATGAATTATTTGTGCAATAAAAGTCCTCCGCTCGAATGCAAATAATTGTACGGCAATATATTTACAGCAGGTCGAAGGAACCTTTTTAAAATTCATGTCGAATATTTGCAAGTCTATAACGATTTGAATGGGGGCGTTTTTGTTTACGAGGTTATCCTCCATTTCGCGAGCACCCCTAAACTTTTCAGAGAGGCAGGAGTAATGTTTCCGAGAAACCAAAGTAACGGAAAAACAAGGGATGCTGAAACGGCAATATTAGAAAACGTTTGTGTCATAAATCTCAGCAATAAACGTTCATGCTTGTAGAACTTATGTAACCTAGCTACCACATATATTCTCAGCAATCTCTTGAAACAAAAAAAAATAAAACTAGCAGAAATAGTAAAAATAATGGAAATAATTTGTTTTACTCTTAGCTTTGTGTTAGTTTTAAAAAACGGACTTCTGCGGGCGCGTTCTGTATTCTAATTCCACTCGAGTGGTTTTTTTAATAAGTTGCATGTTACGTGTTCGAAAAATGTAACCAATACCATGCATAAAATTCATTAAGCACCTATACAAAATTTAAAGAAAACCACACAACTTAAAAAATAAATGTTTGTCCGCTAAAAAAAAGCAAATAAATCATAAGAAAAAAACCACGTTTTTATCGTTATTGATGTTAAAATTCAACAGCGAACTCTGGTAGGTAGCGCGTATAAAAACTTTAAGGCACATTTATAGGGCATATGTTCACGTCTAAAAACAAGTTAATAAGGTTAAGATCGGTTTCCATTCATTTGGTGGTTTTATTTGCTGATGGATATCGTTTAAAAAAACAAGTTCTGTGAAAATATGTTTACAAAGCGAATGACCTCAAAAGACACTCCATTCCTACTTTTGATGACGAATTTTTACGAAATATCTGTCGTCAAGTAACTCTTAATCGGGGCCCTTTCGTGAAGATAGTAAGATACGTCCTCATACTCTTCTCCGAACATCATTCTTACTTAGTCTCCGTACTGTAAAATAATTTCCCCCCTTGATACGACAGGTCTAGTGCCTAGGACAGGATTTTCTTTGTAAGTAATTATCTGCTGCAGTATCTCTAAATAGTATAAAACAAAGTCGCTTGTCCGCGTCTGTCTGTGTTTTCGCATAGTACGTCTAAACTGCTTGATGGATTTCGATGCGGTTTCCAACATCATTTAGACAATTTCTTGAGAAAGGTTTCGGCGTATAAAACATTTATATTTAATGTAAGTACAGTAGAGAAATGTCGAACCGCTTGTAATCAAGACGTAAAAAACCGCTTTTATGGCGCTTTCATGGCTTGAGCTGACTAAACCATAAGAGAAACATAAAATTAATGTACTACAGAATTATAGCTCTCAAAAAGGCATACATAAAGTCCGCGATAGCATATGTTTATCTTTCAAGGATGATCCACAGTAACCATTTTGGTCTTTCAAAGTTTGATTAAAAGTAATGGTTCCCTTGCGAAGCCGTTTTGACCAACAAAGTATCAATGCTTATTAATTTAAATATGTTAGTTACCTTAAGCATTTAGTTAAGACCAAATTTGTCCTAACACCATATCATTTAAATGAATATTTTAGAAGATATCACAGGTTTTCCTATTATACCCGGGCAAAGCCGGGCAGTTCTGCTAATAATATGTACATATATCAATATATGTTGCCTTATTATATGCATGTAGGACCTATATTTGCGTCTTTAATATATATAATGTATAAAATACATTATATAGTTTTATACTTGCATGTGGTAGTGAATACGAAAAAAATGACAGGCAGGGAGACAGTTCTTTAACGGTCAGTACAAATTCAGCTATACTTAAATAAATTAAATTTCGAACATTTTAACATTAGTGTCTGAACACGTTACTTACGCTTTTGTGCTCTTCTTCCGGAAAATTAGAAACTTTATATATTATTTGAATTATTATTGCAATGGGACTCGTAATTAAATGAAGGGTTGTGGACATAATTCTATTGCAGAGCTGTGTGTTCAAAGAAAACCCAAACGATGGCATGAAATATATACTCTGGAAACAAGCCAAAATTAGCCTCAGTCAACAGAAATTATAAACAATTCATAGAAAATCCCACAATATGTGAAGTCAAAGCCGTTGTGTTGTCTTGGTCTTTTATCATTTAATTACAATTAAACCAAATTCCTAGTCGAATTTTCTATAATATATGTTGACTACAAGTTGTTTTCAGTAATATTTCTCATGTCATCGTCTGTATTTTCTTTGACGATATAGTTTTACAATGGCGTATGTTCGTAACAATTTTTCATTTGTTTATTTATTTCATAATTGTACATTATATCTGATATAATTTTCTACTTTGGTAACACTTTTCAATCATCCACGTTAGTTCTTAAGCAGTTAAATTCTCTTTCCTTTTTTGTAATCTTTCACTCGCATTTCTTCAACTAAATTTTTATTTTTGCCTCGTTATTTTTTTACAAAAATCACCTTTAAATTAATCTTTTTCTTTTTTAAAATATTTATTAAGAACTGAAAATTCGTGTGGTTTACATTATAAAATAATTCAATCAGGATTCAATTGAAATTACTGGAACTGCGGAAGTACGCACCAGTGTATCGTATTTTCTGATCGAATAGCGAAACCGCATGTGACAACATAAGTTCATTAACAGAAGATTAGAGTGTACTAATCAATAAAGAAATAAACATTTGAAAAGTGCCTAGTGCTTCTATCATGAAGATTCGAAACGATAATCTTAATCGTAGTTCGGCATAGTAAACATACATATTTAAGTGCCCAGAAGAAAGCATGACGATGGGGTGCCTTTAAAATAGGCCACGCCGTCCCTGAATAGCTGGCGCCGCGGTGGCTGAGCGGTTAGACTGCTCGCCTCCCACTAAGGCGAACCGGGTTCAATCTCCGGCCGGGTTACTAACGGATATTCGCAAGTGGGAATCGTGCCGGACGAAGTCACTAGCCTGCGGGTTTTCTCAGGGATCTCCTGTATCCCCCGCCCTTGCATTCCAGTGCTGCTCCATTCTCACCTCCTTTCAGTCTCAGTTGTTGAGAGCCGTCCAAACCTACTTGAATATCTGCGTGTTGAGGTGAAATGCTCCTAGTCTCTGATTACAGAATCGGAATACAGATGCCAAATATGTGAAAGCCCGTATGATGATCCACCGACAGAAGACTGGATTCAGAGCGCCCTGTGTAAGCTCTGGAGATCATGAATCCTGCACTTCATGTTGTGGAACTGGCCAATATATCTGCTGTGAATGCAAGTGAGGTGTGGGACTAAAGACTTCACTACAATTACTGAAGTGATGTCCTTTATAGTAAAAANCTGCTGTGAATGCAAGTGAGGTGTGGGACTAAAGACTTCACTACAATTACTGAAGTGATGTCCTTTATAGTAAAAAGAAATGACGATTTGCCTATTTATAAGGACTTTGTAATATTTCTGTAGGGACAGTGAAGTTTTTACAACCTGCAAAGACAAATGTAACTATATTCTAGTTGCTGTGCAAATCTTTAAATATGGGATGGAAAGATTAACTATTAAGAAAAATTTNACAAATGTAACTATATTCTAGTTGCTGTGCAAATCTTTAAATATGGGATGGAAAGATTAACTATTAAGAAAAATTTAGTTTTTCATGTAAATTTTCATCCTCAGTGTATAACGACATTTTATTTGCTTGTTTTTACATTTAATGTTGTTATTATTCACTTTGCCTAGTACTTTTATTCGCTATGCCCTTATATAAGGGCAAAGCGTATAATTTTTCTGATATTNACAAATGTAACTATATTCTAGTTGCTGTGCAAATCTTTAAATATGGGATGGAAAGATTAACTATTAAGAAAAATTGAGTTTTTCACGTAAATTTTCATCCTCGGTGTATAACGACATTTTATTTGCTTGTTTTTACATTTAATGTTATTATTATTATTCACTTTGCCTAGTACTTTTATTCGCTATGCCCTTATATAAGGGCAAAGCGTATAATTTTTCTGATATTTTTTAATCAATCATTTAGACTATGCATAATTTACTAACAGTGTTTGAATTTGCAGTGTTTTAAACCATGTGAAGTAATAGATCAACACAGCAACTTGCATTTCTATAGCGTCACTAATAACCGAGAAATGTGAATCTAAAATTATGTCATTAATTTTGCCCAGACTTCTCCTACCTATGCAAAGAAATATGAGCGGAATAAAACTTTGCGTGCATGTTCACCACTATATTTTAAGTTTGTCGCTGCTACGTACAAAAAAATAAGCGTCACAAGTTGCGTGCTTGCATTTACTGTCTTTTAGTTGGACTGGTTTCTTCATTGATTCCAACTGAGGCCGTCCTTTTAACTAAGAATAACCCAACACATATCAATAACAAGAGGTTAAATACTACAGTTCTTTCCCCCGCAGTTGTAACAGGGTTAAACACAGCCGCGGCAAAATATTACGTGCATTACGTGTGACGTGTTATGTCGTCTATAAAAAAATACGTTTACAATGTAAATTAATAACCACCAGAAACACCGGGTGTTTATTAAAAGAACCCAGGAGATTGAAATAGTTATAGTAAGTTTAGTAAGTGAGGTAGACGAACGGCGCCACTTGGAGCGTACGCAGGACATTGACAAGTTTTGTTTGACGTGTACTGAGGAATGTCTGCGTCAATGGTTGGCATGCCTGCGTGACCTTGCGGAAGGTCGCGCTTCGGTCGGTGGACGGCACTACGAGGGTGACGCCGCGGCAGAAGGCACATTGCGTCGTTTGGTTAATCGAAACGAAATCCGTTGTTGTAACTGTTTAACGCAATTTTCGACGTGAGCATGGCGGTAAGGCGCCCACGTACAAGGACCTTTCCCAGTAGTTACGACAAAATTTAAGGAAACGGAAAGAGTGTTGAAAGGCAAGTCGCCCGGGAGGCCGCCAACGTCAGACGATAACGTGGGAAGGATTCCGAGCAACCTGCCCGCGTAGCGCAACAGCGTCATTAGCACGCCGCAGTTTGCAGATGCGAATTCCGAAGTCGACTCTTTAAAAAGCGGTTCGTAAAAGGCTTTGCTTGCACGCCTATAAGTTACAGCTTCAGCATGAGATGAAACCTGCAGGACAAACCGGCAAGGGTCGAGTTTGCCGTCTGCACGCTGAACAAGATTGGGGGAACCGAGGACGTCATGAAACATGATGTGTTTACAGATGAAGCTATATATTTAATACGAGTGGGTCGGTGAATCGTCATGACTGCCACATTGGAGGGGTCGGAGCTACCACGTGAGGTTATCGAACATCAGCGCGACTCGCAGGAGGTTGTCAATGTTTGGTGCCGGTTTGAAGTGCGACCGTGTTGTGGAACCGTTTATCTTTGCCGAAAAAATCAATTCAAGTGCTGGTGATGTTTACATGGTGACATGTCAGAACTCTTTTGTGTTTCCGCAAGTGGACGACGCTGAAGCAGGAAAAGGGTTTGGCTTTTTTTTCCAAATAGATGGAGCTTCGCCCAGTTACAGCGATCGTGTCCGATCTGCGTTGGACACTCGATTTCCAAACAGTGGAATTGGTAGAGGCGGGCCGATCGCGTGGCCGCCACGAAGTCCAGACAATTACCCCCCTTGAATGTTTTTCTGTGGGGACAAGTCATGAACACGGTGCACGCAGAGAAGACACGCGTAGTTTACCACCTGCGTCAACGGATCACCACTGCAATCGCAGCCATTACACCACGCATGCTGGACGAACGTGGGCGGAGATCGTGTATCGCTTGCACGCGTGCAGGACCAGGAATGAGGCGAACACCGAAGTCTACTAAACACCACATAAACTTGAAGGTATGACCTCTCTTTACATATCGTCGTTTCAGTAATATGTTATTTTCTTAATTACGAAAATTGCTCGCGTAACCCCGGTGTTCTTTTATAAACATCCTGTATTGTCACTACAGACATTGCTAAAAAGTCATAAAGCTGAGCTAAATACGGTAATACGCCTAANTGCACGCGTGCAGGACCAGGAATGAGGCGAACACCGAAGTCTACTAAACACCACATAAACTTGAAGGTATGACCTCTCTTTACATATCGTCGTTTCAGTAATATGTTATTTTCTTAATTACGAAAATTGCTCGCGTAACCCCGGTGTTCTTTTATAAACATCCTGTATTGTCACTACAGACATTGCTAAAAAGTCATAAAGCTGAGCTAAATACGGTAATACGCCTAAATTGTGAACGTTCGTGCGAAATTGTTTTTTTTTTTAATATGACAGCTGAAATTAGTAAACAAATTATTTGACAGTTTAAACGCAGAAGTCGCACGGCAGCGTTCATGTTTACATGTAGTGTGAGGATACGTAATCAGTAACCAAAAAAATAGAACTCCGGCAGGTCTTCAGAAAAGTGTGGAGTAACCGTGAATGGCCTATAGGAAATGGAACTTGAACTTGAACCGTGATCGCTTGCCGACCAGAGAGAGAGAGAGAGAGAGAGAGAAAGAGAAAGAAAGAGAGAGAGAGAAAGAGATAGAGAGAGAAAGAGAAAGAAAGAGAGAGAGAAAAAAAAGAGAGAAAGAGAAAGAAACAGAGAGAGAAAAAGAGAAAGAGAGAGAGAAAGAGAGAAAAAGAGAAAGAGAGAGAGAAAGAGAGAAAAAGAGAGAGAGAAAGAAACAGAGAGAGAAAGAGAAAGAAAGAGAAAGAGAAAGAGAGAGAAAGAGAGAAGAAAAGAGAGAAATAGTGAAAGAGAGAGAAATAGTGAAAGAGAGAGAAAGAGAGAAAGAGAGAGAAAGAGAGAGGGCTACCGGCGTCCGGTAGCCTTTGACGTGCCACTAGTTCGGAGAACTCCTGCAATTTGACCACTTGGCGGCGGTTGATTCGGATGTGTTTTGTGGGCGCAGTTTCACTTCACTATACCTTTGATACTCTTTTGACTCTTTGAACAGTCAGCGACACCCACATTTCGGCCATACTTTCCAACGGACTCTGAAGATTCTTTGGAATTGTACAATGTCTGGAAATGTGTTTGAGAAAAATTTCTTTATATAGTGCGCTAACCTGTTTTCGGATGAGTGTGGCTTTTGTGTAACGCAAAGTAGCGTAACAGGGAGCTAACCTTTACAATAGTTATACATTATCTCGGTTTAGGTGAGAAAGGACGTGGCGATCGTCCTTGGTAAACCACAGGTGCATTTCCTATTTCTTTAAAAGCTGCCACGTGCTTTCAAATGAATGCAGAAAAGTATACAATATTACAGAGCTGCGAAAAGAAGTACATGGCGTTCCGCTAAGTGGAGGTCGCGAGCGTTAAAGGATTTCCCACTAGTGGCTGATTTATTATCACAGGGATTAACTTTATCCAACTCAGCGAGAATCTGAGAATTTTTTTTCACTTCCAGTGTAAAACGAGAGAGCCGATCCTAACATGTAGGAATTTTTGGAAATCGTGCCTTGAATAAATTATATGAAGTTCCCTGGATTTTCTTGTGGTTCATTGTTTTTTTCCCCGCAAGGCTCATTGGTAGAGCTGGTCACAAGTGTGTCCATACATTTAGTTAGGACATTTTTCAGCGTTATAGATATTGTATTTGAATTTCTATTTGGGGTGAGTTCCGTTGCGAAAAATTTTGTTAACATAGGGTAAAAAAAAAACTTAATAATCTAGTGGACTTGGTTTAAAAATCGTGGGTTCTATGGCGTTCTTTAACAAGATTCTTCATAACTTCAATGACAGCATTCGTGAACTCATATTAAAGCGGAGGTTCTCCTGGCGCTACTATTTTGCATGTTTGCGGAAAAGCTGCATAAAGCTGTAGGGGCAAAACAACCTCTCGCATCAGACTTTCCATCGCCTCTATGGACAAAGCGTTGTTCTTGTGCATACTTACGATGCAAAATACAAATATTGAAGTAGCGATGACCGTTTAAACTTAGCTAAGAAAAAACTAAATCATCTGTGTTTTTATAACATAGCTACTGAAACAACTTATCCAAACTGCCAAAAAATGTGTAGTATTCTACGATAAGAGAATAACGTAAAATTATTCTTCTAATAATTTATCGTGGCAATAAATTTTGGAATGTATAAATAAAACATCAAGAAAATTTCTTTGAATTAAATATTAAAGTATTACAGTGAAACGAAACTTTTAATCGCGGACATAAAACGACTTCCTAATCGCCGATCCTACCACTTCATTAGTGAACAGTGTAAAGAGGTTTGAATGTTATCATCTTTGCAAGTTTCACATTCGGATACAACACCCTGAGTATTTTTTAATAGTATTGTAGGTTGTGTTGAAATTTTCCGATACGTAAGGTGTATTTAAGGTTGTAATTGGGGGTAATCTAGAAGTGCTTGTATTTAGTAGGAACGTTTTCGATAAAAGAGTGTCCGTGAAAAGAAACTAAAATGCATTTCGTGCGCCAACTTAAAGATAGCAACATTGGTATCTGGTTTTCAACAACCTCCAGTAAATTCACAGGGGCAGGCAGCTCGAATGAGCCGACCAATCACAGCACGACCGCGACGAGCTAGGCCTGTGCGACGGAGATAACGACTGTTGTTTGTGTATCCCTCCGCGCTACGCATCGTAAATTAGTTTGCATTGTCGGCCGCGAGGCCGGGTGAGAGTTCAGGGCGTTGGGAAGGAGGAGGGGGAGGAGAGGCACGTTTATGAACCTTCCATCCCTTCTCGCCCTCCCCCACGGCCCATCGATACTCTCTGCTTTGTTCGGTGGATGATGGCTTCAGCGGCCGGTGAAGACCGAAACTCCAGGCTCCGGAGGGGCGTCTCTACGCTCACGCACGGGCGCGCGTCTTTCAGTCTATAAAAGCCGTTGCAATCACGGATACGTTCCTCCCCTCACCACCTCCCCTCAACGCTCTGTCCCATAACCACCTCCCTCCCCTCCATCACTCAGGGCAGTAAATTCCAGCCAATTACAGAGCAGATTGCAGGGTGCGATTGCTCTCATTCCGTAATGGCGACGGTCCTGCGTGACGTATCGCTTTACGTGAACCAGCGCGTTTCGCTGCTTCAGCATGACGTCACACGCACCATGTTACGATTAAATGACTCGCCGTTCATTGAAAACCTTTTTTATAAGATATATTCTAATTTTTTATATTTCAGCGTTACCACTGAATGTTTTATTGAAAATAATTTTACACCACATTAGAAGACGTGCTTACACGTTTTAAATAAATTGAGGGATTTGAACGGCTCTCAAACAGCAAGGTCTCGAGAGCCAACGAGGGTGAAATGAGGTGAGAATGAAGCAGCGCCGGAATGCAAGGACGGGAGAAACGGGAGATTCCCGAGAAAACTCGCCGACCAGCGGCGTCGTCCTGCACGATTCCCACTTGCGAAAATCTGGGCGTGACCCGGCCGAGGATTGAACCCGGTTCGCCTTGGCGGGGAGGCGAGCAGGCTAACCGCTCAGCCACCGCGGTCCCTACATGTTTTAAAGTTTCATTCTAATCGTGACGAGCGAATTCTTTTGTTTTATACACAAACATCACAATAAAATTTTGTTTCTTAACAATTTATTTATATTTCTAACATTCGCACAGGGTCAGTCGATTGCGTGCCCGGATAACAGTCATTGTAGCTTTACAGGAACATTGATTTGTGCATGTGGCGAGATTGTGCGTGTTCCTCCGAGAAGACTAGGCAGTGCTTTTAAAATATTCAGCTAACCGCGGTCCCACTACAATGACCAAATGACTATACGTTCGTTGGAGGAGGACCGTCGGGTGCGAAGACAAGTTTATTTAGTTTCATATTTAATGATTCTGGGGTCGCCTAAAAGCCGCGAGACATCAAATTTCCTACTGTGTGAACTACAGGTCATAGTTAGCGTTTCACAAGAACTTTCGACCCTAAAGAGTTAATTAGACTCAACATTTAAAATTTAAAAATCTCGTTCGCACACCCGCCGCGGTAAGGGAATTTATTATTTCTTCAAGAGCTAAGTATGTAAGAGAATTATTTCACTTTTTACTTCAAGATAGTTAAATTAAAAGAATGATATACTTAAGCGATACTGAGGGATACAATTAGAATATATTTAGTTTCTTTGGTCGACGCATATAAATTTAAACTGCAACCAACTGAAACTCCTTAATTCAATTTCTTCGTTAACTAAACCATTTAACATCAATATAGCAATAATTTTTCACCAGAATGTAAATTGTCTAAAACTCTACCGAAAAGGCCAGCTAGAGGAAACATTACCTTACCCATAAACAGAAATATAATGTCATTAGAGTTAACTATATATACATACATATGTGTATATACATATATATGTATATACACATATATATGGTCATTTCCTGATAAATAATTGGCGATGACACACAAATGGTTTGTTTAAATTTAACTACTAATTAAAATTGTTTAAAATTAATTTTGTAATTATATAGACTATCCCAGCAAAACTGGGGGCAATTTTATCGACATCACAAAAGTACAACAAAACACAGCTAAAAAGCATGACGATTAGAAAATCCGCGAAAACTGCGAATATTTTAAGAAAAAAAGACTTAATTTAGTACTTTAAATTTGCAATCACCGTATTTATTTTCGAGAAACTGTAGTGGTTACCAAACCCATTAGTACACTTTTTCGCTTGAATAACCACCCCTTATAGACCTAGTCAGTTTGCACAGTGATATACTGTTAATGTTTGGGTCGAAGAAAATTTAATTCAGCATTCTTTTCATTTAATTCAAATGGTCTGCATTTTTTAAACCTAGTAACGCTCCATAAACACACTACATGGTAGTAATTTGTAGTAAATGTATTGTAAACGTGTTACATTTTCTCCAACGGTCGATAGCATCACACGCTCAACACAGCTGTGTATCTCTGCAGTTGAACCCTAAACGTTCCATAATGTAACATTTGGAGCCTCACTGGCTCAGTCAAATAAAAAAATTTAAAATATCGGCTTTTTCAGCGTTTGTGATTCATAGAAGCACAAGGAAACTGCGTACGACTCACATAATAAACTAACACAAAACTACGCTTAAAAAAAAATCATTAATTTTTTATCCCGAATCCAAAACCGAACACTGTGGAATGAAGACTTCTTATTTACTTCGGCCGCGTAGCTTTGCCAGTGACATAATAAATGTATTACACCTACAATAAACAGACAAAAAAAAGTGAATCTTCAGACTTTTGTACATTATAGGTATTGAAGTATAACGGGAATTGGATTATTTTGCTGTAAGCACGGCTTCCATTGAGGGGTTATAAAATAATGTCGATGAAAGTTTAATAAAATTCATCACAGATGCCAAAATTGCACAATGTACATTATGGCAACTTGCGTGATGGCGTGCATAATACTTCACAAAGAAAAATTTCGCAAGAGTCAATCAATGGTAAATATTCCAGTTTACGACTGTAAAAGGAAAAAAATTCCATTTTTATATTTACGTTATTTTTATTTTATAATCGGGGGGGGGGAATAGGTGAGTTGGTAATGCCTAGTGATGAATAGTCCTCATGTAAAGTATTATTAAACTGAGAGCGCACGAATGTGGTGCGTTGACTCTAGTGTGATTTTCTAGACTCGGTTAAGCTTTTTCTTTGCTTGACGTGGAGGGAATAGCGTGAACGCAGAACTTTTTTCAGGGCTTCAGAAAAGTTGGAAGTAACCGTTAAAACCACACCGTAGTGCTACTCTCCTTGATGATGAGATCCCCGGGAGCAAGCAAAAATCCTCTTTACGTGANGATGAGATCCCCGGGCGCAAGCAAAAATCCTCTTTACGTGACGAATCCTCCTGGGCGACATTCTCGTGGCCTTAAACGACTCGGGGAGCGAGCAGTCGGCACGGGCAACATCGCGCCGATAAATTAATCTACGTTAATCGAGTCGGAGGCGTGAAACTGCTGGAGGATGAAAAAAAAATCGAACCTGCGACGATGCCCGGGCTGAAAGTCGGACAGCGGCATCCATCTAGACCAGTGACAAGATCCTTCATCGTCCCGAGAGGGAGGAGTTGTCAGTCGGTTGACAGANGCGGGTGGGGGGGGGGCACATCTCCCCTGGAAAGTGATCAGAGCAGCAGCGATCCGTGCCAACAAACGCCGAGTCGCTGCAAGTCAGCTCGGAACTCCAGGACACTTCTTACTCGAGCAGTTCGGAAACATCTGTCGATTGCACGTGCTCCCCGGAGACTAATTAAATCGTTAATTAAAACTGGCACTGATCGATACGGGTATAGACCGAACCAGCCGCCCATCTTCGCCGTTCTCCGAGCGAGGACGGGTCGAAAACGCAAATCAGAAAATGAAGAATACAGATTTCTATATATTTTAATAAATAATGAAAGTAATGCCTTCATTAGGTATTCAGCGGAAATTAAAATCCACATATGGTTTCTGCCTTAGGTAACTGCTGTTTTACGGTTATCTCAGCCCTTTTGAAATCAACCTTTGAAAAATGTCACTGCCACAACTTGCGTATAGTTCAACGGGTACATTGACTGGCGTACTACCAATGAAGTTGGCAGCGATGGAGGGAAAGTAGTTCCACGTATTGACATTGAATTAAAAAGTATTAGGTTAAACATGGCTATTTTTAATGCTTTTTAAGTAATCAGAATTGTAAAACATTTACTTGTATAATAATTGTACAGTCTCACTTGATCGACGCATGAATAAAGTTATCAGGCCCATAGCAATGTTAATTTTTACATAAGGTGGAACGATACGCAGTGTGCATGAAAGTAGATCTTACACAGGGCTTTCAAAAATGCTCAGTTTAGCGCGAACAGACTACAGGGGCGTGCATGGTTGACGGGAGACGCACCTAAGTACAGGCCTGTCGCTCCGGCCAGCCTGAAGAACGGGTGAGGCGAGACGAGACGTAGGTGAAGGCGTGGGAGGAAATGGTATAACCCCCAAGAAAACCCCAACATCACTGCAGTTTCCGCCAAATTCCACACATTAGTGTTACCNTTCCACACATTAGTGTTACCCTCCCCCCCCCCTCCCGAACAACCTATCTAGCTAATATTCTCAATCTTAGTTCTGATGTTCTCCATCCCTTTTTATCCTCGATATTTTCCTTCCCTGGCACTTCTTACTGGGTGGTGTCTAGTGATTTTCCTTGTTCCGTGCATAAGTTAAGTTAAATTAGATACGAATGTGTACCTCAACATGTTTCACGTTTCAAATGGATGTCACAAATAAGCAAAAAAATTAAGCATATCTCCGTTCGCTTTCAAGGACACGCGATATCAACACGTTTTGTAATTTATTTATGCATTAGTGGGTAGTACTTAGTTTTAATCTCATTCCCGATAATTCGTTTGAACACAGACATAGTGATGGGCATAATCCTCCTACAAAAAACAATGTTAATTAATCCTTGCTTTATCTTAGTTTTGTACTTAATTTTTTTTTAAGGATACGCGCGTTTTGATATTTAAAAAAATATCCGTGCACGAGAAAGTTTTCATGATAAAAACTTGGCAAGTGAAAACAAACCAAAATAAAAGGTTTTGCTGGCCTCATGTTTTTTACCGTTCCTGCGGCATTTATTTTTCAAGTTTTCGAGGTGCTATTTTACGGCCGAAAGTAGTTCCGGCCCGAAGTGCGAGGCTGCGCATCCGGCCTCCTAGCTCCGCGGAGCCGTGACCCCACGTCGCGCATGAAAATGTTATCCGCACCCGAGCACTACGAGGGATCTTCTTTCTTTTTTTTTTACACGCGGAAGTTTTCTTTCNCATGAAAATGTTATCCGCACCCGAGCACTACGAGGGATCTTCTTTCTTTTTTTTTTACACGCGGAAGTTTTCTTTCTTCTGACCTCCCGCGCCCACCAGAACTCGGCTTCCATCGGCGAGCAAACCAAACAATCTATTTCGCCGGAGGGAAGCTCAGTTCTCTACCTTCGATATTGTAAATCTTTATATATCGAGTCTCGGAGACGAGACAAAGAAAACGTGGGGGGAAAAAAAATTGTATAGCCCGGAAGATCGCACGGTCCCGGAAGAAAGGGACTTGGAATAAAAGGGGACAGCAGCAGGAGAAACGTGGGTAAACACACACACACAAAAGAAAGAGGAAGCACGTGAAATAGAATGTAGAGAGTACTTCTCAGTAACCTCCCTCGCCATTTCAGCACTCTAGTCTCCACTCACTGTTTACTCCAGCGCACCGCGTCGCGTTATACGCTATTCGCGGTATCTTCCAGCTTTCTGAATCAAACCTTTGGAAAATAACCCCATCCATTACGTGTTTGGTTGTTTTCTACCTATGCCACGTACCACAAGCGTTTTAAACTTCTGCTAACGTAAAGTTTTATTATTTATGATTAATTTGAACTCTTAAGCCTAATTTTTATCTAGGGACCTGAAAAATTCGCGAGTTCAATGACCTTCAGGCTAGACTGTACAGTCTTATGCACAACTATGCCGATATTTACTGCACACTGGTTGTCCGCTGTCACAGTGGAAGGCGACGATTGGGCCAGCGTTCGCCAGGAGGTGTCAAACACCTTTGTGGACCAACGGCTAAAGTTATATAAACACACGTGTTTTGAATTCTAGCTTGTCTCGAAATGAATCAGCGAATTTTTTCAGGTCTCTACTTATATCTCATAAATAAATTATAATATTTAATTTCAAATCAGTACGAATAAATACAGGGAGAAAATAGGCGTGTTGGTAACCCCTAATGAGGAATAGTTCTTCATTCCCGTGTGCACGAGTCGGGTGCATTGTCCCTGCGGCGTGACGCTCTAGACCAGGGGTGATCAAACTGCAGTCCGCGGGCCGCGTGTGGCCCGCGCTCGCCGGCTTCAGTAGATACAAGTTACCAAATTCTTATTTTTAANACTGCAGTCCGCGGGCCGCGTGTGGCCCGCGCTCGCCGGCTTCAGTAGATACAAGTTACCAAATTCTTATTTTTAAGGTGTCTGTTACAAAAAATGAAGCAATACATAATACGAATTTATTGAAAGTTTAAGTCGCCAATGAAACTAGACGATATTTTTCATTATTTTATCAGTCAGGCGACTTCTGTACATATTTCTGATGCACTTCCTCTGCCCGCCATCGCCGTATCGAACGAATAAGCAAACGACTTGCAAGACGATACACGGCACTCTGAATTTTAAATNCTCTGCCCGCCATCGCCGTATCGAACGAATAAGCAAACGACTTGCAAGACGATACACGGCACTCTGAATTTTAAATGTCATCGAATTACCTACCTACTTTTGGTTCGCAAATATTATTATGTCAAGTGTCGTAAGTGCGGCCCGCGGTGGTCGTAGTTTTTCTTAATATGGCCCCCTAAAAAAAAAGTCTGAGTACCACTGCTCTAGACTTGGTTAAGCTTTGTTCGCGCCAGGCGGAGGAATATCTTGGAAGTAGAACTTTAGCAGGGGCATCAGAAAAGTTGGAAGTAACCGCGAATTCTTNCGCCAGGCGGAGGAATATCTTGGAAGTAGAACTTTAGCAGGGGCATCAGAAAAGTTGGAAGTAACCGCGAATTCTCGCATGTGGGAATCGTGCTGGACGATCCCGCTTGCCAGCGGGTTTTCTCGGGGCACTCCCGTTTCCCCCGCCCTTGCATTCCAGCACCGCTTCATTCTAGGGTTTCATTTCTGTCATGCCCGGGGATGACGGTCACCTACGGGTCCCAGCTGGAAAGACCGTCACTCGGAGGGTGTTGCCTTGCCCTGGGTGCACTCCCCACACGCCATTATTATTATGGATAATTGTCCACAAAATATCAAAATCATAGCAATACGACTCGCGGCAAGCGTGTGGATGCATCTCGCGCGCGCTTGCTGTGTCGGCGACAGCACAGGCGCCATCACTCAAGTCCTCCCTGCGGCGCCGTTGTCCGGGATTTGAGTGCGTATACGGATAGCCATAAAAAAAGTTTACCCAGCGCGGTACTCAAAATACACTTCAGAGACGGCGAGGAGAATTGCAGAAGCCCGGAGGGGAGCAGGAAGGTGGGTTAGGAATGACGGCATATGAGATGGGCCGAGGCGCGAAGGAGAGGCGAAGAAAGGATTAGAGAAACCGGAGGGAGAAGGAGATATTCGTGCGAATACAGGCACGAGTAGAAGAAATTTTTATTTCCCTCACACGCTGGGGGAGGGAAAAAAAATAGCCTAGTGGTTGTAATGTGTGGGTATGCATAAGCATAGAAACAAGAGCTTCCGGAAGAGGCTATAGGACCACACCCATTCTGATACGTAAACATAATATCCTTTATTCTGTGAATAACATATTAAATTTGAACCTCAAAGTGACTCCAGAAAATAAATAAACGTGTTGAATCTTCAGGTGGTCAACGTTTTGTGAAATATTAGTTTGGGAAGAATTTGCAAAAGTTTATAATGTCTTATAAAATAATTATTATAAAAAGAGAGGNTTTGTGAAATATTAGTTTGGGAAGAATTTGCAAAAGTTTATAATGTCTTATAAAATAATTATTATAAAAAGAGAGCCGAAAATTGGTTTTCTTTTTTGCATACTTCAGTTCGACCGCAACACACAACGTCCAAACCATCGTATGAACATCGTTCTCTGCCATTTAAGTCGCTGCAATATTCTGTATAAAATAACACGCNAAACCATCGTATGAACATCGTTCTCTGCCATTTAAGTCGCTGCAATATTCTGTATAAAATAACACGCGTCCACCACGCAGATTAACATCGAGGACCGTATTTATTCTTTTTTCGTTTCAATTGTTTCTCTAAAGAAAAGATTTCATTCAGCTAACTTGTTGACCCAAACTCAATTTTTTGAATATTTCATAGCAGGGGCTGTTTTCAGAACGATTATTCTGCCAATAGATTTGTTCGCAGTTCGTTCAAAATGAACGCATACGTGCCTTCCTCGTGATTTCATCGTTGAGGGCACTTGGCATCTATCTCAGTGTCTCATAATGTGCCTGTTTTCCGCGAAATAAATTTCACGTCTGGCCGTGCCACAAAACACTTTACCTCAGATAAACTTTCTTGGACGAATAATGTTGATTGTCACGCAGCACCTCGCCGATAATCACGGACGTTCGGTGTCGTAATAAAGGAATCATAATATATTGTCCCAGATATGTATACGCTGTTCACGATTAACTGGTCACTATTGAAATCAACCTTTTGAAAATATCACAGTCTATACCTGCACATATTTTAAAAGACGCGCTTACTGGCATGCATCCAATAATGATATTAACGACGGAGGGAAAACTTTTCCACGTCTTGACGTTGAATTAGAGGTGCTAGTCAAAACTTTGTACTTTACGTATTTTTAATGCATGTGCCTATAAGTGAAAGAAATGAACAAATTCGTAAACTATTTCCTTTCATAATAACTCCACGGTTTCACTTCTTGACCGACGCATGAATAAAGTGATCAGGCCCCATGTCAATGTTAATTGTACACATGGCGGAAGAATACACTACGTGGGGATACAAGTAGAACTTGTGCAGAGCCTTGAAAAGTGCTGAGTTTACCTTCAACAGCATATAAGTATTTTTTTTCTTAACATATCGAATTATAGGTTGCACGTAAACATTTTCGCGAAGAACACGTGACTGTTACTCTACGAGCTAAGCACTCGGTTGCATGCGAATCTCATTCAGAATAGCTTCTTACAAAATATTCTGCTGTTTTAAAGTGGCGATCAAATGCTGACGACGCAATTTAGAGACAAGGAAATTTCGTTCCTTTAAACGACCTATATGCTATACTTCATTGCCCTGCGTATTTTTTAGAGACTCGGCTTTTTGTTCATTGGATGCTGTCACAGTGTGCAGCCATTTTTCCCTCCTCAGACCTTTCAGGGCTGGTTTTCTTATAAGCCTGTTATTAGCTCGTAATTCACCTGGGCTTGTCTAACCAACTGTGATCCAACTGCAAACGTTACATAAATTTACGTGTGTTTAAAGTCTCGCTTGTATACTAAAATTAATTAGCGAAATTTTCAAGTCCCTGACTAAATATAAGGCATACCTGCGAAAAATTAGTTCGCTGAGAACGGCTTAGGGCGAATTACTACCCTCCGAGATGCTACCAGAATATGAGTTTCAAAACGTTCGCCTGCCTGAAGCTGCGTTGAGTTCTTCGGAATGCAAGAGCGGGAGAGCTGAGGACAAAAATGGCGTGCGTATCGAATGGCGTGTTTCCGCCATGAATGTCACTATTGTTGATCCTGTCACATTTCTATAAACCTCCACTAGACTCTAAACTCGAATGAGTGGAAAACCACTTATTCACGGTGAAATTCAACTACGCGATCCAGAGAAAATGGCTCCACTTAGAATCGGTGGAAAACCATTGTTTTTTCAATGAAACCATTTCAGTTACTGAGTAAGAGGCAGTCAACTAACTGCCTGTAACTGATTGAATATAGTTTTTTTTATTGAATTTAGCCAAATAATTACGAGAAATAATCATATTTCCGATACTCACTGTGTATATTGTGAAATTTAACGTCGTTTAAAGACAGCAAAAAAACGTTTGCGGTGTACAGGATTTGAACCCACATCGTGCGGCTTCAAGACCGTTACATTACCAGCCGAACTACCGAGCCAACGTTAGTTATAAAATGAGAAAATAATGGTTATATAAGTTTTATCGAAACCATATAGCTTTAAATTGTATGCACTTTTTTCGTTTTTAGTTTAATTGGTAACATTAGGATTGTTTAAAAAAAATAGTACATATGAATATACTCACTTCGCCACATATAATGCTGTTCAAACCTTCAAATCGAGCGAAATGATGATTACGTAAAAAATGAAATGAAAGACTTAAAAAACGGTACGAAAGAATGTTCACGTTTCCTCTTAAAAAAGTATTATGAAAGACGAAACTCACATTTAAAATATACATTTCATTGGTTTTATTAGTTAGTTGTGTTGTTTTTTTTTCATTTGATAATCGTTATTCAGCTGTCGTTTGATACACGTAGTTTAATTGATCCGTGAGGCAAAAAGCATATCACTGTGAAATAGCAAATACAGTTGGTTGATGAAATGTCTCTGAATGAATAAGTGTAAGAAAACTGGCATTTTTTCCACTAATTCATCAGTTAAATTGACTGGAAGTGACCGTTGAATAGGTCAGGTGCCGTCAACTGATTTAAACAGTGAAATTCCCACTGATTAAGGTGTATATCCTTAACTACTCGGGTAAGGACAAATTGTCTCACAACTTTTCTACCTGTTTCATATGCCTCATCACCTCCAAATCTATAACACAATTTACGAAACACACTGTAGTGGCGTTAAAACTAGGTTATAGCAAGTCTACGCACATGGTAAAGCACTTATATAAGAATTATTCATACCTCAAATCGCAACCGCGTTGTTTCTGATAGTCGTATTTGTAGGAAAGCAATCCAATTTTGGAACACAGACAATGGCATTGCACAGCTGGCATGTACACCTTACGAATAATGCCACAGAGGCGACGAAGTCATTAGGAGAATTCTTCATGACGACTCTATCACCGCGGCCCCTGGATGCAAAACGAGTAAGTAGATTTTAAGTAGGGCTTTCAGTAGTGCTCACTTAACACGGAACAGCGAGGTGTATACAGTACAGAATGTTCAGCGAAATGGGTATCGTTAAAAACCATTGGGAATTTTGTGGAGTAACTTTACTATTTATCCAGTATTTTAACATTCAACTATCAAATTGATCATTGCTAATAAATATAAAATAAGTCGGCCGATAACATTATCGCACTATGTTGTATTCGCGGTTTCTTCACACTTTTTGAATCAAACCTTCGAAAAATCACCCCGTGTGCGATGCGTGTCGTTGTTTCCTAAAATATTAATGTCTCACAAGCGTTTTGTACGTCTGTTAACATTAGAGTACATTATGTTTAGTTAAATTGAACATTAACTTGTATTTTAACTATAAATTATGATGTTTCATTAATATTAAAAGACAATAAAACCGGGATAAAATAGATGCATCGGTAATGCCCAGTAATAAATAGTACTTATTCAAAACATTAATATACTGAGTTCGCGCGAATCCGGTTCCCTTGCTGTCTCTTTGGTGTAATTTTCTTGACCCGGCTAAACTTTTTTTGCATGAGGCGGAGGAATATATCCTGGAAATAGAACTTCAGCACCGCTCCAGAAGCGTTGGAAGTAGCCGCCAATGGAATATATACACTGAAGAGCCAAAAAAACTGGTACACCTGCCTAATATCGTGTAGGGTCCCCCGAGCACGCAGAAGTGCCGCAAGACGACGTGGCATGGACTCGACTAATGTCTGAAGGTATGCATGAGGCATTGAAATCTGCGCCAATTTGATAAAGGGTTGCACGTCTGTCACGTTTAATGATTCTCGTCAGTCGTCGTTTGTCCCGTTCTTTCACGATCTTTTTTCCGGCCGCAGCGACGTCGAAGACGTGATGTTTTACCGGATTCCCGATATTCACGTTACACTCGTGAAATGGTCGTACGCGAACATTGGAGTGTTATCGCTACCTCGGAGATGCTATGTCCCATCTCTCTTGCACCGACTATAACGCCACGTTCAAACTCACTTAAATCTTTATAACCTGCCAATGTAGAAGCAGTAACCGATTTAGCTGCCGACCGCATCGTGTTACTCAGATAGGTTCCATAACTCTGTTATTTGCATACGCACGCCTATACCAGTTTTCTTGGCTCTTCAGTGTACGTATTACAAGGGTATTTTTTTTTTTAGCGTAATAGAACATTCGACGGCGAGCGCTCACAAACGAACTTGCTTCTCGCAAACATTGGGGTCTCGTAGCCAACAAATGTACAGTTGTCTGGTCTCTGCCGGCCTGGATAACGTTCCGCGTTCACGCGCTGTGTAACTCTGGACTTCCTGATGCTTCGACCGCGGACTGAAACAAATAAATGACGCACGAGGTCTGCTCCTATGTCGAAGGGAGCATTCATCACGCCGACGTGTTTGTTATAGCCCGTTCACAGCTACCTCGCCACTTTTGAAATAAATGTTTGAAATCGCTCGTTACTGCGAAAATTTTAAAGCTTGACGTCACATACGATGAAAAAATGATTCGTGTTCAGGTCATAATTTCAGTTTCAGAGGAACCGTTCAGACTTTCTGACTGTACTTAATTTTAACTACGTATTCTTGTCAGTCGTAAAAACAAGGAACGAAATTATATTTGAAAGTTGTTACTATGTTCATTGTGANTTAACTACGTATTCTTGTCAGTCGTAAAAACAAGGAACGAAATTATATTTGAAAGTTGTTACTATGTTCATTGTGATAAACATTTAAGTTGTTAGTATGGACTTAGTGTTTATAGTGGGAGTCATTTTTAAAAAATTTCACTTCGCACAAACTTAAATCAGCAGCAAATGAAACAATATGATATAGCGGATGACACCAAGCCTTCAAGAACACACGCATTCGAATCGTGTCAACCTGTGCAGAGCCCTACATGCGCATAATCTCTTTACACCTCCACGCACATGCGCACACTGTTTGTCAAGACAGACCACGTGGGCGCATTCGCACAGTTAGACTCACACTTCCGTCTGAAACCCATGCCGAGAGGCATACCTGGCTTATTACGGATAGTATTTATAGTGTTCATACATATTAATTAGGAATATTTATACTTCAAAACACAAACACGAAATCATAAAAAAAAACAGTCTTACAAAATGATTTACACTAAAGGCGTTACTACAAGTATATGCACGTTACTCAGAGCCTTTCTTAGCTTCGGCTAAAACTCGTGAAAACACACAGCTATTAATTACAGCATTAAATTGTGTCTCTGCTATTACAATTTCTATTTCACAGTGAGCGCAATATTTAATGTATATTGCAACTCTAACCAAACAGACACATACAGACGGACGTTAATTATTGTCCATTAACTCATACTCATCCCTAACACGTTCAGTCTGTCTGTTACCGTCATTTGTAACGTCTTTTAACTCGCTTGTCCAGTCCAACAGTCCAGCCTGCAGTCATATTCTTCACTGATCTGATGCTCGTGGTCGCAGATTTTCCTCACGCTGGTCACTAGTCGACCATCGTCGAAACTCATCCATTCAACAACTGCCGGCTCGGAGGCCCGACACGCTTTGTATAGCCACTGGCCTTGACCCGGAAGGTTCGCCGCAACCCGAGTCTAGCCGAGAGCAACGAGGTCAACAATCCAGAGCATTCTTCAGATGTCTCAAAGACACCCGATACTCAAGGTCGGAAGCGGCACACGCCCTGATAGGCATGAGAGGCACGCTTGATAAACATTCCTTTGTGAAAAGCCGCCGCGTCTCCGGTTGCAACTAGTCTATCCTTCACTTCCACTTGTTCGCGCGGAGCAAAGCAGCGAGCACGTAACAATACGTTGAAAAATGCAAAGCCTTGCCTATATTGAAGGACAATGTTTCGAATACTTAAATTCTAATTATTTCATTCAGAAAGTGGAAACTGAGTACAGTAACGGTTATCACTTCGAACTGGTAAACCAAGTGTGGAATTAAAATTCCAACCTGAAGATTAGCAAATGTTTATTATATAAAATGTAAAGTAGGGTGGCTCATATTAACATATAAACAAATATATATTAATAATTATGTAATATTTATTTAGTGAGCCAAATATATTTAAATCATCGTCAACTATCGTTATGAAAGTGTACAGTATTGTTTGGCGTCACGTATGGCTAGCGTAACACTAAAATAATAACACGACGTTGTAGCAGTGTAAGGCTCTGTCATGTCGATATAAAGCTAACGTTATTTTTCAAAATTTGGCTNTTAACTACGTATTCTTGTCAGTCGTAAAAACAAGGAACGAAATTATATTTGAAAGTTGTTACTATGTTCATTGTGGTAAACATTTAAGTTGTTAGTATGGACTTAGTGTTTATAGTGGGGGTCATTTTTAAAAAATTTCACTTCGCACAAACTTAAATCAGCAGCAAATGAAACAATATGATATAGCGGATGACACCAAGCCTTCAAGAACACACGCATTCGAATCGTGTCAACCTGTGCAGAGCCCTACATGCGCATAATCTCTTTACACCTCCACGCACATGCGCACACTGTTTGTCAAGACAGACCACGTGGGCGCATTCGCACAGTTAGACTCACACTTCCGTCTGAAACCCATGCCGAGAGGCATACCTGGCTTATTACGGATAGTATTTATAGTGTTCATACATATTAATTAGGAATATTTATACTTCAAAACACAAACACGAAATCATAAAAAAAAACAGTCTTACAAAATGATTTACACTAAAGGCGTTACTACAAGTATATGCACGTTACTCAGAGCCTTTCTTAGCTTCGGCTAAAACTCGTGAAAACACACAGCTATTAATTACAGCATTAAATTGTGTCTCTGCTATTACAATTTCTATTTCACAGTGAGCGCAATATTTAATGTATATTTCAACTCTAACCAAACAGACACATACATACGGACGTTAATTATTGTCCATTAACTCATACTCATCCCTAACACGTTCAGTCTGTCTGTTGCCGTCATTTGTAACGTCTTTTCACTCACTTGTCCAGTCCAACAGTCCAGCCTGCAGTCATATTCTTCACTGCTCTGATGTTCGAGGTCGCAGATTTTCCTCACGCTGGTCACTAGTCGACCATCGTCGAAACTCATCCATTCAACAACTGCCGGCTCGGAGGCCCGACACGCTTTGTATAGCCACTGGCCTTGACCCGGAAGGTTCGCCGCAACCCGAGTCTAGCCGAGAGCAACGAGGTCAACAATCCAGAGCATTCTTCAGATGTCTCAAAGACACCCGATACTCAAGGTCGGAAGCGGCACACGCCCTGATAGGCATGAGAGGCACGCTTGATAAACATTCCTTTGTGAAAAGCCGCCGCGTCTCCGGTTGCAACTAGTCTATCCTTCACTTCCACTTGTTCGCGCGGAGCAAAGCAGCGAGCACGTAACAATACGTTGAAAAATGCAAAGCCTTGCCTATATTGAAGGACAATGTTTCGAATACTTAAATTCTAATTATTTCATTCAGAAAGTGGAAACTGAGTACAGTAACGGTTATCACTTCGAACTGGTAAACCAAGTGTGGAATTAAAATTCCAACCTGAAGATTAGCAAATGTTTATTATATAAAATGTAAAGTAGGGTGGCTCATATTAACATATAAACAAATATATATTAATAATTATGTAATATTTATTTAGTGAGCCAAATATATTTAAATCATCGTCAACTATCGTTATAAAAGTGTACAGTATTGTTTGGCGTCACGTATGGCTAGCGTAACACTAAAATTAATAACACGACGTTGTAGCAGTGTAAGGCTCTGTCATGTCGATATAAAGCTAACGTTATTTTTCAAAATTTGGCTCAACCTTACAGTAAAGGTTCATTCAACCAAAAGTTGCTAATTATCCAATCTATGTTGACACNTCAACCTTACAGGAAAGGTTCATTCAACCAAAAGTTGCTAATTATCCAATCTATGTTGACACTGAATTTAATGCGGGCGTAATGTGTAGATGTCTTTTTGTAACTACGTAAAATAGACAGGAAACTTAATTATCAGAGTCTTTTAGGTGCAGGTATATTTCCGGGAATCAGTAACCCAGTTGCCCGAGAATTGAAAAAACTATATTTAAAAATTTAAATAACGAACACCCGAAAAAGAATAATATAAGTTAGCAGGAAAATAGCCTCAATATTGTCGTGTTTGACGTTGAAAATTTCAAACATACAGGGAAAATCAGCGTGAGTACAAATGAAAGATAGACCACACAAAATGCAGAAAAAACTTAGGATGTGCAAATATAAAGATAAAGGAATTCTCTTGCAGGCAGGCAAGGATTGCTACGAAACACAGAATATATCGTAAATGATCAACGAGACAGGAAAAATATACAAATTCGAGACAACACAAAGATATAAGAAACACGTTGAGAGTTATTTTTAAACGTTTTGTAGACTCTTTTATAAGTCTATAGTGGTAGAAAATATTTTTTTCATTTTTGTCGCTACTTTTATAGTTTCATTTTGTTTTTAACTCAGGCAGCTGGGAATTACAAATTAAACACTAAAAATGGTTATTATTTCGCATTTGCCATTTAATTAAATAAAAACAGATTGATTTTGGCTTGAAATAGCGGCTAGTGTAACCTGTTGCCAATACAGGCAGACCTTACGCATTCAACTACGTTCTGCTGTAGCGCCTGCAAGTGCGGCAACCCACAAGACTACAGCACACAAATGGTTGCATATAGGACAGGTTCCCAGCAACGTACTTGCAACGGCCTTGCGTTTATAACCGTGGGTTTATGAAAGTAGTACTTTAAAATGCCTCTCTACGTGCCCCACGAATCCATCATTTAAGACAAATAGTTCCAGATATAGCTGTGTGAAAGCGGCGTTTGTAGAAATGTCGAAGCTTTCCGAAATATTCACTAAAATGAAAAGTGCTTTTGTTTAAGTCATGTGATGTATAACTGACTTTTATTCAAAGCTCTTTAATATATTTGGAGGGTTTTATGATACATAAATTAAAGTTATAGATGTTAGCCATAATTTACTACTTTACGGATGTCAATAATAAAAACTAAGAATGGGCAATCCTACAGAATTGTTTTTACTAATTTCGTGAGTAAATATTTTACCAGAGTGATGTACATATTTCTGGCGATATATTTAAAATGGAGTAAATTTTTACACGTTATCACGACGCAATATATTATTTGAAACACCGGCACCAATTTTTCAAAACATTTGCTGACAACGCTGGAAAAATTTGTTATCTAATATTGTCCTTTTTTCACTTTTCGAATGTTGACTAAGTTGTTTTGCTTTTATTTTATTTGTGTGTTAGTCCGAGTCACTAATGCATTTACGGGGAATTAATATATTTACTGGGGGGCAAGGACTAAAGGGATGTACACGATGGTAAAACATCGTCGTTAGAATTCAAATGGGAAAAGTCAAGTCCTGATGAACCCCGCCGGGCTTGAAACTTTTGTTAACCAAACGCGAGTCTAGTTCTGGACGAGACGCACTCGGCAAAGACCAACGGATTTCCTTTCAGCTGCGCGAATTCCGACAAGACGAAGCATGCTTCATAATCAACGAACGCACTTGGTATCGAACAACAGGTTTTCTTTCGATCACTCACGTTTCAAACACATGCTGCAGCAGTTGGTCACGCATAAAATACATCAGAGCTTTAAACATCCCCCGCGACAACTATTTCCACCATTCTGAGCCAAGCGTTGTTGAATTATCGCGCAGCTGTTTGCATAATCAGTACCGTCGCGTTACGACTTCATCTCTTTTCGCCGCGCAGCAGTTGGAAAACATCTGATTTTCCTCGTGCTGTGTGATTTTTTTTTTTAGAGCATGGAATTTGTTTGGCAATTTACGGCGGCGCTCTCCCTACAATTTATTCCCGCCGTTGTCGTAAATCTGTTACCTGTGCGATTGCGCGTGTAATCGCGAAATAAATCTCGGGCGTTCGGAGAGCTGCAAGTTGGGAGTCTCTCGCGTTCACGGTGTGAATGTGCTCTGCGCGACAGGAAATCAACACACAACGCTTCTCCCTCGTCTTATTGCGGTTCCATCTTGAGACTCCCATCTACCTGGCCCTTGAACTGCATTGCAGTGCTTTTGAAATACGCGTTTCTCAACAGAAACATCAAGCGTGCGTCCAACGTGCTGATCTACGAAAAGAACACACACTTCAGACGAGGGCTGTTGCGTGCTTTCAAGACTTCACGCACCTTAGTAACACCACAGCACTCCAAAAAGGCTAAAAAAAATAACTGCTCATTCAAAGCGCTTTATCTGAGAAAATACGCGCCAGATACATATAAAACCACTCTAATTCCCTGCGTTGAACCTTCCTGCAGACTTTCCATCAATAAAATAATAATAGGTTCACAGCTGACAGTTGTGTGCACTCAGTGTGACAAGAACACTGCACGCCAGTTCAGAGCCTTGCGCTTAGAGGCGACGGGGCACTTGATGCGCAAGGCAGTGTCGCCCTTATCGATCCGGCGCATCTCGCCCTCAGACGCGGGAGAAAGCTGCAGGTAGGCGAGATCCTTAAGCATGTGCGAAGGTAGACAAATGTGCAAGGGATAATTTTTTTCTGAACGCTTAGAGATTCCTGTTACAATAACACACGTAAACGTGACATTACTATTTTTTCTTTTCAGTTTTTTAAATTTAAGTGGAACGGGAAAGCTTATTCTCGTCATTTTGAATACCGTTTCTCGTAAAATCAGGTAAAAAGAAGTTTTGAAGATGCCATATTTTAAGCCCGATGAAATTAGTAGTTTACTACTTTGGGGGCCGATTCAGAACTTAACCAAATAATGATTACCTTATTCGCGGTATAATAGTAATTCAAGCAACGTGACATGCTTCGCTGCAAAGAATACGAACACACAGAGGACAAGCATCATCAGAAGTGACTAATAGCTGTTTTTTTATAGCTGCATTTTATGACGACAAATCATAGGACCCGACACTTTGCAAACGTTTAGATTTTAATTGGATAAAATATTTGCAGGCGTGTAAATTTCCAACCGCGTATTTCATATTTTATTTTGGCATTTTCGTGATTACTCAAGGGCACTTCATACCGGCTGGCAGCTGCGAAATTTAAATAGGAAATCCCGTGTTATGGAAATTTCGCCTCAGTGCATAAATTTTAAAGATAGGAGTTCAAAGCAAAATCTTTTCTTCGCGAATTTTTTTAGAAGCAGTTTCTCTTTCTGCGGAGATGTTTCCATGACATTTATAGCCTGTTTGCAAGGAATTTTTAAAATGTATGTTTTACAAAAAAAAGAACACAGCCTACCTATATTGAAAATAAATGTTCGTAGAAATCTTTTCCTAAAAAAAATTCGTGAAGAATAAATTTTGTTTGAAACGCCTATCTTTAAAATTAATGAACTGGGGCGAAATTTCCTTAAAATGGGATTTCCTATTTAAATTTTGCAGCTGCCAGCCGGTAGGCAGTGACCTTTAAGAGATATGAAAGAAACGCCGTCAAAAATTACGTCTATTCACTAAAAATATTAATAACACTGGACATAATTCATGCACTCATCTTAACCTGAACGTGGTTTTTCTTTACCACAATCTAGATTTACATCTATAAGGTAACAGTAAATTCCTGCGAATACCCGCGTGTTTACTACGAACCGGTATTATTATTAAGTTTTAAAATAAATTATTTCTGAAACAATGACTTCCACTTCTCATAAAGAATTGGTAAGTGACAGACGGTTTTATGGATTGTAACAGTTTTTCCTTGATTTCTTAACTAGTTCTAGGTGTATATTACTAAAACAAAATGTTAATGTAAATGACACAGAAGAACCCAGAAGTAGTAAGGAGTTCGAAACAATAAGATGTAAGGTACTCCAGCGAGTAATGTAGTATGGATGTACGAAGTTTTATTGGAACCAGTGCATCCATTCAAAAGTTTTCAAGAAGGACATAAAAATACTTGTTTTGCATTGGGTACGGACCCTCCTTGGTATACAGACACGATAAGTGAATTTAAATGCTGCCTTTTCCTATGAGAAATGTTATTCACTCTTTTATAAAACTACTTCGTAAAGAATTTTCGATAGCTACGGAAAGGATGGGATGCACACTATTACATTTTAACCTCTCACCCATCAAAAATCAACTTGGCCACATATTGAAACCTGTCGTATTCTCGTAACAGTTTGGCAACAGGACCGGCTATAAAAAGTTGGCATTTGTTTATTATCACGACTCCACTAACAGTCATATTTTGNACAGTTTGGCAACAGGACCGGCTATAAAAAGTTGGCATTTGTTTATTATCACGACTCCACTAACAGTCATATTTTGCTTTTGAAAAATATAAATTCTCAGCAGCTAATAAAAAAATATATTGGATTTTTGTACAGTGACAACAAAAGAAAAATAACAAGTCTATCGACAACTCTAAAAGTTACACTTAAATTAAGGAATAATACACTTTTGTACGCATTCTCCTTCCAGCCTTCCTTCAGAGATGTTAATGCAGCAGCGAAGGCTGGCCATCCGACCATATTGAATTTGTGCTTAGGAGCTTAAAACAATGTGTCAAAAATGTCCTAACATTACAGGATTGGCTTATCTAATAGAGCACTACAGAAATTAAGATTTAAAAAAAATCTGTATCTGTATGAATGTAAGCAGTAGCTTCTTACTATAGTAAGAAGTATTGGGCAGCTCTTAACATACAGGTCTTGAGAGCCGATGAGGATGAAATGAGGTGAGAATAGAGCAGCGTCGGAACGCAAGGGTGGGGGAAATGGGAGATCCCCGAGAAAATCCGACGACCAGCACGATTGCCACATGCGAAAATCCGGGGGTGACCCTTCCGGGAAGCGAACCCGGCTCCCCTTGGTGGGAAGCGAGTAGTCTGACCACTATACCACTGCGGCCTCTAGATGTGCTGTGGTAGAGCTATTTGTGTGTTNTGAACCTTCCTGCAGACTTCCCATCAGTAAAGTAATAGGTTCGCCGCTGAAAGTCCCACAGCTGCATGCAGTGCAACGGGAACACTGCACACCAGTTCAGAGCCTTGCGCTTAGAGGCGATGGGGCACTTCATGAGCAAGGCAGTGTCGCCCTTATCGATCCGGTGCATCACGCCTTAAAACGCAAAGAAAGCTGCAGGTAGGCGAGATCCTTAAGTATGTGCGAGGGATAATTTTTTTCTGAACGCTTAGATATTCCTGTTACAATCACACACGTAAACATGACTTTACTATTTTTTTCAGTTTTTAAAATTTAAATGGAACGTAAAGCTCATTCTTGTCATTTTGAATACCGTTTCTTGTAAAATCTGGTAAAAAGAAGTTTTGAAGATGCCATATTTTCAGCCAGATGAAATTAATAGTTTTCTACTTTGGGGGCCGATTCAGAACTTAACCAAATAATGATTACCTTAGTCACGTGGCATGCTTCGCTGTAAAGAATACGAATACACAGAGGACAAGCATCATCAGAAGTGACCAATAGCTATGCAGTGTGTTTATACAATAACCGTGCAACAAACGTTATGTCCCAATTTTTTATTTTTTTATAACTGCATTCTATTACGACAAATCATAGGACCAGACACTTTGCAAACGTGTAGATTTTAATTGGATAAAATATTTGCAGGCGTGTAAATTTCCAACCGGGTATTTCATATTTTATTTTGGCATTTTCGTGATTACTCAAGGGCACTGCATACCAGCTGGCAGCTGCGAAATTTAAATAGGAAATCCCGTGTTATGGAAATTTCGCCTCAGTGCATAAATTTTAAAGATAGGAGTTCAAAGCAAAATCTTTTCTTCGCGAATTTTTTTAGAAGCAGTTTCTCTTTCTGCGGAGATGTTTCCATGACATTCATAGCCTGTTTGCAACGAATTTATAAAATGTATGTTTTACAAAAAAAAAGTACACAGCCTACCTATATTGAAAATAAATGTTCGTAGAAATCTTTTCCTAAAAAAAATTCGTGAAGAATAAATTTTGTTTGAAACGCCTATCTTTAAAATTAATGAACTGGGGCGAAATTTCCTTAAAATGAGATTTCCTATTTAAATTTTGCAGCTGCCAGCCGGTAGGCAGTGACCTTTAAGAGATATGAAAGAAACGCCGTCAAAAATTACGTCTATTCACTAAAAATATTAATAACACTGGACATAATTCATGCACTCATCTTAACCTGAACGTGGTTTTTCTTTACCACAATCTAGATTTACATCTATAAGGTAACAGTAAATTCCTGCGAATACCCGCGTGTTTACTAGGAACCGGTATTATTATTAAGTTTTAAAATAAATTAATTCTGAAACAATGACTTCCACTTCTCATAAAGAATTGGTAAGTGACAGACGGTTTTATGGATTGTAACAGTTTTTCCTTGATTTCTTAACTAGTTCTAGGTGTATATTACTAAAACAAAATGTTAATATAAATGACACAGAAGAACCCAGAAGTAGTAAGGAGTTCGAAACAATAAGATGTAAGGTACTCCAGCGAGTAATGTAGTATGGATGTACGAAGTTTTATTGGAACCAGTGCATCCATTCAAAAGTTTTCTAGAAAGACATAAAAATACTTGTTTTGCATTGAATACGGACCCTCCTTGGTATACAGACACGATAAGTGAATTTAAATGCTGCCTTTTCCTATGAGAAATGTTATTCACTCTTTTATAAAACTACTTCGTAAAGAATTTTCGATAGCTACGGAAAGGATGGGATGCACACTATTACATTTTAACCTCTCACCCATCAAACATCAACTTGGCCACATATTGAAACCTGTCGTATTCTCGTTACAGTTTGGCAACAGGACCGGCTATAAAAAGTTGGCATTTGTTTATTATCACGACTCCACTAACAGTCATATTTTGCTTTTGAAAAATATAAATTCTCAGCAGCTAATAAAAAAATATATTGGATTTTTGTACAGTGACAACAAAAGAAAAATAACAAGTCTATCGACAACTCTAAAAGTTACACTTAAATTAAGGAATAATACACTTTTGTACGCATTCTCCTTCCAGCCTTCCTTCAGAGATGTTAATGCAGCAGCGAAGGCTGGCCATCCGACCATATTGAATTTGTGCTTAGGAGCTTAAAACAATGTGTCAAAAATGTCCTAACATTACAGGATTGGCTTATCTAATAGAGCACTACAGAAATTAAGATTTAAAAAAAATCTGTATCTGTATGAATGTAAGCAGTAGCTTCTTACTATAGTAAGAAGTATTGGGCAGCTCTTAACATACAGGTCTTGAGAGCCGATGAGGATGAAATGAGGTGAGAATAGAGCAGCGTCGGAACGCAAGGGCGGGGGAAATGGGAGATCCCCGAGAAAATCCGACGACCAGCACGATTGCCACATGCGAAAATCCGGGGGTGACCCTTCCGGGAAGCGAACCCGGCTCCCCTTGGTGGGAAGCGAGTAGTCTGACCACTATACCACTGCGGCCTCTAGATGTGCTGTGGTAGAGCTATTTGTGTGTTCTGCAAAACAAAACAGACAAAATACGGAGCAGTGTGGGTGAAACTGCCTCTAGAATTTATAAGAAATAAGCTTAAGATTAGCAGACCAAGGCAAATGAGGTGTTGCAGTTTACAACTGCGCACTCGGCGGTCTCCAAGTTGCGAAGTAATAGGATCTTGATATGACCTTGGAACGGCGTCCCAGGGCAACTGTTTTTGTGACGTCAGTGCCCGAAACCTCTCACTTACAGCCGCTGACCTAGAACAATCTAGATCGCCAGATTGCTTTCCTCATTCAATTGCTTTGGGACATAACTGCTCAGATCTCATTCTTACAAAAGTGGCTAACAGTACTGTAAACACGATTAAATTTCTTTTATTGAGTTTCAAATGGAATTACCAGTCTTGAGTTTCGCTCTGCTGCTTGAAGTACCTCTATCTGTTATTCTGTAGTTTCAGTTAATAGCAAGTACCGTTGCAGCGATACTATAGGATGTTCACAGTTAACTGAGCACTTGACGAAACCTCGCTTAATAACTAGTTTTCTACTCATTTTGTATCCTTNCCACCATTAAATTTATTTTATTGAGTTTCAAATGGAATTACCAGTCTTGAGTTTCGCTCTGCTGCTTGAAGTACCTCTATCTGTTATTCTGTNACACGATTAAATTTCTTTTATTGAGTTTCAAATGGAATTACCAGTCTTGAGTTTCGCTCTGCTGCTTGAAGTACCTCTATCTGTTATTCTGTAGTTTCAGTTAATAGCAAGTACCGTTGCAGCGATACTATAGGATGTTCACAGTTAACTGAGCACTTGACGAAACCTCGCTTAATAACTAGTTTTCTACTCATTTTGTATCCTTCCACCATGTGTAAATTAAACATTGCCGTGGGCCTCGCCATTTCAAGCATTCGTCAGTGAAGTTAGAAAGTGAAATTGTTAGGAACCGAAATATCTTGCTAATATACAAATTCGTAATGTAACGTGTACAAAGAAAAAAAACGTTAACGTATTTTACACATTTAACGAAAAAAAAATACACTCTAAATTCAATGTGAAGTCTTAGAATGATTTCACTTCATCCGCTTCCCGAACAATTTAACCTCAAACTTAAACCTATAATTACTGGTCACGATTTGTGCCAGTGCGTTGATGATGATAATAGTACAGTTCCGAACATAAGACTTGTAAAATTGCAACGCCTAAAATCATGTATTTATCGGTCACTCTGCAGGTTAAATTAAACCCTGCATTCGAGTGGTGCGTACGGCAGTATATATCCATTTAAGAGGCAGTGATTTTTTTCAGCGGTTGGTAACAAAAGAGCCCATTTTGTGTAAATTCCCACTTTGTATATAGGAATACAGGAGTTCTATACTAACTTATACCGGGCGGAATTGAACTCTACCAACAAACTTCGGCAAGTGATTCATCATAAACAATAGGGTAAAAATATATACACCACCTATAGTCGAAGTATATTCCGAAAGGATATAACCGCACTTGAATGCAAACAGATTCCCGTTTGTGCAATTAAAAAATGTAACTCTCCGAAACTTTTTTGATTTTTTTTCCTGCGGCTAAGTAATTTACCGTTTATGGCAAATGAGAAATGCGTTGTGTGTTTTAATGCTAAACGCCACCGTTTTCGAGAAATTAATGCAACATGATCTAACAAGGTAAATTTTGCAATTCATTATGCATTAATTTCTCTAGCATTATGGCATGTAGCGTTGAATTTCAAGAATATTTTTTTGTTCTTTCACAATTTATGGTTGTTTTTTTTTTATCCGCGGGGAACCAAAAAGAGCCACATAGTTACATTTGTAAGCGCCCATGTCGGGTTCCAGTGTATCAGTATTTATGGGGAGGGGGTTTGATATCCGCAACCAACTTTTTATGGTTTGNAAAGTATATTCCGAAAGGATATAACCGCACTTGAATGTGCAAACAGATTCCCGTTTGTGCAATTAAAAAATGTAACTCTCAGAAACTTTTTTGATTTTTTTTCCTGCGGCTAAGTAATTTACCGTTTATGGCAAATGAGAAATACGTTGTGTGTTTTAATGCTAAACGCCACCGTTTTCGAGAAATTAATGCAACATGATCTAACAAGGTAAATTTTGCANCGTTGTGTGTTTTAATGCTAAACGCCACCGTTTTCGAGAAATTAATGCAACATGATCTAACAAGGTAAATTTTGCAATTCATTATGCATTAATTTCTCGAACATTATGGCATGTAGCGTTGAATTTCAAGAATATTTTTTTGTTCTTTCACAATTTATGGTTGTTTTTTTTTTATCCGCGGGGAACCAAAAAGAGCCACATAGTTACATTTGTAAGCGCCCATGTCGGGTTCCAGTGTATCAGTATTTATGGGGAGGGGGTTTGATATCCGCAACCAACTTTTTATGGTTTGCTTTTCGTCGTTCAATAATGTATTACCCAGAAACTTAGAGATTCGTCTCTCATGCTGTGTTACGAGCAATAAACGTCTCCTTCAGCTAAACTTTCAAGGGTTGGTACACCCTTCCAGAATAGACTAGGGCCGTATAGGACGTAATATATTTTTGCGGCATATTTCTTTGATGGGTGATCATCCGCGGAAGCTAGTCGGTAGAGTTCGGTTCCAACCCTGTATAATAATACGAACTAATTTCGAAAGGCAGTAGCCGGCAGGTGAGCCTAATGCTGAAGTTTAATTTTTTTGGGGATTATCGCGCAGTGCTACGCTGAGTAGTGCTAGACACGAGGGTCCACGATCATCGCGGGTTCCGAACCACGCGGTAGCTGACCCTGTGCTCGTGACTTGATTCACGCCGGAGGCTGGACGCGAACCAACTTCCGTCCGGACACAGTGAGGTGGGGCATCTGNACTTGATTCACGCCGGAGGCTGGACGCGAACCAACTTCCGTCCGGACACAGTGAGGTGGGGCATCTGCGACGCACTCGACTCGCACTCGGGAGGACCCGGGTTCGATTCCCTGTCTGTCGATCCTGACGTCGGTTTTTCCCCCAGGTATTCTGGATCACTCCAGACGCAGACCTTAGCCGTAGGTCATAAACTTGCCCGATCTCTCGTGACCTCGCTGCCCGACGAGAAGTTAAAGAGCTCGCGTACGTGTAGTTTTCGTTCTGCGTTCGAGGCACCGGCGCCAGCGAGCGATAAGGACGACATTGCCACGTGCATCGAGTCCTCCGTCGTCGTTACGTGCAAGTCTCTGAAACGCCGTGGAGTGTTCTCGTGGTGCTGCGTCTACCTACGGGACTTCAAGCGGTGACCCCATTTTGGTAAAAACCTGTAGCAACGTTTATTGCAGATCCCTGAAGTATTTTCATATCTACCTGGCCCATATTATATTATGAGAAACTAGCTATGTATGATTGCTCCCATATGGTGTTTCTAATGCCCGTGATGACTTGAAAGCTGACAACAGGCCTCATCTGATGTACGCATTCTTTACATAGACGAGCACATTGGGCGCACGTTTATGAGTTGGCTGAGGGGGGGGGGGATATATTTCAAACACTCTGCAACGCTGTTCAAAAGGCAGGTAAGCGGGTACATTAAGAGTGTAGTTCAATTTTGCAAGAGTACAAAAAATTCCTCACGCTTTAAAAAAAAAATGTTTTTTGTGGCTTGAATGCAGTACATAAGACATGTATAAAAATTAAGTGCGTAAAATAATGTTAATATAACATGGTTAAATATGCTATTTGTACAATCATGTTAAGTTATGCACTTATTTTTTATTCATATATGGTAAATTATCGAGTGAAGTTCGGAATTCTTATTAGGTTTGGCAGTTTTATATTCATGTAAGAATTTTCGTTATTGGTTATCGTGTCTGTAAAAATATATTTCCATAATTATTTTAATTAATGACAATTCTGTTACTATATTAGTTTAAGTTTTTTCACGGAAATCTGTGATCGAGTTATAAAAGTAAAGAGCTACAATTTTCGCCTGTATAAAAATTTACTTTCGAAAAGAAAGTCAAATTAAAGGGTTAAATGTTAACATTTACTGACTTTTATTATTTAATTGTTTATCAAATAGTTTCAATTGTAAATATTAATAACAATATTTTTTCCCAATTTACACACACACACACACACATATATATATNGCTCCCATATGGTGTTTCTAATGCCCGTGATGACTTGAAAGCTGACAACAGGCCTCATCTGATGTACGCATTCTTTACATAGACGAGCACATTGGGCGCACGTTTATGAGTTGGCTGAGGGGGGGGGGGATATATTTCAAACACTCTGCAACGCTGTTCAAAAGGCAGGTAAGCGGGTACATTAAGAGTGTAGTTCAATTTTGCAAGAGTACAAAAAATTCCTCACGCTTTAAAAAAAAAATGTTTTTTGTGGCTTGAATGCAGTACATAAGACATGGNGCAAGAGTACAAAAAATTCCTCACGCTTTAAAAAAAAAATGTTTTTTGTGGCTTGAATGCAGTACATAAGACATGGGTAAAAATTAAGTGCGTAAAATAATGTTAATATAACATGGTTAAATATGCTATTTGTACAATCGTGTTAAGTTATGCACTTATTTTTTATTCATATATGGTAAATTATCGAGTGAAGTTCGGAATTCTTATTATGTTTGGCAGTTTTATATTCATGTAAGAATTTTCGTTATTGGTTATCGTGTCTGTAAAAATATATTTCCATAATTATTTTAATTAATGACAGTTCTGTTACTATATTAGTTTAAGTTTTTCACGGAAATCTGTAATCGAGTTATAAAAGTAAAGAGCTACAATTTTCGTCCGTATAAAAATTTACTTTCGAAAATTTTTCCTTCGAAAAGAAATCCAAATTAAAGGGTTAAATGTTAACATTTACTGACGTTTATTATTTAATTGTTTATCAAATAGTCTCAATTGTAAATATTAATAACAATATTTTTTCCCAATTTACACACACACACACACACACACACACATATATATATATATATATATATATATATATATATATATATATAGACACACACACACACAAATTCACCGCAAATGGAGTCTGCCAGAAAGTTCAATGCATAAATATATAGACATATAGACACATTCATACACACAATACTTAAATAAACTACACTTACAGGACTCGCCTGCTAACATCGTTTTGCCCCTTTTTTGTCCGAGAAGTGCGGGAGCTATAAGGGTTACACCGGCCCGCACTAGAAGACCGCCATCGCCTCTACGCGCAGTGCTCTGAACTGACGTGCAGCGTTATCATAGTACTGCGTGTACTTATGAGACTTTTAGTTGCGACCCTATCGTTTGGTTAATGAAAAGAATTTTGGAAAGTTCAATACATGCTCTTATCGTAGTTTTTCTCGTGTCCGACTAGTACGTTTTAAGATATGGCAGTCTGAAAAAGCCGTTTTTAACTACATTGGAGGGCTCCAGAATAATATTTACAGCATGCGTGGTTACTTTAACGTACCATTCCTTTCTCGTCTGGGGTGTGATTTCCTTTCATACGTAAACATACTGGGAGCATGTTTAATACTTTCGATAAAAAAAACCAGGATTTAAAACACACTGCAACACAGTTCAAGCACCAGGCAGGCGGTGCCCTTAAAAAAAATCATTCAGCCAATTTTTGGATTAGACAAACAAAACACCCCTCTGCGGACTCCTCTTTTCTGCAGACTCCTCTCTTCTGCAGACTCCTCTTTTTTGCAGACTCCTCCCCTCTGCGGGACTCCTCTCTTCTGCAGACTCCTCTTTTCTGCGGACTCCTCCCTTCTGCAGACTCCTCCCCTCTGCGGGACTCATATTTTCTGCAGACTCCTCCCCTCTGCGGGACGTCGCCGCTAAACGCCTTTTTACAGCAATTTTTAAAATAATTGCTCAAAATTGCTACCACTGACAGTAATGCAAGATTGGTAGTGTCGGTGGAGTGATGCTGATGCAGCAGGTGACTGGCGCACCGTTTGACTGCTCTCAACTATCGCCACCATTGTCAGCCAATCACGCCATATGTAGAGGTCGCCAAGNAGACTCCTCCCTTCTGCAGACTCCTCCCCTCTGCGGGACTCCTCCCTTCTGCAGACTCCTCTTTTCTGCAGACTCCTCCCCTCTACGGGACGTCGCCGCTAAACGGCTTTTTACAGCAATGTTTATAATAATTGCTCAAAATTGCTACCACTAACAGTAATGCAAGATTGGTAGTGTCGGTGGAGTGATGCTGATGCAGCAGGTCACTGGCGCACCGTTTGACTGCTCTCAACTATCGCCACCATTGTCAGCCAATCACGCCATATGTAGAGGTCGCCAAGCATACGTGACTGTTGGTGGATGCATTTCCAGCAACTGTTTTAACATTTTCTGTACGGTATCACTCGTTATGCATGCTGCTAATGAACATTTTATGTTTCCGTTAATGTGTTATGTTTTTGTGTTTGTGCTTCAACGCGTCACTTCCACCCATATATTCCTACACAATAATTGTTTGTTTTAGTGAGCTCTACCTCCCCTCAATGTTTGTCCCATGATTTTAGAATCATCCCTTTTATTCTTCTTCCTCGTGACAAATTTTCTTTATACTAGCTTCANAATGTTTGTCCCATGATTTTAGAATCATCCCTTTTATTCTTCTTCCTCGTGACAAATTTTCTTTATACTAGCTTCAACGCTATCTTCAATTTTGCGTGTGTTGTACAGAGGTACATTCGAGGTCTTGAAGGCTCTCTCGCTATATTCATCTTCGTGTGTTTCTGGTTTGGTATATTTACAGTCCAACCATATATTATATTTTAATGAACCTTCTTTTTTCATCTCGCATGTAAGTTGATATACAATATTCTGTTTCATATGCTTAAGATATGTACAAATATCATCCACCATGTCTGATGAATACGACGCAACATACATTTTGATAAGACCTCGGAAAGCAGATTCTTTCAGTATGAACCCATTCTCATTTGGTAAGTTTACAACAGGTGCAGGTGCTTTATATGTACACGTTTTGTCATTGTTGTAATACGACTCATGGCATAGTTTTACCTGATGGTCGTGTATTTTGAGTCGCATGCCGTCTGGAACACCTGTTACTTCATAACATTTGAATGCACGACCACACTTATAGCAACAAGTAGTATAGTAAGCCCATTGTGTCTTCTTCAAACATTTTTNTAACATTTGAATGCACGACCACACTTATAGCAACAAGTAGTATAGTAAGCCCATTGTGTCTTCTTCAAACATTTTCCAGATTTATCATGTTGGTGAGCACTGCTTATTTTACTAAAGGTCTTGGCGCAGTAGTAACATGAATATCTTGATGTCTGTGGTGAACTGTTCATGTCCAGGTCTGATGTTGGTGAGGGTGACAGCGCACCGGTATCCGATGCAGCAGGTGTCTGCCTTTCACATGTTTTTTCAGATGTATGCAATACGATACGTCTCTTAGCTGGTGTAGGAGGGAGTCCCTCACATGTTGCGAGATGTCTTTTTAAGTTATCGCGTCGTCCAAATTGAGACTTACACTGTACATATGTTAAGCTAGATTGCTTCATGTTCATAGAACAAGCAGTTTCATGTCGGTGGGCATGACAGCTCCTAGTAAATGGTTTCTTGCAGAAACAGCGCAAATGACTTTCTGACGTATTTTCCATTATCGAGTCTTCGAAAATATGATTTGCATTTTTCAAATGATAAGATAACATTTCATATTTTTTGGGCAACCAGTCTCGTGTCGGCGAGCATTGCAACTTTTAGAAAAATTCTTCTTACAGTAACGACATAAATAACATTCCCGATTATTATTTCCAATTGTAGAAAAAAACAGCTCTGTTCGCTTTTCGAAGTCTGAATAGCAACTGAGTCGGTCATCCTATCCTATACTAATATATATAGATACAGATGCAACAGCAGTGACTGTTATGTCAGCTTTGTTAGTGTCGAGATACTTTCGAGACATGTTAGGCTTCTTTATCGTTGTGTGCGACAGCGCCCTTTATGTTAGACCTGCGAGAGCCTCACATAACCTGTTAGGTTCCTTTAGATGTGGTGGTGTTCACTCATTATTATGGCGATGTTACACATTTATGCTTTATATGTCTCTTCGCATTGAGGGCATATGAAAATGATATGTTACAGTAGCGATGAGACTGTTCCTGCCATTGTTTTCATAGTAGTGAACATTGCCTTTTTATACTTTATCATTGTGTATGATTGGGAAGACTCTGAGATAACCCACGCGCATATGTTTGGGAAGACCCTGATATAACTATCCCAGCTTGGCCTGCACAAGTGTTATGTATATTTCGTAGGAAGGACTTAAATGTTAAACTAATTTCGGAAGACTTAACCATTTAGAGATGACGGGAGTGATGTTATGAAGTTGTCGAACGTATCTTACACGATGCGATATGGAACTTATGCGCACCTATGCTTGTGGGGTTTTAATCACCCTTTATGTTAGGTTGTGTGCATCATTGAAGTGTTCGGCACCATCCTTTTATATTAAAAAGCATGTGTCCTTGAAGTGTACAGTAGCGCCCTTTATATTATGCCTCGCGCGCTTCGCCGCAGTGTTTGGCGTCACCCTTTATGTTAGGGTGCGTGCATCGTTGAAATGTTCGGCGTCACGCTTTATATTTAAATGTCCGCATCGTTTAAGTTTACAGTAGTGTGTTTTATGTTATGCCACGCGCGCTTCGCCGCAGTGTTTGGCGTCACCCTTTATGTTAGGGTGCGTGCATCGTTGAAATGTTCGGCGTCACGCTTTATATTTAAATGTCCGCATCGTTTAAGTTTACAGTAGTGTGTTTTATGTTATGCCACGCGCGCTTCGCCGCAGTGTTTGGCGTCACCCTTTATGTTAGGGTGCGTGCATCGTTGAAATGTTCGGCGTCACGCTTTATATTTAAATGTCCGCATCGTTTAAGTTTACAGTAGTGTGTTTTATGTTATGCCACGCGCGCTTCATCGCAGTGTTCGATGTCACCCTTTATGTTAGGATGCGTGCGTTTTTGAAGTGTTTGGTAACGTTCTTTATGCTACACCAAGTGCCATGGCGACGTCCTTTACGTTATGACTCGCATCACGGCGACTGGGGAAGACTCTGAGATAATCCTAGAGTGTGATGTCTGAGACAACCTCATGCTTGAAATGCGAGAGCATGAAGTATATGATCTAGTAGGAATGAATTAAATGGTTATCCTATTTGGGAAGACTCTGAGATAACCCATGACATGGAGACCAGTTGGGTGACATGGTAGGGATTTGGGAAGATTTGGAGAACACCCCTGCATGAGTATGTGTAGGGGCCAGTCGGGTGACATGGTAGGGATTTGAGAAGACTCAGAGAACACCCCCACAAGCGTGTGATGTAAGGGCCAGTCGGGGCGTCAGGGAAGACTCGAAGAACATCCTCTTGCCTATGTTATGTATTTGCTGGTTGCACCTTAAACGGTTCGGGAATTTGATCAACTATGCTTATAAGTTCGCATAGTGATTAAATTACTATTTGTTAATTTTCCTTGTTTGCATGGATGCCAATGTTATGAATTTGAAGAGTACGTCTTAAATGGTTCTGGAATTACGGCCAATTATGCTCATAAGTTCGTACAGAGCTTAAATGACTATTTATTAATTTTCCTTGTCTGCGTCGATGCCTATGATATGAATTNGCTCATAAGTTCGTACAGAGCTTAAATGACTATTTATTAATTTTCCTTGTCTGCGTCGATGCCTATGATATGAATTGGCGACTAAATCTTAAACGGTTCGGGAATTACGGGCAACTATGCTTATAAGTTCGCATAGGGCTTAAATGGCATGTTTAGTTTATATCGTATTTGGTAATACTCTGAGATAACCCTCCCGACTTAGTATAGACTCGAAGAAAATCCCTTAACCCCTCATTGCCCAAAAATGAGTCATTTAGCCACATTGAGGAGTCATTAAAAAAAATTTATAAATATAAAATTTTTAAAAATATCTTGGGAAATTTGGATGTTTTTTGGGGGAAAACCGGACATTTCGAGGGAAAAACGGTGGCGGAATGTAAGAGCAGGAGGTTTCTGCGGCAGGTCTCCCTGTCACGAAGCTGTGTTCAAATCGGCTATATATATCTACAGATGTAGGCGAATCCTTGCCTAGTAAGTTGAATTGTAACAAACAAAGCTATGGCTATAATTATGATATTAAACTAGAGGGTAGTACACAATCAACATATGTATCCTTGTTTACATCAGCAAACACGATTGTAATTTAAAGCACAATTAGTGGTTTGGGAGCAATTGTACACTCTGCTATGTTTTGAATATAACAGATTTTTAGTCGTATAGTTTTATGCATGCAGTAAGATTCTGGTAGGTCATACTAAAACTTTCTTTTATTAGCTGCTTATTTGGATTTTCTTTTAATAATGACATTTTCACTTCCCCTTCTTTATGCCGGGAGATTGGTCGTGGATATGGTTGCATATTAAATTAAACATGACATCTATCTNTTTCACTTCCCCTTCTTTATGCCGGGAGATTGGTCGTGGATATGGTTGCATATTAAATTAAACATGACATCTATCTAAAGAGAAACATCGTTGCTTACACGAGATTCGAAACCAGAACGAGGCTGTGTGAAGTCGCTTGAGCAAAATGAGCTACGAATGGTGCCACAGGAAATAAATTTTTTACACATGAAAGAAAATCAGTATTTTCCTGGCACTCTTGAGTTGCAGTACTCTATCATAAAGTTACTTAAAAATGTGTTAAATTTGGAGCAAAACGTTTTGTTTTATATTTAATTTGAACATTTTTATGTCTCGCCGTTTAATAAGGAATCTTCAGGTTGTGCAGTTAAGTACGAATTAGAATATAATTTTTCCTTTCAGCAGGGGTATAATACACTGAGAAGCCACGACTGAGTTTTGTAGCACATGTTTTTCGGTAACCTGAA